>CM053769.1:579073996-579145504 GCA_028658325.1 Potorous gilbertii | reverse complement strand
GCATCAGGGTGGGCCTTGCAAAGGAAGGGGTGTTTGCGCCAAGCCTTGACTTCCATCCAAGAAGGCGAGGTGTTCTAAGTAGTAGAGGAGAAGACGGGACTCATGGCAGACACAGGAGCCAGCCTGAACAAAAGCCTGAAATCTGGAGATGGTATATTGGGTAGAATAAGCTCATTAGCCTATCCTTTAAGCCTGATCAGCTCACAGAGACTTTCAGCCAACACTATATGAACTTCCCTTCAGTCCTCACTGACATGGTCAGTGCCCATTTCTGCAACTACCATTTTTAGAACTAGAAGAGAACCCCCCTCATTTTACACTTCAAGAAACTGAGACCCAGATTTTTCATCATTCAAGGAACTCACTGAATTCCAGCTCTGCCACTTACTACCTGTGTGACCTTGGAAAAGGTCCTCACTGGGCCTCAGTTCCTTAATCTGTCCAACAGGGCCTCATTTTGGACTGATAATCTTTAGATCTATGTCATTTCTAGGAGTTGGATTCTGTGACTGATAGCAGGCTGTATGTCATTGCTGGACCACAAGAGGGAGCCTTTGTCCTATGCCTTGGACTCCTCTCCCAATAAGAGCAGCTCTTCTGAATTTCCCTGAGAATTTTATTCTGGGCATGGAACTACCCTTAGGAAATCAATCGATCAGCAAGTGGTTATTGAGCACTTGTAATGATGCTGGGACTGGACTCTGGGGATTCAGAGGCAAATATAAACTCATCCCTGCCCTCAGGGAGTGTACCCTGTTTCGCTTTCCTCCCCAAATAAAATCCCGTTGGGCTGGCTTCTGGTCACCATCATCATCGTCATCATCATCCTAGTATTTATATTAATGCTTTAAGATTTGTGAAGCACATTGAAAATATCTCATGTTAATCTTACAACAACCCTTGGAAGGTTGTTGTTCATTCATTTCAGTCCCCATTTGGTCCCATTTGTAAATCTGATGGGGTTGAAGAAGCCATCTGGGACTTAAAAAAAAATTGGGAAAATATTGAAGTGGTTTGCCATTTCCTTCTCCATCTCATTTTACAGATGAGGAAATTATGGAAAACAGGGTTAAATGACTTGCCCAAGGTCACACAGCTGGTGTCTGAGGCCAGATTTGAAATCAGGGAGATGAGTCTTCCTGACTCCAGGCCTGGCATTTCTATATACTGTGTCACAGTGCTATTATTAGCTCTACAGAAGCAGACAGAACTTAAGTGATTTGTCAGGGTCAGCAGGTAGTAAGTTCTGAAGTTGGATTTGAACTTAAGTTGTCCTGACTTTCAGTTCAGTACTCTATCCACCTAGTGACCTTTCAGTTTTCCTTTGGCATTCATTTTATTTATTTATCTTTGTGAGTTTTATTGATACCTTTTATTTTTGCATCACAGTCGTTTTCTGAGAAAGCTTGCCCCATCCCTACTGCAGCACTGAACCATCAGTCAGCAAAAACAACAAATCCAGTGACCATAGATGTGAGAACATATGCAGCATTCTGATCCTCTCATCCCCTGCCTCTCTTCCAGGAAGAGGAAGACATGCTCCATTATCGGGTCTCTCTCATCCAGATTGTTTATCAGAATTTCATTCCCATTCATTTTCACCAGATTACAGATACATAGAAATGTATGAGGGGAAAGTCACAGATGGGCATCTGCCAAGCACTCTCAAAGCTTCTCCCTGATGAAATCTCAGCAGAGGGGGGCAGTATTACACTGTCTTTCTGAGACACCAATCAAACTGTTAACAGGAGAATGGGAAGTGGGTAATCTGGGCTCCTCCTTTGAGTTCTTGCTAAATCTACCCACAAGTTTAGCTTTTAGGGAATAGAAACACAGAATCCCCAGGGATGTAGCAGGATCTCTAAGAGTCTCCCAATATCTCGTCCTTTTGACCTGGAAGATGGTGGCTATCACATTATGGGTAAAAGAGAAAAAACCTTTTGGCCAGAGATTTCTGTCCTCAGATGGACTTCAGATTTCATCCAGTAAGAAAAAGGGAAAGCATACTTTCAAAGAAAGGTATATTGAAAGACTGGCCTTACCCTAGATGGAAGATGGCCATGGCCATGGCCCCAAATCTCTTGCTACTGATATCTGGAATGTCACTCATTGATTCATTACTTCGTGTTAAGCTTCTCCCAGTTCTTCTTTCTGGGATGGGTAATTCACAAAATCTCTGATTCTTTCATCTGAATGCATTTTTTAAAAATAAGTTTTTATTGATGTCTTTTTATATCATCATACTTCCCCTCTATAGTCCTCTTCCTCCTTCTCCTAATGAGCCATATCATTTAATAATTAATGTTTTTGGAGAGAGAGAGAAAGAAAAGAGGAGAGGAGAGTTGGAGGGAGGAGAGGAGAGGAGAGGAGAGGGGAGGGGAGGGGAGGGGCGGGGAAGGGGAGGAGAGGAGAGGGAGGAGAGGGGAAGGAAGGGGAGGGGACGGGAGAGGAGAGGAGAGGGAGGGAAAGGGAGGGGAGGGGAAGGGAGGGGAGGGGAAGGAAAGAAGAGAGGAGAAGAGAGGGGAGGGAAGGGAGGGGAGAGGGGAGGGGAAGAGAGGGGAGGGGAGGAAAAAATCAGCATGACTGAGCAGTACAACAAAAAATTCCTCCCTGCCCCATCTCTGCCAAGGGATAGGATGAGTCAATAAATTTAATATCTTTTTCCTTCCTGAAAGGAGGAACTTGGGAAGCATGAGCACAGTAGGTGTCTTATGGATTTAGGAACTAAAGGTAGTGCGGAGAGGGGAGATTGGAAGGAGAAGGGGAGCCTTCAAAGGCAAATTTCAGCAAATTCGTACTATTTGATATGATTATATTGAAATTAATTAGTTATCCCCCCCCCCCACACACATTTTTTGAGCTACGTTCACAGATCTCAGGTTAAGAAGCCCTGTGAACTAAGTTCACAGATCTCAGGTTAAGAAGCCCTGTGTTAGAGAGGGAGTCTGTGGGACCCTGGCATATGGGTAGTCTAGGGAGCAGCAGTAAGGACAGTACCACCCAAAGCCAAAGAAAGTGGGTATGGGACCCAGCTGGGAAAAGGGTCTGCTTCTCTTGGGACCTAGCAGACCCGGACACTGAGTCCATCCTTGCAGTAACACTTCCATAGCCAGGCCCTTCTCTGAACTGAAGGGGAAAGTGCCAAGAAGGAGCTTTGGAAGCCCCCAGCTAATGCTCCAAACCCTGTGCCAGGAGAGCCCAGTGTAATGAGGCTGGCTGTGGGTGAGGGTCTACTTAGGCTGTGTATTATCCAGACTTTGAACTTTCCTCACATTGTAATAAAGTATAGTCATGCACCTGAACTGACTATGAGTTAAGGGTACAGCGGAGGAAGAGATATCCTCTCTGGAGAGGACAGTATGAAGAAAGGTCATAACCTTCAGGAGAAAAATGCCCCCTTTTTTTTTACCCTTCAGTAGTAACACTGGAGGGGGCAGCTAGGTGGTAAAGTGGTTAGAGTGCTGGGCTTGGAGCCAGGAAGATCAGAATTCAAATCCAGCCTCAGAAACATCCTAGCTGTATGTATTGGACAAGTCACAACCTCTGTTTGCTACTGCAGAAGGAAATGGGAAACAACTCCAGGATCCAAGAAAACCCCAAAGACAGGGATCCTGGGGGTCATGAAGAGGCAGACATGACCAAACTGAATAAACAAGAAGACTGGAACATTGTAAACAGGGGCAGAAACGTAGGGTGGAGGGCAATCTTTGGAGCTCATTTCATATAAAACTATAGAACAAATATTAAAATGTTTTGGAGGTAGAGGACCTGGGTTCAGATTCTGATTCTGCAGTTCTTACCTGAGTGACCTTAAGCCAATCAGGGAACTTCTCTGGATTTCAGTTTCCTCATCCGCAAAATGAGAGCTTTGGATTAGATGACCTCTGGTACCCCTTCCAGGCTCAGTGTATGAACCCATGTTCCCATGTGAAGCTTCCTTTCAGAGTCTCTTTGTGTATGTATCCTTCCTATCTCTTTCCTCCTCTTTAGTTCTGAAATCCATAAGACACCTACTGTGCTCATACTTCCCAAGTCCCTCTTTCCAGGAAGGAAAGAGATACTAAATTTATTATCCCTTTGCAGAGGTGGGTCGGGGGGTGGGGGATGGGGTGCGGTGAATTTTTTGTGTACTGATCAGTTATGCTGATTTTTTTCCTCCTCTCTTTCCGTCACTGTATCTCCCTCCCTTCCCCTCCCACCCCGTCACTCTGTCTCTGTCTGTCTGTCTGTCTGTCTGTCTCTCTGTCTCTGTCTCTTTCTCTCTGGCTGTCTCTATATGTCTGTGTGTGTGTGTGTGTGTGTGTGTGTGTGTGTGTCTCTGGCTGTCTCTCTTTATGTCTGTGCTGTCTCTCTCAAAAATATTGCTAGATGAGATGGTTCTTTAGGAGAGAAAGCAAGAAAAATAGAAGTATGTTGATTTAAAAAACACATCAGTAAAGTCTTTTCTGTGTGTATCTCTGTGTGAGCGCCTCTCAGGAGTGGCCCCTGTGCATCATGGGGGAGGGACTCTCTGTGTGTCTCTCTGCATACATTTTTCATGTTTGTCTCTTTCCTACTCCTTTTACCCTGCCCATCTCAAACTTCACCCCTGTCTTCTCTTTCCTAACTTGGCTATAGGTAGAGGGTGAGAGTGTTGTCTTTTAACATTTTTTAAAAGTAGAACTCTGTGTACCCTGTTCTGAATCTTAGAAGTAGTTGAATGGGATGTTTCCTATTTCTCTTCCCCTCAAAAGGAAAAAGTTGCAAACCACCTAACTAAATCAGTTTGCTTACTGCTTTTGCTTCTATAACTCTCAGTTGCTTGTTCTTTTCTTTTTCTTTTTTTTATTAACACCCCTCTGTGCTGGGTGCCAGGGATGTTGGGAAAAAGGGAGAGGAGGAGAAAAGAGGAGAGATACAATATGTATATGCACACACGCACACACACACACACACACACACACACACACACACATATACAAGATACCCTAATAGGTGCAGAGTTTGCAATTTTCTGAGGGAATATGAATGTAGGTTGTGATGAGACAACCCCACACACACACACCAAAAAACCAACCGACCAACCAGTAGGTCTCTGCACCTTTGACCTAAACCACGCCCCCCCCTTGTAAATGTCTTCTGTTGTTTGGTTGTTTCAGTCATGTCTGGTTCTTTGCGATCCTATTTTGGGTTTTCTTGGCAAAAATACTGGAGTGGTTTGCCATTTCCTTCTCCAGCTCATTTCAAGATGAGGAAACTGAGGCAAATAGGGTTAAGTGATTTGCCCAGGGGCATGCAGCTAATAAGTGTCTGAGATCACATTTGAACTCAGGTCTTTCTGACTCCAGGCTGGGTGCTGTATCCACTGTGCCACCTAGCTGCCCCCCAAAAAACTGGGGGAGGAGTAAAAGAGAAGCTTAAAAACATTTGAAATAACTTTGTCTTTTGGCATCTTGGGTACTGGATCTCACTCTTGCTTTTTCTTCTGTAGCATGATTTTTCCCTGGAGAGAAAGGTGCTTTACTGGTTGGAGGCTGCAACAGGACAAGAAATGAGTTGGGCTAACGAAGCCCCTGGGATGGCCACTGCACCTCCATGTTGGCTTCTTTTGGTTGACTCATTGGATACATCCAGTATAGCTGAAGCTGAGTCACAAGAAGAAAGAGAGAAAAACTCTGCTCAACCTGGGAACTGGAACTGTGGGGAAGATGGCTTCACTGAGGAGGAGAAGGAGGAGGAAGAAGAGGAGGAGGAGGAGGAGAATGAAGGCACTTTTTCAACTAGCGAGGATGATAGTAGTCCCAAGGAGATGCCATCCCCCAGCTCTTCTTGGAGTCCCAGGCCATTCCTTGAGAAAGGTTATACTAGCTCCCCAGGGTCACCAAATCTAGGCCATCGGAGGAGGTCTCTGGACATCTTCCACAATGTGAAGAATGAGCTGGAAGGCGTCCGAAGAAGGTTATCATTGCTGGTGCCTCCAATGAACCGGGCAGCTTCACCGGAGTGCAGACTGGCTGCCAAGTCCTTGGCGCTCTACCACCGCTTCAGGAATAACAGGACCGTGACATCTACAGCACCTGTCCTTGACATGCCTCCTCCGACCCCCCCAACAATGCCACCAAGACCATCCACAGCTGGCTCAATCCCTCCCATCCGCAGTCACAAACCCACATTCCCAGTAAGGCTAAGAGTTGTGAGCTCACATACCATATCCACAAAACTTTTCTCACCAGTGCCCTTCACTATCCCATGCCTCCCCCAACCCTCCCAAAAAACACCAAGCTTTAATCTGTAGAGAGTGAAGGAGATAAATAGCATTGACTGCCAAATTCTAAGTCTTCCCAGAAACAAGGGCTTTGCCTGCATTGGCCAGTGCCAGGTCTAATCAACCAGCCAAGCAGGAAACGTTTATTGAATCAATTCAATTCAACAAATATTTATTAAATGACTACTATGTGCAAGAAAATATTCTGAATGCCAAGAATACTGAAGGGAAGGGAGGGACATAGCATTTATGCATATATATGAGACACCCTAGTGGGTGTAGAACTTAAATATTTTTCTGTGATCATAAAAACACAGATGATAAAGAAGGCAAACACATGAAAAATGAAATAGCAATAAGATAATGCAGAAGATTTCACAAAGCAGTACATGGTGATTGCCCAATGGATGGTACAGACAAGTGAGAATCTAAATGCAGAGGACTTGGGTTCAAATCCCAGCTCTGCCACCTATTGCCCATGTGACCTCAGAGAAATCATTTTAACCTCTCTGAACCTGTTTCCTTATCTATAAAATGAGAGCATTGGACTAGATGTATGGAAGGGCCTGCCGAGCTAGCTCTAAGTCTATGATGGTTTGATTTGGGAACCCACTTCACAGAGGAGGTGGACTATGACAGTGACAGAGACAGAAGTAGGCTTCCCTACTAATAATTGAAGTGTCATTTATTAAGCGCCTAATATGTTCTGGGCATACATTACAGAGATATTGTGCTTTAAAATCATAGAATACTATAGGGGGTTGTTGTTGAGTTGTTTTAGTCATGTCTGATTCTCTGTGGCCCCCTTTAAGGGTTTTCTTGGCAAAGATACTGGAATGGTTTGCCATTTCCTTCTCCAGTTCATTTTACAGATGAAGAAACTGAGGTAAACTGACTCAAGTGACTTGCCCAGACCTCATAAGTGTCTGAGGCTGGATTTGAACTCAGGTTCTCCTGACTCCAGGGCCAGCACTCTGTCCACTGCCCCTAGTTGCTATGGGGGGAGGATCTTTAAAGGTTATCATAGTCCAACTCCATTTTATGGTGGAAAAAATCCTGGTTCAGAGGAGAATTAAGTGGCTTAACTAAAATCTTACAGCAAGTGAGTGGAAGAGCCTAAAGGAGAACTTATCTCCAGATTCCTAGTCTTGGATTATCTCTACTGTACCCATTGCAAGGTGGAATGGGAGAGATACAGGAAGAATTTCCATCCAGGCCCCAGTAGCTGAGTCTGTTTCTCTGGGGTGAGTCTTAGAAGGATGGTTTTAGTTATAGTTACACATTTCTTTCTCCAGGTGACCTATGGAACAAGTAAAAGGGAATTTTCTTTCATTTGGGAGAGGGAGATATTTTTAAAACAAAACAGACTGAGACTTTTCCCAAGCCTTCTGTCTTCTGATTTTTATCAGTTCTGGCCACAGGACTGTTTGAGGTTTCCCAAGCAACATAACAAATTATATTAGACTCAGTCTGTTTGTCACAGAAATAAGCTGGCAATAAGCTTTTTCAGAGGACATAATAGGAAAGAAAAGGCTGGTGTAGACGAGGTGGAGAAATACTCTGCCTTTGTTGTGTCCCACTCTTGGAATAGACCAAATGAAACTTTCTGCTTGACTTAACTCTAGCTTCTCAATGTTCAGGATCTGAGGGAGAAAGAGTACAATCTAATTCAAGAAGCATTTATTGACCACCTACTTCATGCCAGGCACTGTCCTTGGTGCTGGGGTCAAGAAGACAGAAGTGAAGCAGTCCTTACCCCCAAGAAGCTTACGTTCTACAGGGGGGAAACAGCACATGCTGCACAATATGTATTCAGAGTAAATGCAAAGTAGTTTACTGTAAGAGGGGACCAGAAAATAAATAATTAAGGAGATCAGGAAAGACTCTAGATAGGAGATGGCACCTGAACTGTGTCTTACATGCCCCCTTAGCTCTGAAGAAAGCAGAATTCTAAGGTCCAACAGGGCCCTCCCATTTTCTCCTTCACTGACTTGCCCATGCATGGTCTCAGTGCATCTTCCCAAAATCTACCCTCTCTCTTTGTTATTTCAGTCTCTCAGCCCATACTCCTGCCTCCCACCCTGCCCTGGCACTTCACGGCCTCTCAGTTCTGAGAACAGCCACCCAGATTCCACTGTTGACCTGCTGTCTGCCCTGAGTCAGGAGGAGCGGGACCTCATTGAACCTGTGCTGGCTCTGGGGTACCCCCTGCGCAGGGCCATTCTGGCTCTGCAGAAGACAGGGAGGCAGAGCCTAAGTCAGGTGAGTGATGGAATCCAAATCAGGTAAGTGAGACAGTTTGGACCAGTAGATGGCAGAAGTGAGGGCAGGGAACTGACACGTCTAACTGGTTTGAAAAGCCATTTACTTCAATAAATTCAGTTCAAAGAACATTTGTTAAGTACCTGCTGTTTGCAAGGCACTAGACTGGTGTTGGAGATGCAAAAATGAAACCAAGAACAGTTCCAGTCTTCAAGGATATGTCATTCTACTGGCGAAGGGGAACACAACATAAACACAGAAAGAAATACAAAAGAATTTGGTTTGGGAGAGAGCAAAAATAATTTGGGAAATCAGGAAAGGGGAAGCAACCCACGGATTCTCCTGACTCAAGGGTAGCTTATTCAGCTGAAAATAATGATTCTTGTGTTTGGGTCTTTTATAATTTCAGAAAATATAGATCCTGATAGCTTTAGAATGTTCAAAGCCACCGCTTCCCCACAGCCCTAAAAAAAAGGCAGAATTGCGTACTGGCTAAACTTCTAAACTTAAAGTCACCAAGATCTAGGTTCAAATGCTGCTAGAGATCCTTATTAACTCTGTCTCTGGGTAAGTCACCTAACCTCTCTGAACCTCATTATCCTGGACAATTATAATAGAGCTCTTTATAGCTTGAAAATTACCTTGTAGAATTGTTGTAACGGTCAAATGAAATGATACGTTGTTGAAGAATTGACTTGGTACTCTGCATTTTTTAACTTAGCCAAGACATTGGCTGTAAGAGAGGGAGAATTTAAAACACAAACACAAAGTGTTGTTGCTCTGAAAAAGCTCTTTCCTGAGTCAGTCAAGTTATTTGGAGCCTTTCAAGAAGACAAAAAAGAATATTATGAGAGTATTTCAAAGTTGTCTGGGAGATGGAAGCACAAAGTTAAGAGATTAATAAAAAATATCTACTTCTTTTTTAAAAGAGAGAGATTAACAAAGGTGTCCAAGTGCAGTTTGGTAGAATGGTGGCTATCAGGAAGACCTGAGTTCAAATCCAGCCTCAGATACTTACCAGCTGTGTGACCCTGGGCAAGTCACTTAATCTTTTTTGCCCCAATTTCCCTATCTCTAAAGGAGCTGGAGAACAAAATGTCAAACTTTTTGACTAACCTGGAGGTAACCTTATCTGGAAATACTCAGTTTGTTAGTGTCATTCCTAACATGCAGTATGCAGAGATGAACACAGTATTCCAGTGATCTGAACAGGATAGAGTTCAGTGGGGCTTGCCAACCACTGTGGAGAAGGAAATGGCAAACGATTCCAGTATCTTTGCCAAGAAAACCCTGAATGGGGTCACGAATAATTAGACACAACTAAAATGACTGAACAAAGGTATACAAAGTTTGAACCAACGTGCAAGTATGTGAAAGAATCAATGAGACTCAGCAATTGGAGGAGTTTTGTAGTATTCAGAGAATAAGGTTACACAATGATAGAAAGGTGAGTACACGAAGTTGATTGGATGCTTCTCACTGTTCTTTTGGGCTCCCTTTGTTTATTGCTACCCCTGAGAAAGCCAATTTCCTCTTAGTCTTTCAGAGTAGCAATGCCTTGCCTACCCATAGACCTTTTCAGTCAGTTTGCACAACCAAATACGATGGGCCTAGAGTCCTGATTCAGCAATATGCAAAGCTCTTTGCAAACCTTAAATTATTGTATAGAAATGAGTTATTTTTATTATTATAAGGGATCACTTATTCATTTACATTTATCAAGGTCCTTCTAAGTGCTCTGCACTGCTTTAGATGTTATAGTGGAGAGAATGACGGGCCTAGGGTCAGGAAGACTTAAGTTCCAATTTGACCTCAGTCATTTCCTAGCTGTTTGATCTGGGCAAGTCACTTAACCTCTGTGTTCCTCAGTTTTCTCATCTGTAAAATGGGACTAACATTCTTACCTCTCAGGGTTGTTATGAGACTTAAATGAGATAATATTTGTAAAGCACTTAGCACAGTGCCTGGCACATAGTACTGTATCAATGTTAGCTATTATTATTAGTGGGGGTGGGTAAGTGGCTCAGTGGATAGAGTGATGGGCATGGAGTCAGGAAGACTCTTCTTCCTGAGTTCAAATCTGGTTCAGACATTTACTAGCTCCGTGACCCTGGGTAAGTCACTTAACCCTGTTTGCTTCAATTTCCTCATCTGTAAAATGACCTGGAAAAAGAAATGACAAACCACTCCAGGATCTTTGCCAAGAAAACCCCAAATAGAATCACAAAGAGTCAGACACAACTGAAAAACAATAAATTATTATTAACTCTCATTAGATGCCATATTGATTACAAAGAGGAATGACACATGATCCCTACCCTTAAAGAACTCACAGTCTTGCTGGGAAGACAGCATATCCACATGATCAAATGAAAGAATATATATCAAGTGCTTTACAAATCTTTAAGTGATATATAGATGCTAGCTGCTTATTACAATACAACAGATGCCTCAGGGTAGTACATGACAAATTGGCCAATGATGGATATGAGTGATAATGGCTATGGGAAGTCAATTAAGATAGAGATCACTGTGGAGTATGTTACTGAAGAAAGATTTCCCAAAGGACTGGGGGCATTTGAACTGAGCCTTGAAGGGAAGGAAAATGCTGATTCCAACAGTCAGTGATCAGTAGAAAGTATACCCTCCCTCCCTTTCTATCTCCACTCAGTAATTTAACGCAACCAACATTTATCATTCTCTTACCACTGTAAGGCAAGGGGAATGCAAACAAAGGTGTGCTGCTGAGTATTTAGCAACCTGCTATCCAGAAAACTGCACCCAGGACACACTTTTAAATTTATCAGCATTATGAACATTTTCTCCATCACTTTCTTAAGTCTAGACAATGAAAACAATAAATCAGACCCTGATTTGTAGCACTCCTGAGGAGTAAATGCTCACATTGAAAGTTTAATAATCGTTCTCCCAAGCCTCTTTGAGTTGACCCCAGCACACAAAGATGAAGAGGAAAGCATGAATTTATATTATGGTATATTAAATGAATTTAATATTCCATGTTATAATATTTAATGAGTTTATATTCTCCTAGAATAGTCCAAAGTAAGTAGAGATAATTAGAGAAAGGAGGAAGTCCCAACACCTGAGGCAGAGTACAGTGGAGAGGGGAAGAATTCGAGAAGGCTTCTGAGGGCTGAATCGTGAGCCATGAGCGCTCCAAGTGGCAGATGTGAGAAGGATGTGTATTTCAGGGACTTGAGACAGAGGACAGAAAGAGAAGTTTAATATGAAGAACAGCTAAGAATCCTGTTTGGTTGGAGGAGAGGCTGTGGGGTATAGAGTAAAAGGTAAATTGAGGCTAGATTTTGGAGTGCCTTTTAGAGCCAGGCTGAGAAATTTATATTTCATTCTAGAGGCAATGGAGAAGCATTGAAGGCTTTGGAGCAGTGAAATGGTCGGTACTGTACGTTAAGAATATTATTTTGTCATCTGTGGCATTAGAGAAGGAAAAGACAAATCGAAAGAATATTACAGTATGCCAGGCCAGAAGTGATGAGTCCATGAACTAATATGGAGAGAAGTCAATAGATGCAAGATAGGTTGTGGCAGGAGAATCAATAAGGCTTGGTGATTGATTGTGTATGGGAAATAAGTAGCTAGGTAGCACAGTGGAAAGGGTGCTGGGCCTGGAGTCAGAAAAACTCCTCTTTGTGAGTTCAAATCTGACCTTAGATACTTACTGTCTGTGTGATTCTGGGTAAGTCACTTCACCCTGCTTGCCTCAGTTTCCTCATTTTTAAAAGAGCTAGAGAAGAAAAGGGCATACCACTCCAGTATCTTTCCCAAGAAAACCCCAAATGAGGTCATTTAGAGTCAGACATGACTGAAATGAAGGGAAAAAAGGCTCAATATGAGAAGTGATGGAGAGGAAAGAGTCAAAATGATTGATATTATGGCACTTCCACAAACACAGTAGAATAGAAAAAGAGGATTGCTCATGAAATTGCAGACCTCTATTATGTACAGCTTGCTTTTCTTTTTAAGTGTACAATAAACTCAACCTGTAGCTTTCAATGCTATCCTCCTTATCTGTGCTTCTTTCTGGTCTTCTGTCTTCTTCCATGCATTAGTATAAATGTAGGGTCTGGCATTTAGGCAGACATGCCTCAATGCTTCTTGGTTTTTTCCCTATCCTTATCATCCTTTCTATACCCCACTGGAAAAAAAGAAAAGCAAAGTCCTTGTAAGAAGAAGCTAAGTGGTGCAGTGGACAGAGTGCTGGAACCTGGAGTCAGGAAGACTTGAGTTCAAATTCAGCCTCAGATACTTACTAGCTACGTGGCTTTGGTAAAGTCCCTTAACCTCTATCTGTCTCAGTTTCTTCAACTGTAAAATGGAGATATAATAATACCACCAGAGTTGTTGTAAGAATCAAATGAAATAATATTTGTAAAGTGCTCCGCACAATGCCTCACATACAGTAGGCATTCTATAAATGCTGGCTATCATTATTAACAAATACGTGTGGTCAAGTCAAACAAATTCCCACATCAACTCTACCTAAGAACCTAACAAGGCAGATCCAATGGCCTGAACATCAGTCCTGGAGGCAGGTTCTACGGACATAACTCCAAATCTTTGATAATATGTCAGAGAGGTCCCAAGGTGATTCATTATAAAGGCTATTGTTGGGTGAGAGGGGGGACGTTGACGCAGATCTGCTTAACTTCTCCTGACCAAAGGGACAAGGGGAGAGAACTCAAAGACCCAATATTTTAAAACTTTAAAAAAAAATTGTGCTGGGAATAAGAACAGAGAGAGCCAGGTCATAACTTAAGGACGGGGACAAGGAGAACATTTTGTCTCCGGATTCAGGGCATGGTCTCAGAAGGTACTGCTTAGACTCCAAAAGCCTGTCCAAATGAAATGTTAAATTCTGTGACCTCTTTCCTTTAGAGGGGATGTGGAGGGGGGAAGGGAGAGATCCATGAACCTTCATCCCTAGATAAGGGGCAGAAAAATTCAGCTTTTGACAAGTGAAGCCCTGCAAGGGCCAGAAAGAGGGAAGGCAGGCAGTCAGTGATGTTCCCTACAGATAAGATGATGCCAAGCCCCAGAGAGAGCAGGGTGGCCTGTTTGCATCCAGTCTGAGGTAGATGGAGGGGAGAGAGGGGATGGTGTTCTTTCCACCTCAGGTATAGCTCGAACAAACGTATTACCTCTGTGCTCCCACCAGGTCAATTACGCCATGCTTCACTTCCCTGACATAGTCTTTATGTCATTTTTAGCCTTTTGGAGGAAAGATAACATTCTGAACCTGTTTCCTTTGGAGCTAGTGGGACTCCAACCAAACTGGTTCCGAGAGGGCTGCTCTTACTCAGGGGGTGGGGGTATGATTCTTGTTCCCAGGTGACAATGTAACAATGATAACGATATTTTAGAAAATAATAACAGTAGCTAGCAAATATATTTCCTTGTCAAGTGACATACCTGGTCCTTCTCAAGTTTAACCTCTTTACACTTCAGTTTTCTCATCAGCAAAGTGGGATAAGAACATTTCTGTAGCTCCTTAAGGTTAGCAACGTCTTTTGAAATATTATCTTATCATATCCCCACAACCTTGTGAGGTGGGTGCCCCGTTTTACAGATGAGGAAACTGAGGCTCAAAGAAGTTAAACATTAGAAGGAACAGGTATGTCACTTGGTAAGGAAATATATTTTGATAATAAATATTCTCTTTTTTCCTTTAAATACAAATAATTACAAGCAGATGTACTTTCAGAGATACTGTGACAAACAGATAAAAGTGCTGGATTTGAAGTTTGTATCCCAACTCTGGCACTGATTAGTTTAGCCGTCCCTTGGTAAATCACTTAAAGTCTCTCAACCTTAGTTTCTTTATCTATAAAATAGGGTTAATATTAGCTATCATCTCTACTTTAAAAGATTGTTATGAGGCTCGAAAGAGAAAATGTATATAAACTGGTTTGTAAACTTTAAGTTATTAAGTAAATGTCAGTGATTATTTTTGTTCCCACTATAGTAAGTAATGAGAGAAGACAGAATTCATCCTGGGAGGCAGTACTCGGAGGTTGCACACCTCCATCCCCGGCATCTTGCATCCTGGCTACCCACCGGGCACATACATGTTTGTATTTATGTCTATACATAAGACACAGACTTTTAAGTTTTAATAGCTTTAAACTGCACTATGGCTTGTGGGAGGCAGTGAGGTGGTGCAGTGCATTGCTGGGCCTGGAGTCAGAAAGTTGTTGTTCAATCATGTCTGATTCTTCATGCCCCCCAACTGGGGTTTCCTGGACAAAGACCCTGGAAGAGATTTGCCATTTCCTTCTCCAGCTCATTTTAGAGATGAGGAAACTGAGGCAAACAGGGTTAAGTGACTTTCCCAGGGTCACATAGCTAGTAAGTGTCTGAAGCCAGATTTGAACCCTGGAAGATGTGTCTTCCTGACTCCAGACTCAGCACTCTGTGCACTATACCACCTAGATACTCAGAAAGACCTGAGTTTAAATCCAGCCTTAGACACTTACTAGCTGTGTGACCCTGGGCAAGTTGTTTAACCCTATTCGACTCAGTTTCCTCATCTGTAAAATGAGTTGGAGAAGGAAATGGCAAACTACTCCAGGATCTTTGTCAAGGAAACCTCAAATGGGGTCATGAAGAGTTGGACATGACTGAAATGACTAAACAACAAAACTTATTGGATACCCTCTATCTGATTATAGAGATAATAGGGAGTCATTGAAGTTTATTCAGTAAAAGCAGAGAGGTTGGAGTGGTCAGACCTGTACTTCAGGAACATCACTCGACAGATGGATGGAGGCTGAACTGGATTTGGGAGAGATTTGGGGCAAGAAACCAAATAGTCAGGCAGTCTGAATCAGTATGCTATCCCAGTCATTCAGGACTGGGAAGAATCAGATATACACAAGAGATAGTATAGCAATGGAAATGACAAGACTTGGCCACAGATTGGAGATAGGGGTTAAGTGAGTGAAGAGATGAGGGTGACACCAAGGTTACAAATGTGGGTGACTGGTAGGGTGCTAGAGCCATTGATAATGTCATAGACATTTGGAAGAGGGGTGGGTTAGAAAGGAAAGATGAATTCTGCTTTGGAAGAGTTGAGATGGAGATGCCTTTGGGACATCCAATTTGAAAATATTCAATAGGAAGTTGATGATATAGGTCTAGGATTCTCTGCCTGTGGAGGTCCTATCCAATCCTGAAATTCTCTGTTTCCGTGATCCTATGAAAAGTAGACCCATGTATACACACAAAATTATAAATGCCCGCATAACAGTGACAGTGGGCGCTAAGTACAAAGTTACGATTGGCCGTCAGTGCTGTAGATTATAAGGGAGAGACCCTTGGTGCTAGAGTTGTCAGTTTTTCAGAGAAGGTTTCATGGACGAGTGGGAAGCTCAGTTGAGCTTTGGAGGATGGATCAGATCCTGATGCAGAAAAGAAATGGGACAAAGGGTCTTCTAGGTGGGGAACACCAGGCAGAGAGCATGCCAGTTGACAATGGGAAGGAGAAAGCACAAGGTATGTTTGAGTTATAATAACACCTAGTGTTTATAGAGCACTTGAAGTTTATACAGAACTCTAAGTATGTTAAGTCTGTTTATACAATACCATGTAGAACGTTTTATAGCACTTTGCAAAGCACTTTACAAATAGCTCATTTTTTTCTTTACAACTAACTTGGGAGATAGATGCTATTGATAGATGCCTTTACTCTCTCCATTTTACAGATAGGAGAACTGAGGCAGACAGAGATCAAATGACTTGGCCAGGCTCACACAGCCATTAAACGTCTGAGACTAGAGTAGAACTCTAACTCAAGTCTTCCAAATTCCAGGTTCAACAGTGTGTCACTTAGTTGCCTCTAAAATTCTCTCTCTGTCTCTGTGTCTCTGTCTTTCTCTCTTTTTCTGTCCCTGTCTCTCTATCTCTCTCTTTCTGTCTCTATCTCTATCTCTCTTAGAGTTCCAAAAGTTCAGTGAGTCTAAGCTTATTCCCCACTAAAGGCTTCCATAGCTTTACCTTGGCTTCTTCAAAGACTGAATCACTTCTAGACCAACAAGAAAGTTATTTCAACCCATAACTGGGACTGGAGATTCAGCCTCCCAGTCCTGAGGGTCTGGCCACTCCTCTTCCTGTGGAGCTAGAGGAAGGGTCATGGGATCATAGACAGAGTTGAAAGGGATACACTAAAGGCCATTGAACCCATCTTACAGATGGGTAAACTGAGATTTTGAGAGGTTAAGGACTTGACCAGGGTCTCACAGCTAGTAAATGTGTAAATAAAACAGTATTTGAATCTGTAGGCTTCTCTGACTCCAGTTTCTTACCTGCTTTGTCAGGCTGCCTTTCTGCAGATGATGAAAGGTCCTCCTTAATCTGGAGCTCAGCCCAGGATCTCAGCAAGATCTCTTCCCAAGGGCCAAAAAGGAAAAAGAGGAGGACTCCAGTCTGTAGAGCTTCCAAGCAATTCCCCAAAGGAAGCCCACATTATAGATAACACCCAGGAATATGCAGGACACATTTTTAAATTTCACCTGAATTATTAACAATTTTTCCTCACTTTCTTAAGTCTAGACAATCAACAAAATAATGAATCAATCTCTGGTTTGCAGCATTTTCCAATTTCCCAGGTGTAAAGATTCTGAAATCTTAAAAAAATCTATCCATTCTTCGGAACCAGCAAGAAGTGATTCTCACCCACCCCTGGACAGTACTCAGGGTTGTCCAGGAGGACTGACCCCTGTACTCTTGACTGTGACCTTCTGGGGAGGGGTAGCAAGTTAGAGATGCCAACTAGGAGGTCAGGGCTTCTGAGTTAAGTGGGGACCAGGAATCTGGACTCATTTCCAACAACATTTCCCCTTGAACCAGATCTTTCCTCTTTTAGAAGATTCCTCCCCCATGCCTTCCCTTCATCCTGTCCTTTCCCCATCTCTAACTCAGTCATTCCTCTACTCTTCCTCATCCCCAACATCCTATTAAAGGTCCTCTAACCAGTTATTTCTCTGTCTCCTTCCTCCTTGCTACAGTTTCTCAGCTACCTCAGTACATGTGATCGACTGGTCAAACAGGGCTACTCGGAGAGCCTGGTGGAGGAGGCCATGGAGATGTTTCAGAACTCTGAAAGCAAGGTCAGGCCAAGCTGAGGTATTCAGCACTCTGTACCCACACCCCTACCCCTCTGCCTCCCTCTGAGGCACATTCCTCATTCCACTTCCTCATCCCAACTTCCCACCACCTCATGGCTCTACCCTGGATAGAAGGGGAACTCCCTCAGGAGAAAGGCCCTGCCAACGTCTGAGCTTGTGAGTTTTCGTGCCCAGAGCTGAGGGAATGTCTCAGAATTTGGCAATCCTGAAACAGCTCAGCTCAGGCAGAATTCCATGGGGATCATGGGAGGCCAGGGGGACAAAGGAGAAGTAGGAGGGGAGGTAAACACAGGGAAGAGAGTTAAGAGGGACTGGAAGGCTGGGATGAGGGGCAAATAAAGATGCTGGAGTTGGAAGGAGCTTAGAGGGAGGCATGATGGAATGAGAGAGGATGACTTTTACAAATAGAAGGTTACAAGGCACAGGCAATGTAGCCCAGTGGGAAGGGCAGTGGGTTTAGAGTCCTTTCCTCTGAAGTCCTTCTCAACCCTCAGCAAGGGCTGAACTGCTCCCCTCTAAGCATCACTGACTTCATGGTCAGACTGTCCTTGGCCTTGGCACCACTGCCTTTCTAAGCCTGATCAATTGTGAAAATATTCCAAGGGAAACTATTCCTAGTTAGGGCTTTGCCTGACTTGTTGGAGTTTGCAGCCTAAATCTGCTTGATTATCAGTCCTCAGGAGGAGGCAAAAAGAGAGAGGGGGGCAAGGAATAGATAAAAGGATGAGAGCAGAGAAGAGGGTGATGGAAGGAAAGAGATATGAAGATGGAAGACAAAAGGTCAAGTGGAGGAAGGGTGGGAGCAGAGGGAGAGAGAAGCAGAGATGAATGACCAAGAGCCAGGTGGAAGAAGAGGGCTAGGGCCAGAGGTAGGGGCCAGAGAGGAACAGTCAGGATATTTTCCCCAGGGAAGGGCTGTTGCTTATCTGCTCCTTGATGGGAATGAGAAGTTGGAGTCTGGAATCTTGCTATGTGAGAGATGGGTTTTAGCCATTTTTATATACCTTCTTTTAGTCTAGGAAAGTCAAATCTTTGCAAGTCTCCAGGAATCTAGAGCAACATCTGTGTCCAGTGACAGGACACCTCTTCCCTGACTAGTGGCCAAGTCTGTCCTGTTTCTGTCCCCATCAAAGACAGTCTGTCCCAGATGGACTGTGGAGAGAAGCAGCAGCTGCTCTGACCTCCTGTGTTGGCATGTGTTGCTTCATTTCCTGGAGCTGGGATCCACCAACCTTCTCCCCTTTCTCTCTGGCATCACAGGCATCAGAGTTTCTGCATCTCTGGGAGCAGTTCAGTGACATGGGCTTCCAACAAGACAGGATTAAGGAGGTCCTCCTGCTTCATGAGAATCACCGGGAGCATGCTCTGGAAGAGCTCATGACTCGAACCCAGTGAGGAGTTATACGAAGGCTCTCGCCCTGATGAACTCTGGGGGAAAAGGAAATTCAGCGCTGGATAATTAGTAGTCCTCTAGCCAGAAGCAGGAAAAGTGGGGCTTCTCCATTTCAGAAATGCCACTCCTGAGCCAGGGAGCATGTATGAAGGTGGGCTTAGCCTATGCCCCAGATGTCTGCCCAATCTTGATGTGGTCCTAGAATTAGAAATAAGTCTACCGTCACAGACACTTCTGCAAGCTTTGGAAGGGCTCTAACTTCTCAAGACAGAGTGGTAGAGTAGAAATGGGGCTGGCATCAGAAAACCTTGCCATTTATTACCTTGGTTACCTTGAACCTTTTAACCAAAATGGGGATGCTAATAGATACAACTGCTTACCTCATAGAGCTGTTCTAAGGATCAAAGAAAATTGTGTAGGTCCAGCGTTTGTAATCTTCAAAGCTCTACAGCAATCTAAAATGTAATTATCACCCATCAGGGAAGTTCACTGGATGTCTGAGATAGGAGAGATCTTAGAAATTCATCTTGTCAGACCCCTTCATTTTGTAAATGAGGCAACTGAGGACTAGAGATACAAAATAAACTGAGGTTCTGTTCAGTTCCAAGTTTTAAGCAAATTCTTCACAGGATCATAATTAGAACAAGAAGGGATTTCAGAGATCATCTAAACCAGCAAACTATGGGTCATGGGCCCTGGCCAGCCTCCACCTATTTTTGCAAAGTATAGCAAGCTAAGAATAGTTTTTGCATTTTAAAACAAAATTTTGCCGTATTTTTGGATGTGAAAACTATTCTTAGCTCATGGACTGTGCAAAAACAGGCCTATGGTCCTCTACAGAGTGTCATGTCAAGTATTTATGAAGAACTTACTATACGCTAGGCACTTGGGATACAAAGAAAGACAGCAGCCACCAAAGCAGTACCGTCTCTGAAGGAAGTCACTATCTAAGGCAGAGACAACATGCAAACAACCCTGTACAAACAAGATAGAGACCAAATAAATTGAAACTGATTTTGGATGGAAGGCAGTGACATTAAGGGGGATTGGGGAAGTCTTGCAGAAGGTAGGGTTTTAGTTGGAGCTTGAAAGAATCTAGAGAAATCCAGAAGCAGAAACAAGAAGGGAAAAATTTCCAGACTAGAAGGACGCCACTGAAAATGCCAGGAATGGGCAGCTAGGTGGCTCAGTGGATAGAACACTGGCCCTGGAGTCAGGAGGACTTGAGTTCAAATCCAGCCTCAAACAATTATTAGCTGTGTGACCCTGGACAAGTTACTTAACCCTGATTGCTTCCAAAAAGAAAAGAAAGTGTTAGGATATATAGTGTCTTGTGTGACGAAAAGCAAGGAAGCCAGTGTCACTATAAGAAGACTGGAAAGGTAGGAAGGAAAATTATGAAGAGGATTTTTCATTTGATCCTGGAGGTGAGTAGAATTTATTGAGTGAGAGAAGGGTGACATAGTCAGACCTACAACTTTAGGAAAATCAATTTGATAGTTGAGTGGAGGGTGAAATGGACTGGGGAGATCCAGGGCAGGGAGATCCAGAAGCAGGCTGCTGAAAATAGTTCAGGACAAGAGCCAGCAGCAGGATGGTGGTGGTGTCAGAGGGGAGGAGGGGATATATAGGAGAGATGTTGCCACTGTAGAAATGGCTGGACTTGATGATGGATTGCATGTAGTGGGTGAGAGAGTGAGGAAAAGAGGATGACACCTAGTCTTGGAGTTTGGATGACTGGAAGGATGGCCTTGGCCTTCACCCTACCCCCACCCCATCAGAGTATGACTTAACTATATCAACATGAAGGCCATAGAAAATGACCTTTGTGCAATCATTCAAAATCCAAGAGAAACAACCACCCTCCCATAAATGAATGGTTATCGTGATGAAGGGGGGAAGGGACATTTTATCTTCCTCCCACCTTTCAAGAAACTAAAGTCAGAAATAAATAAAATAAGAGTTTCACATTGGGAGAAGAGACCCTAATATTTTCAAGAAATCATCCCTAGATATACTACAGAGCTTTGGGCAGAATAAAAAGTGTTCCTAGCAAATAGTAGGCATTTCATAAATATTTATTGATTCATTGATAGGTGGATAGAATGCCTGCCCCCCAGTTTTGCCTTTGATACACACTGTGTGACTTCAAGCAATTTAATTTCTCTACATCTCAGCTGTCTTCCTAAGATTCTAAATTGCAAACTAGTTGCTGACTAGTATCTAGTATCAGAGTGGTATCTGAGGAAACTAGGTCCCTAAAAAGATGAAATAATAGATCCAAATCCCAAGCCCCACTTCCAACCAAAAAACAAAAAAGAGATGCTGTAAAAAAAATTAAACAGAAGGCTACTTTTCAATTGGACAAGCATTTTACCCAAAAAAACTTCTCTTGTGATCTTTTAGTTCGCAATAAGCTAACAAACACTTCCACTGAATCAAACTGGTATAAAAAGGAAACTTTAATAACTTTAAAAGAAAACAATTTTGGATTAAATTTTTTATTTCATTTTCTGAAAAGTTTTTTATCGATATCTTGTTTCATATATTATCATAATTATTCCAATATCTCTCCCTCCTTCTTAGGGAGCCATCCCATATAACAAATAGTGTTTTTTAAGAAAGAAAATAAAATCAACACAACTGATTGATTGAAAAGTCCAAAAACATGTGCAACCTATAATCGTTGTGGACCTCCCACCTCCACAGAGAGGTTGGTTGGGGGATATCTTCTCATCAATCTTTGTTTAAATCCTGATTGATCTTTATAATATCGCTACATTTACTTTTGATTGTTTGATATGTCATCATTCTTTCTATTTGCACTGATATAGTTACTGTGTATGTTGTTTCCTTGGTCCTGCGTACTTCACTTTGCATCAGTACATATAGATCTTTTCATGCTTCTTTGTATTCACTACACACATCATTTCCTATAGCTCAGTTGGATTCCATTACATTTATGTACCATAATGTTTAGCCATTCTCCAATCAATGGGCACTTGCCTTTTTTTTCTTTAATTCTTAGCCATCACAAAAAGTGCTACTATGAATATTTTGGAGTATGTAGGGACGTTTGTTTTTTTTTTTTTATTGATGACTTTCTTGGGGCTGTTGGCATTTTTTGTCATTTCTGCCAATTTACAGAGTGTAAGGTGAAACCTCAAGATTATTTTGATTTGCATTTCTATTATTACTAGTGATTTGAAGCACTCTTTCCTATAGTTATTAATACTTTGTAATTACTTATAGAACTGTTTATATCCTTTGATCATTTATCTATTGGAAAATGGCTATTACCTTATATATATACATGTATTATGTAATATATATAACATATTATATATGTAAATGTTTATATATCTTGGACATTAAGCCCTTATTAGGGAAATTGGATACAAAGATTTTTTCCCACTTGACCACTTCCCTTATTATTCTAAATGTATTCATTTTGCCTGTGTAGAAGCTTTTCAGTTTATATAATCAAAGTTAACTATTTTATCTTTTGTAATTGCCTATAACAGTTATTTGGTTAAGAATACACCTTCTACTTATAGCTGTGAGAGGTATAGGATCTGTTTCTTTTCTAATTTTTTTCCAGTATGATCTTTAATGTTTGAATTCAGAAAAATAAGTTTTCCAACAGCAGACCCAGCATTCTATCCACTGCACCACCTCGCTGCCCAGCTCCATCTCTAGCCCTCCTCTAAAAGGAAACTAAGTATACTCAGGAATTGCTGTTCGAAGGAGCTGTGTGACCCTGCACAGTCCTTTAATCTTTCGGAGTTTCAGCTTCCTCCCTCATAAAATGGGGTGAATCATAGCACCTCCTTACAAGGCTACTGCGAGGGTCAAATGAGGCTCTATGTAAAGCACTGGAAGTTATATATAAATGTTAATAATAATAAAACGGAGATAACTAATGATTGTATGACCAACTTCATTGGATTGTTGTGGGAAGGAGTGTGGTACATTGGAAGTCCATTGGAAGGTACACTGGCTTCAAAGCCCACCATTTACGCTTCCTAGTCATGCAACCTTGGGCAAGTCATTTTCCTTCCTTGGGCCCTGTTAAATGAAGGGGTTGGAACAGGTAGTTTCTGAGGTCCCTTCTAACTCTAGATTTCTGAGGTTCCTTCTGGCTCTAGGTTTCTGAGGTCCCTTCCCTTAACCCTGTTTGCTCAGTTTCCTCATCTATAAAATGAGCTGGAGAAGGAAATAGCAAATCGTTCCATGATCTTTGCCAAGAAAACCCCAAATGGGATCACAAAGAATCAGACACAACTGAAAATGACTGAATAACAACAATGAATTATTTTGGCTTCCGAAATTTATAAAGTCACCCACAAAGGCATGAGAGACGGGATAGAGGGATGACCTATACTGTGAAACTACAGGTCTTTTAAAGCACTGCAGTATGGATATGATTAGAAAAAGTTGTCTATACAGAGCTGCTGAATGAGCAAAGTGTAACCATGATCTTCATGAACTCAGTGATAGTAGTTCACATTTCTACAGGACTTTGAAGGGTTTTTTTGAAGTGTTTTTTATAGAATCATACCTAGAGCTAGAAGGGACCTCAGAAACCTCAAGGTCATACAGTTAGTCAGTGTTGAGGGTAGATTTGAACTCAGGTCCTCCTGGCTCCAGGGCTAGCATATTATCTACTTCTTCACTTGACTGACCCAAAATAATATTTGGAAAAATGAAAAAATAATTCAATACTCCAGTAGCCCACCTTCTGGCAATGAGCTTTTCTGAGTTTCACTGAGTAGATCATCAAAGAATGGGCATAAGATGATAGGGTCAGAGATCTGGAGTTAGAAAGGAACATAAAGGCCATGACATCCATCTCCTTTATTTTACAAGTGAAGAAACCAGAGCCTAGGGAAGTTAGGTGACTTATCCTAAGTTATACAAGTAGCAAGTGTTAGAGGTGGGATTTGTCATTGTGGTTTTTTTTTTTTCATTTTTATTGATGACTTTTGTTTCTGTAGCATCTACATTTCTCAGTGTGGCCCTCCCTCTCCCTTTCCTGAGCAGTTTTCATTTTATTTTTTTAAATTAAATTTTGTTTTATTTTTAGTTCTGAATTCTCTCCCTCCCCCTTTTCCATTCATTAAGAAAGCAAGAAAAATAAACCCCATTACAAATATATATAGTCATGCAAAATGAATTCCCTCATTAGCCATGTTGAAGAAGAAGGAGGAGGAGGAGGAAGAGGAGGAGGAGGGAGAAGGGGAGGGGGAAGGGTGGAGCAAGGAAGGAGGGAAGAAAAGAAAAAGCGAAGAAAATATGTTTCCATTTGTATCCTGAGTCAATCAGCTGTCTATCTGGAGGTGTATGATAGCGTATTTCATCATTTAGAACTGTGGTTGGCCATTGGATTCAGAGTTAGCTTTTATAATTTAAAAAACAATAGGGAAAAAAATTAGCCAAAACTAACCAACACATTAAAAAAAAATGAAAACAAAACCTGACATTCCCAACAGTGTTCCAAGCCCACAGTCCCCTGCACCTGCAAAGGAGGGAAAGATAGTTTTCGGAGACAGGATTTGAACCAGGTTCATCAGTCTTCCCACTGCACTGCATCACCTCACTTATTAGCTAGGCTGATGCTATAAGCCTTTCCAGCTTAGTACCACCTGCCGGGTTTAAGCTCAGTCATCACAGCTTTCAAAATTCCAGTATCACTTCCTTCTAGCAGTGAGGCAGCCAGTAGGATTTTAGTATAGCAACAGTCATTATAAGGGTAGTTGAATTTACATGATACTTAAATCTTTGCAAAGTGCTTTGTGTTACTATCTCATTTGACCCCAACATCTGTGAGAGGTAGGTACTAGGTACTATTCCCATTTTACAGATGAGACTCACAGCTGAGTGAGGATTTGAATCCCAGACTTCCTAACTCCAAATCCCATGTTTTAGATTTTTCTGTGTCCTGCACACATATGAAAACACTATGTGAAAGGCTTATTAAAAGGGACACAGAAATAGCAGACACAGCTTCTACGCTAAAGTACTTTGCAATCTAACTGAGGGGATAGGTATAACCTCCCTGAGTTGCCATGAAGATATGAAAGATTTAGCTGGGAGACTCCTGATAGGCTGAGCACTCTTTGTGGGATCTTGGCTAAGTCATCTCACCCCCATGGACCCCAGTTCTTTCGTCTGTACAATAAGGAGGTGAGATCACATTGCCTGTAATGTCCTTTCCATCTCCAGATCTCTGACCCTGTAATCTTATAAACATCTTCTGCTAATCCATCAAGCTAAGCTCAGAAAGGCTGATTAACAGAAGTTTGACTGTAGGGTGATAAATGTTTTTGGCCATCGATACTTATGAAACCATTCGTAAGGTCTACATTACATACTTGAGGAACGCTGGAAAGGCTCTGCTGCCCAAAAATATCTGTCGCCCAGTAGAATGCCACTAATACCTATGATAAATACTATAATCCTTTCCAAGGCAATTTCTAATTTAAAAGAGGGCCATGGGGTAAAGACAATGTTTAAGCCAAAGGAATTAATCTCTAATGATAAAATTACAGTCATCAGTCAGGAAAATAATTGGAAGGAGTAGGAGGAAGCCTTTCTGGTAACTTTCATATCGTACTTTATAAGTGGTCTTTTCTGCTTGTATGTAGGTAAGAACATGGGAGTAGCCACCATCCAAAATGATGCATCTGAGCAAACTCATCAATGAAGGGGGTCTCTATCCAAGGCAACCTTTAAGAGCAATCTGAATAGCTCCTTACTCTCTGACGCATAGTCCAATGACACTCCCTGGAATGCTTTTGCTTCACTTAAATAAATATACTTCTGGGCCTTGTCTGTTGGATCTCTGGATTTACTTCGGAAGGCCTTTGCTATGTGCCCAATGCTGGCTTCTGAGCCAAACCCTCCTTTTTGTTCTTGCCTCCTACATCCTGGGGCACCTAAGCTGGAACAGAGTGTTCCAAGCCCTAGGCCTGGTTTATGGGGAGCAGGGCCAGGCCTTGGCAATGCTGGGAAGTTGGCAAAGGGTGTCCTTTAGCTCTTACCTCCCGTTGCAGCTTCTCCTTCCCACCCCCAGAGCTTTCTTCATTTCAACACTCTCTCTCACGCTAAGGAAGTATAGAATGCAGGATTTTAAGTTGGCAGAGATTTGGGGCATCATTTAATCCAGTCTCTTCCCCTTCTCCTTGATATAGATGAGAAAATTGAGGCTTGGAAAGCAAGTAACTTGTCTCCTGTACCAAAGAACTAATTAACATCAAAGCTGGACCTCTGACTTCAACTCTCCTCCTTACAGAGGTGTAATTCCTTCAAAAGTGTTGGTGTTTTTTTAAATCACCTTTGAGGATAAGAAAATATAAGTATTTTACATACAATACATATGTATATGTACAAAGAAAATATATGTATTTTATATACATACATACATCACCTTTGAGGATAAAAAAATGTATATTTTACATACAAAAACTTCGTATGAGTGTAGAACATGGGATCTACTGTTGATATGTTGGTTAATTTTGCTAAAATACTTTCTTTTCCTCTTGGTTACAAGGAATGTCTTGCTGCATGGAGGAGGAGGAAGGATATGACAGTGAATAAAGATTAATTAAACATTTTTTGAAGAGGACCCTCAGGGAAATGGAAACCCTCATTCCAAAGGAATGATCTACTAAGAGTAGAATTTCAGGCCTCAGTGGCAATCTAATGGGGGATAGATATTTTGGGCCTATGGAGCCTTTCCAGAATTCCTCAAATATATAATGTAGGCAGACAACCACCTACTTTGCCTGCAGAGGGGCAGCTCTGAAAGGCAGTTTAGTGCTTTAGGACGTTAATGGTAGAAGAACCAGAACTTGTTGTTTCGTCATGTCCTCCTCTTCATGACCCCAATTAGGGTTTTCTTGGCAAAGACATTGGAGTGGCTTGCCATTGTTTCCCCAGATCATTTTATAGATGAGGAAACTGAGGCAAGCAGGGTTAAGTGACTTGCCCAGGGTAACACAGCTAGTAAGTGTCTGAGGCTGGATTTGAAGTCAGGTCCCACTGACTCTGGACACTGTACCATATAACTGCCCAGAACCAGAATTAGCACTAGGTGAATGGGGCTCTTTCCTGGGGTGCTGACATCCAATGAGGGACATTTTCTCTCTGAAGCAAGATCCGTCCCTGAACCTCCCTCCTGGCCCTCCACCTGATCTAATCTGTTTATGATAGTTATGTCACAACTACTTCCTCCTTCCCTCCCTGCCCCCAGCTCATAAAGGGACTAAGCCATTTCTCCCATTCCTTCATATCTAACTCCTTTTTGCCCCATTTGGCAAAAAAGTCTGGTTATGCTTCTGCTAAATACAAATGTTTGTTGAGTTGAATCGAATCGAAGACATGGTTCTTTTGCTAAAGTGCTGGTTGTAGTGGGACCGAGGGAGCAGTATCTAAGAAAATACGTAACTGAGAGCTAGGCTCACAGCCGTGGATCCAGAGGGGAGCTCGGAGGTCATCTAACCCAACTCTCTCATTTTATGGGAGAGGCCAATGGGTCGGAGTAGAAAAGTGCTGGACCCGAACCTCAGAAGACCTGGGTTTAAATTCTGATTCTACCACTTACGGATGCCGTGACCAAGGAAAAGATCATCTAACCTCTGAGGGCCTCAGTGTCATCATCTGTCAAACAAGGGGATTGAACTGGATGATATCTAAGTAAAGTCCCAGTGATTTTGATATTCCTTTAATGGATGGTTCAGCTGATAAGTGCTAGAGGAGGTCACTTGGAAAAGAGACAAAGGGAGTCTGTTATTTGGAGTGGATTCATTCAGGTAGGCAAGGTGGTGGATGGAGTGCTGGCCCTAAAGTCAGGAAGATTCATCTTCGTAGTTTCAAACCTAAATTCAGCCACTCACTAGCTGTGTGACCCTGGGCAAGTCTCTTAAACCTGCTTGTCTCAATTTCCTCGCCTGTAAAATAAGCTGGAGAAGGAAGTGACAAACCAGTCTAGTATCTTAGACAAGAAAACTCCCAATGGGATCACCGAAAATTAGACATGACTGAAAATGACCAAAGATGTCTTCTCTCAATACTGTCTCCATTTCCATCCTGACAAAGACTTCCTTCCTCTTCCCCCACGCTCATCAAGCCAATCTTCCTCAACAGCTTTTGTCACATAAATCCCTAGTCAGCTCTCTCTCCCCTCCCTGGTGTGTGGTTTTGAGATGTTCCCTCGGGCACTTATTCCTGAACACATCCTTATAAGGAGACCCCACTTGGGAGACCAATGCTTCGCATCTTCTTGGCTGTGGCCAAAGTGATGTCATCTAATTTTTTAAAGCTTGAAATTTTTAACCTTTGATTAAAATAAAAATAAAGGTTTCCAGTCCAAATTGAGTCATAGATAGAGTGGGAGGCATTGGAGAGTGAGAGGTAAGAGTGAGAGATAAGGACTGGATCCAACGTAGAGCTCTGGAGAATAAACCCAGATGATTGATGGATTCCGTTCGGTAAAATGATGCTCTTGACCAGCTGACATAGAGCTGAATTGTGTCCAGGTCCATCTAGGTGCTGCCCATCTAGAAGCTAAGAGCAGAGCAGGAGATGGACAGCTCATAGAAAGTAGGAGGGACTGCCCTCTGGGGACAGAGGGACTAGCCTAGTAGACAGAGCACTGGATTTAGGTCGATGGTTCTGGATTCAAATCATGCTCCTACTGCTTATTAACTGTGTGACCTTGTGCTTATTATGCTCCAGCTGCATGCTATCTGTGTTACCTTCTTTTTTTGAGTCTCATTTTCTTTATTCATAAAATGAATGCATTGGACTAGATCAGGGATGGGCAACCTATGACCTCAAGGTCATGTGTGGCCTTCTAAGTCCTTGAGTGTGGCTTTTTGACTGCGTTCAAGTTTGACAGAACAAATCCTTTTATTAAGAGGATTTAGTCTGTGAAGTTTGAATTCAGTCAAAGGGCCATACTTGAGGACCTTTAGGGTCACATGTGGCCTCAAGGCCACAGTTTCCCCACCCTTGGTAGATCTTCTAACTAAATCCTCTGATGCACTGGAAAGAATACTAAATTTATAACCAAAGAATCTGAGTTTGAATCCTAGCTCCTTCAATTGCTAACTATGTGCCCTTGGGCAAGTAATTTCATCTCTCTGGATATCATTTTCCCAATCTATAAAGTGAACTAGATGAGCTTTAAAGTTCTTTCCAGTTCTAAATCTGTTATCTGTTAGTCTGTGACTAGACAGACAGGCAGATGATAGATCAATAAATAGATACGTAGAGATTTAATAAGCACTTACTATGTGTCAGGAGAGGGCCAGATGGGTGGTGTGGTAGTAGAGTAGGGTCAGGAAAACTCATCTCCCTGAGTTCAAATCTGGCCTCAGATACTTCCTAGCTGTGTGACCCTGGACAAATAATTTTACTTTTTTTACTTCAATTTCCTCATCTGTAAAATGAGCTGGAGAAGGAAATGGCAAAGCACTCCAATATCTTTGCCAAGAAAACCCCAAATGGGGTCATCAAGAGCCAAATACAACTGAGAAATGACTGAAGTGTGTCAGGAATTGAGGCAAAAAGCCTGGAGCTCTTCAGACTGACAAGATGAAAACAGAGGAATTAGGATGAAAATTCTTAATATTAGGACAGATATGAACAGGAAGGAAGGAAACAAGCATTTATTAGGTACCTGCCACCAGATCAGACCCTTTGCTAGATACTTTACACACATTATCTCATTTGACTCTCAAAACAACCTCTAGGACTCACATTTTACAGCTGGGAAAACTGTGGCAAACAGAGGTTAAGTGACTGGCCCAGATCCACTGTTATCCAGCTGCATCAAATGGGTGAACATAGACTTCCTCATTATCACAGAACAGAAGGGATCACCAAGCTTGAAAGAGAATTTTAGGACAATTTTTTTTTAAGTTCTACTTCGTGGGAGAATGAATAAATGGATAGAACACATCACCTAGATACCAGGCAGTGGTTGAAAATATACTAAGTTGACTCAAGAAAGCTTTACCTATGCTTCTGGATACAAAAACTCAGTGTTTGGATGTCTCCCTCACTTTCTGAGATGAGATAGTAGGAAAAGATGCTATTGCCTCAACCTCCCCAATCTGTCCCTTGTCATAGTCTTTACGTACAGGATTGGAGAGACCACAAGGCGCACTTGGGCAGTATGGCTGATGCTGTGGTCTTCCAAGCAATGATTTTGGGGAAATTAAGGAATTCTATTTCCAAACAAAGCCTTCTGTAGCCACAAAGTCTTAGAACATTAGAACTAGCAGGGGCCTTAGAGACCCTCACTAAGAGGCTCTCTACTTTGACTCTGTTTTTTCACAGACGAAAAAATTGAGACTCAGAGACAGGGAAATGACTTGACCTAAACCATACAGTGAATACAATGGTGGCACAGCAAGGATTCCAAGTTAGGCATCCTGACTCCTAGACCCACAGTCCCAGCATGCTGAATGACTCAGTCACGTCAGAGAGAAGAGAAAAAAGAAGGAAGGAAAAGATGTAGCTCTTGCCTTCAAGGAATTCACAATCTTAAAGCTAAGGAATAAAAAAACAGCAAAAAGAACACAGAAATACTTTCCCAGACATTGCAGAACCTCCTAGGAGAGGTCCGTTACTATCCTCAGAGAGTCAAGCCTGACGGTCCACACAGGAAAGACCGAGTCGATAAAGAGTATCCATCATCCACGTTATCATCCATGCTCTATAGAACTTGGTCCTCAGAAGATATATATCTGGGACAGATAATATAAAGGAAGACATTGAACCTGGAATTAACTAGGAGGAAAGTAAGATAGATTGTTTTCAGTAAACTGCAAAACTCCTTTAATGACCCTAAACTTTCCCCAGAAACAAAGGTTATCTTTTTCATACCAATATTTTACTAGTTTTATAGCATCACTGTGCGATATCATACAAAGAAGGGAAAATAGCTATCACCCAGAGGGCAATGGAGAGATACATGGTGGGTGTGAGAAGGTTGGGATACATGACAAATAAGGAAACTGAGGCACAAGGAAGGAAAAAGAGACTTGCTTAAGGTTACTTACACAATCAATCAGTCGCTGAGCCAGAGTGAGAGCCCCGGCCACCTGTCTTTGGCTCCAGTTTGCTTTCCTCTGGTCGAAAGCTCTTTAGTTACAACATGACTGAGTTGTATAGATAAGCACAGGAACGGTGTATGCAGATCTGGCCAAGGATACTGAGGAAGGTGAATTTTTAATAATAGTTCTGTAGAAACAGGGGTTTTGTTGGGGTTTCTGTCAAGGAGCCAGATGTATAGCAGAAAGATTCCTGATCTTGAAATAAGCAAACATAAAAAAAAAAAGATACCTGATCTTGGGACATCTGAGTTTGAATCTGAGCTCTGACACCAGTTACCAACTGACCCTAGGCAAGACCTTTTACTTCTTTGAGACTCTTTATCTATAAAATGGAGAAGGAAAGAAGAGAAGGAAACAAGCATTAAGTGCCTACTGTGTACCAGGCACTTTACAAGTATTGTCTCATTGGGTTCTCATGACAACCATTACAGTTGAGGAAACTAAAGAAGGCAGAGGTTAAATAATTTTCCCAGGGTCACACAGCTGTATTTGAATTTAGGTCTTCCTGACTCCATGCTACCCACTGGGGTACTCTTACAACTATAGGATAATTCTTGCCATTGCTGTTGATTAAAGGGAGGATGAGTAAATGACCATACTTTGTCCACCTAGTAGGACCTTCCTACTTCCTCCAAGGCCATGGTCCTTGCCAATGCTCTTCAGGGCTGTGCAGTAATCTCAGTCCCATGGTGCAAAAGTCAAACGGTCCTACTTGGGATGCTTGGGATGCCAACTGGACTTTTCCAACTGGGACCTGGTTCTTGAATATGTAGAAAAAAAATCTGAAGTCTCATTCCCCGGAGTGACTATGCATGTCCCAATAGGAACATTTGGCTCTGTTTTTGTTTCTGTTTCCAACTACTCATCCTAAGTTTTGTAAATGCCAGATTTTTTTTAAAAATTAAAATTGTTTCTAAGATATGAACCTCCCCTTCCCTCTCCCCTTGAGCTCTCTGATATCTGATAAGACATTCCTCTTCATTCCCATCATTGTGAAATCAGACTATTAAGATGAGGCCAAAAGTGACAATTTTTCCCAGTGCCCTGAGTTCTCTCCATAACCCAGCTGTGCAGTAACCACTTGGTTCTGGTGTTACCACAGGAGGTGGGGTGGGGTGGGGTGGGGTTGGGGGGTTAGAGCAGGCCAACTGATGTAGTTGGAACGCAGTTGCTGCTGTCAGTAATACCTAGGAGGACGCTAACTTTCTCTCTCTCTGAGGGTGCCTGTAACTAGCCTTTAAAAACAACAACAGCCCAGGCATTGCTAAATGGGCCATCCTACTGGACAGCTGACTGCTTAACTAGAGAGCATGAGACAACCAGGTGAGAGCTCTCTGAGGCAAAGCAAGGCATCTCTGGATACCTCCCTAATTGAGTAGTTTGCCCTCTTTTTGCTCTGTGTATGTGTGTGTGTGTGTGTGTGTGTGTTGTGACCTTGGGCAGAGCTACATGCAATGGGCCACTGCATTATCAGCTGCTAGGGGTCTTCAGGTCTTAAGTGGTCTGTGTCTTAAGATGCAGAAAATGCTGTTGTCACATGCTCCGCAATGTCTGTATCCTGAAGAAAACTTTCTGAGCCTTTCCTTATTTCCTCAGACGTACCTAAGACCATGGAACTAGATCTGAGAAGGCCCATGGAAGCCATTTGATCCAACTCATTCTTTTTTTACAAATGAGGAAACTAAGGCCCAGACAAGTTAAATGATTTGTCCAGGATCTCACAGGTTAAAAAATGTGAGAGGCAGGATTTGAGTTCAAATCCTCTTACTCAAGAGTCAGTGATATTTTTTTTTTTTTGGTCCAAATCTAGGGCTTCAATGAAGAGGAAATTGCAGGGAAGAAAGGCTTTCTGTCATTACGGATCTGCCACTGATTTATCACCTCTGAGAGCTGCCTGAGCCCTGAGGGGTCACACAGAGTCTGAGGCAGGCACACAGGTCTTCCACATAGGCCTTCTTGTTTCCTAGGCTAGCGCTCTCTTGGTCATGGTTTTTGCACTGGATCCCGTGCCAGAGGCTGTGAGACCCTGGCAATGAATTCCTGTTGTGTTCTTGTGTCTTTCATTTGTCATTTCTCCCCTTCTCCCCCATTCTGTCAGGCTGACTCATTACAGTCATTATTAATGATAGGAAAACTAATTTGCCTGGCCTACCTCAGCAATGTTGTGAGTATTAAATGAGATAAATGAATACGAGAGGGCCTTGTAATGAGGACTGCTCTATCCAAATGGAAAGAATTGCCATCTCTGCTCTGGACTAACCTCGCTGCTGATTCCCCAGGGGATCTAGGCACTTTAGATGTATTTAAATGTGTTGCTAGTGTCTGACAGGAGCCCAATGTCACCTTTTGGGGATATATGGTGTTAAGGGTCTTATGCTTTGGGGGCCCTATTATGGAAAGACCCTAGGACATCTGCCTTCTTTTCTTTAGGGGAAAAGAAAACAAGTCCTTCTAGAAACAATGATTCCGGAAATTATAGACTGCTAAAGCATTGGCAGCTGGGTGGTGCAGTGGATAGAGAGCTGGGCCCTGAGTCAGGAAGAATCTGAATTCAAATCCGTCCTCAGACATTGACTGGCTTTGTGACTCTGGGCAAGTCACTTAACCCTGTTTGCCTCAGTTTCCTCATCTCTAAAATGAGCCGGAGAAGGAAATGGCAAATCACTCCAGTATCTTTGCAAAAATAAAACAAACAAACAAACCCAAACAGGGTCATGTAGAATCAGACACAACTGAACATTGCAAAAGTCTTTACTGACCATTTAAACTGACTGCCTTATTATGCATTTGAGCAATCGGAGAGAACCAGAAAAATCCAGGGACTTGCCCAAGGTTACAGAGTGAGTTCCTGACCCTGACAGAGCTTCCAGACTTCAATGTGTTGCCCACTAAATCACCAATCCTACATACTTCACTTCTCTGTTGCCCAGTCTCCCTAGCATACTAGGAGCCTTAGGTCTTAGGTTCTCCCAAGAGCAGGATCTAGGGAGGACCATAGCATCTCAAATAAAGATGTTTCAGGATGGGGGAATAAGGACAAATGTTGGGGCTTCTCCCCACAGTAGAAATTGCTCAAAATAAAAATGATATGATATAAGGAAAAGACCAGTCTGGTAATCATCAGGGTTTCAGCTCCAGATCTGCCACAGGCTAATTGGTGAGAGCTTGGCAAAGTTCCCATAGGTCTTAGTTTCCACTTCTGTGAAACGACTGGGTTGACCTAGAATAAGAGTCATTAACCTTTTTTGCATCATGGACCCTTTTGGCAATCTGATGGAGTCAGAATCATGTTTCTAAATGCATAAAATAAAATACAAAGAACTACAAAGGAAACCAATTATAATGACATAGTTATTAAAAAATTTTGTGTGTGTGCTTTTGGACCCCAGGGGAAGAACCTCTGAATTAAATGATCTCTAAGATCCTTTCCAAACTGGCATTGTAAAAAAAGGCGTCTCTTGCCCTTTATAAATGACCAAAACACCCAGTGCTTCCTTGAAGAGGGGCTCCCATTTTTCCCCCCAGCACTGACATTGCTGGGGTAGGGGGATTCAGATGGGTACAATAGACATGCCTGATTGACATTCCCAGTTAGTATGTCTGACACGTGGACTGGGCACGGGTGTGTGTTTGCAGACTCGTGCATCCCATAGTCTTGGGGGTCCAAGATGATTCAGCCAGTGAGGGTGATAAAACTTGGCAGGCTGGTGGTTGAATTTCCTACTGCAATTAATTTTCCTTGACTTCTAAGAAGTGACAGCAATTTATAACAAAATGGTTAAGATGTAAAAAGAAAAAAGGCCAGCTACTCAGAGGAGGAGAGAAAATAAGCAGAGCTGTTCTGGGTTTATATCATGACCACAGCAATACTTCAAGGGATAATGAATATATAGGAGGAAAGCTTTTCAGTTCTTAGTCTTCCTGTCTCCCATCCATTCAGTTCTGAGTTTCCTGGTTCCTTGTGTTGCCAGAGTTGGCTGATGATGAGATAACTGGAGTTCCTCATCAAGGACCCTCCAGGAACCTCCCAAAGCTGTCAAGATGCCATGAGTAGGTCCTTCACATGTGTTCTGGTGGACTTTTGGGTTGAAAACTCAACACTTTGTGCCCATCTTTGGTAAATGAAAGTGCAGTGAGTACAGATACACATTGGGGAAACCCCCATTGGGCAGATTGGCTAAACCATTGATAAAATCACATCATGTAGAGGTGGAAAGGTCCTTTGAGAACAGGACCTTATTTTATAGATGAAGAAACCAGGAGCCAGAGATGTAAAATGACACCCCCCCCAAGGTCATATAACTAATTAATAGCTGACCCAGGACCAGAACACAGCCACCACTTAGCTTCAACCCCCTATCAAGAAGTCACTTCTTGCTCTGATGACTGTAATAGACTGCTTAATTTTTCTCCCTATCTTTAAGTCTTTTCTATTCAATCCATTCTCAAGCAGTTTATAGCTATGTCATTCCTCTGCTTTGGAAGCTTCAGTGGTTCCCTAGTACCCCTAGGGAAAATACAAATTCCTCTGTTTTGTATTTAAAGCTTTTCACGATCTTTCTAGGCTAATTACATATTACTTCCTCTTACATAACTTTACATTCCAAACAAACTGGATTACCAGCTGTTCCCAATCCAAGGTATTCTTTCTCCTGACTCTGGCCTTTGTGCATGCCATCTGCCCATCCCCTTGTGCCTCACCACCACCTCTTGGAATCTTTAGCTCCCTCAAAGATCAGTTTAGGTGTTGTCTTACAAGAAGCCTTTTCTGCTTCCCCCACCTGTGAGTACTCGTCACCCACTCCCTAGCAATGAATACATGTTATATGTAGTTTATGTTTACTGTACACACATTGTTTTCACCCAGTAGAAGGCTCTTTGAGAGCAAAAATGACTTCTTTTTTGTTTTTGTACCCTCAGTGCCCAGCACCTAGTAGCTGCTTAATAAAAGATTATTGAATTCATTTAAATCTATGGCTCTTTCCTCAAGACGGAAAGCTCTAGAGACTGGGCATTCTAAATTTAGCAGTTAGGTAGTAGGAGGAGAAGTAGAAAGGAAAGAAGATGGAATACTCCCCCTCTTCTGAGATGAGCTGCCTTCTACTTTCCTTTTCTAGTGAGCTTTCATCAAGGAAAGACACCTTAAACATCAGAGAGACTGTGCCTTCCCCAAGTGCGGCATTGTGGCAGGAACACTGGATTTGATACTACAGAATGTGGATTCAAATCTCGCCTTACCCCTTGCTGTGTGACCCTGGACAAATTCCTTTATTTCTCTGGGCTTCCATTTCCCTAATCTTTAAAATGGGGAGGGGAGATGGATAGATGACCCCTGAGGTCCCTTCCAACTCTAAGTCCAATTATCCTGTGACTTTGTGGGACCCAATCACTGCGTCCTGGTCTTGTTCCCCCAAACTTAATCCATCACTCAATATATTCAATTCTACTGTAGCATTGTTCTTCATAGTTCTACTAGGGACCAGAGTCCTACTCCAAACCAAAGTTCTTTCATCTGAGACTGACATCTTCTTACCAGTGCCTCTAATGGTGTCTCTTACTTGCTGCCACATTCTCCTGATCCTTCATCTTCTTGTTCAGATTTCTGTCTAATACCTGCTTGTAGTAGGGACCTAACCATGTATCTTCAGTGCTCTTATTGACCTGCTCCCAACCCTCCCCAAGGATGACTTGAGTTTCTGGGTCTTGAATGTCTCCAATTTGGCCCAATACACTGGAACAGAGTCCTCATAGAGGTAGAATTTGCCCAAGTTGGAATACCATTGATAGTGTCCCACGATGACAAAGGACTAAGATAGAATGAAGCCACTGGAAGCCTGTGGACATCAGGGAAAAATGACTTTCAAACTCTGATATAACTACTCTTGATTCATCCTTGAACCTAATCAGGTGGGTTCAGTTTTATCCTGCTAATTAAGCTTGCTGTCTCTGGAGCAGAAAAAAATCAAATGCTTCTTAACAAATCATTTCTTTCTTTCTCCTCAATACATTAATACAAAAACCAAGCATGTGAAGACTTCACCTGTGGAATGGGTAGATGAGAAAAATTTCTTCCAATAGCCATGAAGGTGGCTGAAGCAGGCATTGTGGAGTGCTTGGAACCTGGTCAGACATCAAAGACACCAGAGTCATCCACTGAATCCTGAGCCATTGCCAGTCATGCCAACTGGACTTGGATGACTCTGGAGGATCATTGTGCAATGCTGCTGCACTTAAGTCCAACAAGTCAAGACATCACATCACAGTCATCGGTGCTCTTCAAAAATGAAGGACCAACTACAACAACCCAGCACATATTACTATATGGGACCAGAGTTGTACCTCTCCTCTATGTGTCACTTCAGCTCTTCCTGGGGAGAAAGTACATAGAATCAGGAGAAGTTGCCACTTATAGACATAAGCATATCTCTTAGGTGAAAGGAGATATTGGAGGTAGATTTCACCCACTTCCTAATTTTCCAGAGGGCTGATCCTCAGGTGGCATCCAAAATGGATTTGTCTTGGACTTTATTCCATAGAGAATCATCTAATAGCTTTCCTTCTGTGTATTCACATTTTAAATTAAAGTGAGTTAAGATTAATTACTGATAATCTTTGCTGAATTTCTCTGGGTACCATGGGGGTCATTGGAGACATCTAGGGTTGTTGTATTGCCTAGGCTGAGAGTCCTAGAAGTGCCTAAGAGGTCTCATTATTTCCAGTGGTCATTGTTGATCAATCCTAGACTCCAGTGGCAAATATGGGTGGGTAATAGAAAATGATGAGAGTGCTATTAAAAATTCAGATAGTTGATGAGTTTCATGGGATCTTTCAGTATCCCCTCCTTACTCTTTCCATCACCTACAGGAATAACTCTATTAGAGTTATTCTATATATTCTATATAGAGTTACTATATTATTATTATTATATATTATTATATATTAGAGTAGGAGGAAGTCACGAAATTGTTCACTCACTAAGCCTATATCTTACACCTTGGCAAGAGCCTCTAAATTTCTGGTCAATGTATGTTTTACCTGACTAAAGGGTCCCAGGTTGCATAATTAAGATATAGATGCATAGGTCCATAGATTTATGACTAGAAGAGTCCATAGAAGGTATCTAATCCAACCTCCTCATTTTATAGATGGGGAAACTTAAGTGACTTGTCCCAAGTTATGTAACTGGTAAATGCAAATCCAGGATTCTAATCTGTCTAATTGTCTAACTCCACATCTAATACTCTTTCTAGTACTAAAGGTAGCTGGTAGTGCAGTGAATAGACTATTCAGTCTAGAGTCAGGAAGACCTGAGTTCAAACCCAACCTCAGATACTTACTAGCTTGTGAAACTTGCACAACTCACATGATCTCTACCTCTGTTTCCTCAACTGTTAAGAGGATCAGATGAGAAAATATTTGTTTGTTTTAAGAAAAGTTGCTTAGCACAGTGCCTGACTCATATATAAATGGTCACTGTATAAATGGTTATTCCCTTCCTTTCCTCATTTTGTTTTCTGTCCCCTCCCAGTTGGAGAATGGATTTGTGCATCTTTGTCAACACATAACTCAAAGGTGGTGAACTAGACCAGCCCTTACATTGTTCTAGGGATGATTCCCTGCACATAGAATAAAAAGATGCCTCTATTGTATGACTTGATGAGGATCAAAAAAGTTCCCACTGGTCCCAAACTCTCTAACACATTTCCCATAAGACTATAGTCTTCAAGAGCATTTTGGAGATGTGTACATTTCAACTGGGTTAGGTCAAATGAGAGAGGAGAACATATTAGCTAGTGAGCACATTAACTGGGATTCATTTGTTGAATTATTTTGATCTGTTAACATCCATTGCCTTTTGGCAGAGAGGAGGCACTTGAGTGACACAGGACAGAAAAGTGTTGCTGTCCAGGAAGGCCCAGACCCCGAGCAGTCTTCAGAGACAGAGTGAGGGCCGTAGTCAACCAATGAGGGTAGGACCAAGAAAGGCTCAGGTTCTGAAGATGAATTCTACCCAAGACAGAGTTTTAACTTGGTTAGATGGGTCAATAGATAGAGTATTGGATCTGGAGCCAGGAAGACCTGAGTTCAAATTTGGCCTCAGACACTAGCTATATGACCCTGAGTAAGTCATTTAACCTCTGTTTGTCTTACTCCACTTGGTAAGGAAATAGCAAATCGCTCCAATATCTGCCAAGAAAACCCCAAGGACAGACAGAGCAACAGCAACAGTGACAGACAGATTTGAACTCTGGAAAGAGCCGATGGTTCAGGTGCCAGTGAGTCCTCAGGATGTTCAATACCTTGTCTAAGAAGACCAGGAAGAGCTGGCCAAATCACAACTAAGAAGGGGCTTTTTTCTCTGACTCATTTAACATTTTTAAAAGCATCAGTCACCCTCTATTCAGAATGAATCACAAGATAATACAAGGATTCTTAAATTTTTTTGTATCATGCACCCCTTTGGAAGCTAGTGAAGCTTATCAACCTTTCTTAGGACAGTGCTTTAAGATATGCAAATACAACACACAGGATGACAAAGGAAATCATTTGTATTAAAATATAGTTATTAAAATATTTTTATGACAGAAGTTCATGGACTCAAGGGTAAGAAATGTCAGGGATGGAAAGCACCAGTAGGAGTCCAACCTAGGAAAATTGGGTGCTAGTCTTTCTTTACCACTCATTTGCCTCAGTTTCCCCATCTGTCAAATCCAATCCCTTCCATTGGTCCAATGTGTTTGGAGAAATCCAATGAGATAATGAAACATGAAAGCATTTTAAAAACCACAAGAAGCACACAAATCTTAAGAGCCTTTTATTCACCAGACCAAGATGCCCTGCATTCTGAAGGCCCCAGGCCATTTTTTTTCTAACTACCTTGGAGAGATTGTTAAGCATTTCATTTTCCTGGTGCCTTCCCCTCAACTTCTCCCTGTTTTATTTAGTGTCACTCTCTGGACATTCTCAACTCTCACCCTATCTCCTGAGTCCTATCCTAACCATGTACAGCAAGGTTAGAGATCCATTTTGGCTGGCTCTCCAGCAGATCAGAGGCCAGAGGGACCACTGGCCACTGGCAGAAGAGGGTGTGGCTAATCAGAGAAAAGGAAAATCCTGCGACCATCTACAGATCTCCAAAGGTTTATGTAGTTACTGGCTGGAGGCAGGGGCCTGGACCTACTGGATTCAAATTCTGGGACTCTTTTTGTCCATCATAATTCACAGCATCATAGACAGACCTAGAGCTGGAAGTAGGGACACAGAGGTCCTTTAATCCATTTCACAGATGAGGAAACTGAGGCCCAGAGAGGTTCAGTGACTTGCTCAAAGCCACATAACAAATAAATATCAGAGATAAAATTTGAATACAAGTCCTCTGACTCTAGCAAGCTGTTCTTCCACTGGTTCATTCATTCACCACTAGCTACTTTTGTAAACTTGGGCAAATAATTTCCCTTCCTCTAATTTTCCTCATCTGCAGAAGGGGGAATGGAATGAGATGATGACCTCTCTAGTCCCTTTAAGCCCTAAAAGTCAATGAAAGAGAGAGAAGAGGGGGAAAGGGGTCTTATAGGAGGTGGGGTGGAGTGAACTGGAATGAAGATTTTGGAGCAGGAATAAGCCTGCCTGATTCAGGGGACAATGGAAAAAACAGCCTGGTTGGATTGAAAGGTTTATGTTGGCAATGACAGGGAGAACAGAGAGAAGACTGGAAAGGCAGCATGAACAAAAGTAAATGCTGTCTTTGACCCTGTATGACTTGAAAACGAAGGTCAAACCACCATTTTTGCCCTGTATGGAATTGAGTACAATAACTGAAGCTGAGCTAGAACTAACTGGTCATGGGAAAGAGAAATAGGGGGTGGCAAATGGCAGAAAAGCCTCTGGTGGTACTCAAGATCAGGCAGATATGAGTATGAATCCTGCCTCAGTCATGTATTGCAGATAATTGGGGTTAAGTGACTTGCCCAAGGTCACACAGCTAGTAAGTGTGAAAACATTTTCAAAGCTTAAAGATCCCTGTACTCAAGCCTGCTTGATGATGCTAAGAACCTTCTTCTTCTTCTTCCTGCCTCGGAGACAGTGTAATGGGAAGATGGGGGAGAGATTCTGAACATCCTCCCCTGAGAGATCACAGGGGACGAGTCCAAATCTTGTGGATTATCAGCGCAGGCTCATTCCCAGCTCCGTGCCTTCCTTTAAGTCATTCCTCACACCACCAACATGTCTTATGACATCCTATGTCTTACCACACCCAGGAAATCTTCCCTGACCACTCCACCTCATAGTGAGCTCCTTTCCCTCCGAACTCACTTATCCACATTGCACAATTCAACATTTAATTGTACACTGCCTTGCGTTGTTCTCTGGTTTTCTCATTCATGCTAGTTTCTTCTCTCTTGGATCATAAGCTCCTGATGGTCAAGAATTGTCTCCTCCATTATCTGTATCTTCACAGAGCATCTCATTCAGCACTGTGCTTCCAGTAGGTGCTCAATAAATGACAGACTAGTACCAGGCACTACATTGCTTTCCAAGCATGTCTGAGTCCCCATCACACTGCACAATGTGCTGCAGGGACACTCCACAGGTCAAGACAGTTACTCTCATTACTCAGTGATGTTAAGCAGCTTGTCCAGTAGACCAAAGGTAAGGCACTGATCCTCAAAACTCTAAATTTAGAGCTGAAAGTATCCTCAGAGGTCACCCAGTCCAGCCTCCTCAGAAATTGATGCACATGGACAATAAGTGACTTGTCCAACGTCACACAGAGTTCAGATCCAATTTCAGATCCTCTGGCTCCAAAGCCAGTTCTCTTTTCTGATATACCCTAAGCTTCAGTATCCCAACTTTGTAAACTAAATGGAGACATCACCCCTGAGGGGGAGAAGAAAAATGGGATGTCACAGAAACAGCTACAGTCAGACCCAGGACAGGCAGGCAAGATTTCAGCGTTGCACATAGGGGTCCTTTGTATCTTCATATAAGGACCACAATGGAACTAGAAGAAGAGAAAACTTCATTTATGAATGCTTGCACCCCAAGCCATGACAGATAAGGACAAATGACCTTGAGTACAGCACAGACACTTTCTCAAACTCAAGCCTGCTGACTGCTCTGAGTTCAGTCCTGAGAATTTCTTCACAAGTCCAAACTGTCATTGCTCTGGGGAGGACACTGCAGGGGCCAGGACCACATCAGGCAGCCGGAGAAAAAAGGTTTGCAGTGAGCCAGGCCTGGGGAAACCCGCCTTCTCTCTCAGCAGCTTCCAGGAACCATTGTCAACACTATACAGCAGGGTGGTCATTCGATTGACCGTGTAGATTGTGTCCCCTCTCACCACAGCCGTAAAAAGTGCCCCCTTGCTGTTGACAAACTGCCCCGGTAGGGCTGTCCACTGCCCCGTGGTCAGGTTCAGGCAGTCGATGGCACAATGAAGGAAGTCATCAGAGGGTCCATTACGGACCACATAGAGGTTGTCTCGATGTGCCACCATGCAGTGACCATAGCTCTGGGGCCTCTTCAGGGATGCCACAGGAAGCCAGGCATCAGCCTGGGTTTTGTACTCATATAACGCTGTGGTGTCTGCAGGCTGCCACAGACAGATAAAGAGGCGACCTAAGGTTTGGGCATGAGGGACCCCAGCAGCAGGTTGGGGAATGTCTGCTATGAAGTTCCAGCAGCCAGAGGCAAAGTCATATCGCTCCACTGATCTTAGGGGCACCCTCTGGAACTCTCCCCCAATAGCATAGAGGCTACCCTCATAACCAACCAGTGCCACATCATAGCGAGCCTGGTGGGGGCTGGGAAACTCCTGCCAGGTACCCCGGTCAGCATCATAGCAGAAACCAGGCTCCACAACTTCCTTGTTGGCCCCCCGGACCCCACCCACAATATAGAGCTTATTCTCCAATGTGGTGACTCCAGCCAGCAAGGTGCTGGCCTCCACTGGCAGGGAGGCCAGAGTCCGCCACACATCCTCCTTCTCATCCAGGTAGCAAACAGTTCGAGTCACATCCTCCAAGTACTCAGGAGTGGGTGTGTGGGTACCAACAGCCACAAAGCTGCTGGGTCTCAGGGCCTCCACATAGGCTAGCACTTCTGGGGACAGTTCATTGACCATCTCTGGGGGACCGTCTCGAATGAAGAGTGCTGCTCTGTGGAATACATCCCACAGGCCAAAGACAAATGCAGTCTCGCACAAGGCCACGCAATTGTCTGAGGTGAGGCTATGGATAAGGTAGTGGGCCAGTGGGGGGACCTGCAGGAAGGCAGCACATTCCACAGCTTGGAGCAGCTCCTCCTCACCCCCCAGGGCTGGTTGCTGACCACCCAAGACCTGCAATGTAGTCTGGAAGCCACCAGCACTCAACACCCCAAGGTGGATCTCACCTTGGGTGGCCTCTTGCATCCCTGACCGGAACAGGCCACAGAAGAAGCCGCTGTTTTCTGCCAACAAGGCCTTGTCAGCTGCAAAGAGCCGTCCACCTACCCAGATTTGGACACTACCTGGAAGCACTGACTGCATCGTGGGGGCTGCAGACAAGAGGGTGGGGTAAAGTCAGGGCCCAGGGATGAGGGCCAAGGATAGTTTTTCCCTCTCAAGGCAGGGTCTCAATCTGATTTGGTCACTTCTCACCTCTCTCCCAGGGATTTCCAGGCAATGAAGTAACTTCCCTGTGGGAATATAAATAGCTTCTTGACTAAAGATAGACCCTAATCATGTGACCCCACAAACCCAGGAGGCAGAGATTGAGCAGGAAAACCTGGAGAACATCCAACAGCTCTGTTTAGATGATCACTCACAAATGGGAAAGATGGAAACAAACTCTCCTCAGACAACAGAGTATCTAGGAAATTCTGATCCCAAGGTCCAGGTTGAATTCTGGGAGATGAGAAGGCAAGAAGAATGAAAAGATTCAACCTCTGATTTTCTCATAAAATAAGAGGGTTGAACAATGGTTGTCAACTCATAGAAACTGGAGCCACTAAACCATACAGAAGGTCCTCTGCAGGCCCCATATTGATTTAGAAAACCCTGTTTATTTTGTTAGATATTCCCCGATTATATTAAATCCAGTACAACCCACTCAGGAGTATTGTAGGTGACCTGTCCTATGTCTGACAGCTCTGAATTAATTGACTTTTAAGGTCCTTTCCAGCTCTAAATCCATGATCTTAGAATTCATGCAGGGTCACACAGCTTCTGAGGGAGGATTTGAACTTAGATCTTTCAGACTCCAAGTCCAAGGTCAAATCCATTACATCATTTATCACTGACATAGCAGAGACAGGACCCACTCCACCCTTTGCTCTAGATGGATGGAATCTAAGGAAAGGTTCAGAGGAGGAGCAGGCCTGGGAATCCCAAGTCAGCAGCACCCTTCCCTGGACTGGTGGCTCCAATATGGGAACTGGGGCAGTCACTGAGTTTCCAGCTTGCCCGTCCCCACTGCAACCACCACAGCAAGGAAGGGTAACTGGGGTTGGGAGTGGGGGTGAAGAAAAGCGCATAAGTCAGAAGCATGAGCCTGGGAAGACAGATTCCCAGAGGAAGGAGAGCCAAGAATAGAAAGGATCAAGGAGAGACCCTGGGGACAGAGCGAGGAGGAGGATCTGAAGGGTGGCTGGAGGCCAGACGTGTCAGCCAATGGCCATTCCTCCAGCATCCCTCTATCTTAAGAACTGTTGCAGTTTGGGACACTGCTTCCTTATGCGGCAAGGTCCCCAGTTCAGGGCCAGATTCTATCTCACTCTGGAAGCTCCAATGTTCTTTCTCTATTCAGCCCCAAACTCCAAGTCAAGATTCTTAGCCTCTAACCATCATCCTCATGCATAGCTCATAACTCTAGGCAACAACATGCAGCCCCTGAGCACTTTCTGGATTTGAGGCAGGGTTGAATTCCCCTCTAGGTACTGGGGATTTGTGAATGCTTGGCAGGGGAAAGCAGGGGGAGGAGACAAAGATTTGGGAGTCATAGGTTGGGAAAGAGCCAGTCAAACGTCCTCATATTCCCAGTCAGTCAATATGCATTTATTAATCATATATTGTATACCAGGCACTATATTATAATCTCCAAGGATGCAAAGTAAGGCAAAAACCAGTCCCTGCTCACTAACCGGGTGGGGAACCTGGGGCCTCGAAGCCACCTGTGGTTCTCTAGATCCTCTAGAGCAGCCCCTTGACTGAATCCAAACTTTTATTAAGAGGAGTTGTTTTGTGAAGTTTGGATTCAGTCAGAGGGCTGCTCTCAAGGACCTAGAGGACCACAGGTGACCTCAAGGCCACAGGTTCCCTTACCCTGCTGGGAGTTCACTGTCTGATGGGAATATTCTCTGCACAGAGGCAGACAGCAGTAGACGGAGGTTGGAGTCAGGAAGACCTGAGTTCAAATTGTGCCTTATATACTTACTAGCAGTGTGACCTTGGGCAAGTCACTTAACCTATCTACCTCAGTGTCCACAATTGTAAAATGCAAATAATAACAGCACCTACTTCCCAGGGTTGTTGTGAAAATCACATGCGATAATATTTGTAAAATGCTTAGCACAGTGCCTCCTGGTCTGTGCTATTAAGTGACTCCCTAGTAGTAAGCACTTAGTCAATGTATATTTTCCTTCCTGTATCTCAAGACATTTTCCTCATGAAGAACCACCCCATAGCCCTCTGTACCCGCAGTTGTCCACTCTGAGTAAGAAGATACACTTGGATGGAAGTATCCCATGTCCACAGGAGGGTTCAGTGGCCATCTACATGATGTGGATGATGAGTATTTAATGCTAAAACCTTATTAAGATACATGCTGACCCATTAAGGAAACCTCTTTGTTTCAAGATGAATATGAGTCTATGCATATTATGTACATATTTATGTGTAAATATTTAAAACAACTAAGAACTATTCAGTTGGATCACATTACCTTAAATATACCCTTGTGGAGAAATAGGGAGCCTACATGAAGTCTAGAAAGGAGAGCCATAAAAATGTATGTGCCCAGGGGGGCCGGAAGGAAGCAATCTGATTTTAAAGGGCCACATTGATAGAGGCAGTGAAGTCTAGTCAGAGGTTTAACCTAAAGTTGGGGGAGACAAGGGTTTGAATCCGACTTCCAACATTTATTAACCATGCAGCTATGAGCAAACCATTTCACCTCTCTAAGACTCAACTTCTCACCTGTAAAATGGAGATAACACTTCCTATACGATGAGCCTCACAAGGTTGTTAAAAGGCTCAAAGGAGATTTATTTCATGTAAAGTATTCTATAGAAATGTCAGTAGCAGTAGTAGTAGTAGTAGTTAGAAATATGCCTAGAACAGAGAAGGGTAAGTCATCAGACCATCACAGTTTAATGAAGATCCTTTCAGAAAATCCAGCTTCTTTGGTTCTAATTTAATGTTCTGGGGACCACTGGTTCTGGAATCAGAAGGCCTGAGTTCAAATCTCATCACTAATGCTTACTAGCTGTGTGACCTTGGGTAAGTAACTTAACCTCTTTAGGCCTCATTATGTCCCTCTAAATAAAGGAGTTGGATTGGATACCCTTTGAAGTCTCTTCCAGCTCTAGGCCTATGAACCTAAGGTCTCCAGAAGGAACCTCTCCTTTAGGAGGAAGTAACAATGGCCTAGAACCAGGTTCCTCTATCCTATTAACTCTATCTCCATTAAGAATTTGTTAAATTGTCATTCTGGTTTATAAATCAGTCTCAGGTGAATATGGAGGGGTAAATTAAGGCACAATGCCTGAGCTCCTCTGGATGAATTGATAAATATTTAATTTCTATACTTTCATGATGGTAAGACTTTGATCTGCAGTGATCCTTGGAAGGTCCTGAAGCCGCCAAGCTCTTTTTTTCTTTCTTGTAACTGAAATAAGGAGCCATGTTATGGAGGCCTCTCTGTGGTAGTGGGCAACATCTGGATCATGTTGGGGACCCCTAAGAGCCTGAAAGTTGGAGCTTGAGTCCAGAATGACCTTTCCCTTCCCTATAGCTCATCACTCACCCCTCTTGGGGAGCCCCTCCTTCCCCTCAAGTGGCATGTTGCCAAAGATTTGAGTCGGGGTAGGGAGAAGGCCTCTGTAGCCCACTGGGGCCTCAAGCAGATGGTTTGAATTTTCTCTGTGTTATCGATACTAGAAATCCCTCAGGGAGTGGCTAACTTTCCAGCTTCTACATCCCCCTCCCCTGCTCCTTCTCCCTTCCTTAGGTACTGGGGGAGAAAAAAAGGAGGACTCACAGCCCTTGGCCCCAGGCTGATAAGACAGGCAAGGCCTCGGCCTCTGTGTGTCAGATCAACTCCTGGGGTTGCAATAGCATGGAGATTCAGGATGGGCCCTAGAGCCAGGAGGCAACTGGTTTTTGCCTGGGCTGGTTCCCATACATTCTTCCCTGGTGTGTGTTTCAGACTGATCGTTCCAATTCCTGCAGTTCATGTTCCAGCTCCAGAGACTCTACCCACATGTTCTTTTCAAATGACCTTGAGTCCCTGGTGTACTGACCTTAGCCGCTGAAGATGTGGGCGGTCTGTGGGGTAATGGAGAGTGCTGGATTTGGACTAAGAAGCCCTGGATTAGAAGTGGAGTACAGCTGCTTGCTATCTGTGTAATGTTGGATAAGGATCTTTCCTTCTCTGGACCTCAGTTTTGTCATCTGTAAAATGAGGAGATTTTATCAATCAATCAACATTTATTAAGCACCTACTATGTGCCAAGCATAGCACTAAATTCTGTGGTCTCAAGATCATAGGTGGCCCTCTAGGTCCTCAAGTGCAGACCTATTCAGTCAAAGGGCCACATTTGAGGACCTAGAGGGTCACATGTGACCTCCAGGGCACAGGTTCCTCACCCCTGTTCTAGGGGACACAAAAAGAGACAAAAATACTCTCAAGGAGCTTATAATCCAATGGAGAAGAAAGCAAAAAAAAATAAACAAGCACAAACTAGATACAGATAAAAATGACAGAGAGAAGGCAGTAGAATTAAGAGGGTTGGAGAAGGTGGGATTTTAAATGGGACTTAAAGGAAGCCAGGGAGGTCGATAGACAGAGGTGAGGAGAGAGGACCTTCAAGGCATGGGAGACAACCAGAGAGAATGCCTGGAGTAGAGAAATGGAACCTATGGTTCATGGGACAGCTGGTGTCATTGGATCAAGGAGTAAGAGTTGAGGGACAAGGTATAAGAAGGCTGAAACAGTAGGAGAGGTTTTAGGTTATGAAGGGCTTGGGAAGCCAAACAAAGCATTTTGTATTTGATCCTGGAGGAAACAAAAAGCCACTGGAGCTTACTAAGTAGGAGGGAGGATATGGTCAGACAGGTGCTTTAGGAAAAAAAAAAAAAGAGAAAATGAATGGAGGATGGATTGGACCAGGGAGAGACTTGAGGAAGACAGACCCACCTGCAGGCTATTGCAATAATCCACACTTAAGGTGATATTTAAGGCCTGTACCAGACTGGAGGCAATGTCAAAGAAGACAAGGGGATATGTTCGGGAGATATTGCAAAGGTGAAACCAAAAGTCATTGGCAACATATGGGGGTCAGAAATAGTGAGGAATCCAGATTGACTCCTAAATTATTAGCCTGGGGGACTGGGAGGATGGTGGTGCTCTCTATAGGAATAGGGAAGATGAGAGGCGGAATGTGATTTAGGGGGAAAGATGAGTTCTGTTTTGGACATGATGAGTTTAAGATGTCTGTTGGACATCCATTTCAAGATGTCTGACAGTTGGTGGGAGATGCAAGATTGGAGGTCAGCAAAGAGGTTGGGGCAGGACGGGTAGATCTGAGAATCATTAGCAGAGAGGTGGTAATTAAATCTATGTCAATGATGAGAGCACCAAGTGAAGTCATATAGAGGGAGAAGATAAGAGGGCCCAGGATACCTATGGGCATAGGGTGTGATCTGGCCAGGAGTTGTGGATGATTTCTATGTTCCCTTCATAATCCCATGATATTACATAATCCCAATAGCAACGGACACTTCCACTATTCCTTCCTCAACCCCAGGCCCTTCACCAAACCCGAGTCACTTCTTTTCCTTCCTTTTGCTTCTCTTCTCCTTCCCTTCCCCATTTCCATCTAATCTGAATGCCAACAAAATGCCCTTCCTTCTGGGTCCACCTCCCGTTTGATCTCCCCATCTGCCCTCGATGCTCCAAATTTCTGACTGAGGCCCAGCCTTCCTGCTGCCCATCTGCCCTGGCTCCTGAGGGACAGTATATTTACCATATTGAGCAGGGCATTGAACTGAGAGCAGACCTGGGCCCTGGTCTCTGCTTTGTCACTAAATGGGATTGAGCCCCAGTTTCCCCATCTGTGAAAGGGGACTAAATGAACAATATTCAAGGTACCTACCAGCTCTAGAACTGCATCCTACTTTCTGAATCAGCAACTATTTACTGAACACTCACCCTGCCTCCACACTGTCCTTGAATGGGGGACATTGGAGAAATACTCAGTAAATTCTCTGTCTTGAAGGAGTAATAGAATCATAGATGTAAAGCTTAAAAGACTGCCCTCATTTTACAGACAAGAAAATTGAACTGCACAAATGTAAGATGACTTGCCAAAGATCCCATATCTAATATCAGCGTGATTTGAACAGAACCTCTGCCTCTCAATCTGGCATTCATGCCATCGGGCCATGCTCTTTCTAAGGACCAGGGATGACTGATGTGTACCCAGCCTGCTTCTCCCCTGATAATCCAAAACTGATCCCAGAGCACACCCCTGGGAGTTTTCCTCCAGATTACCCTTCTCCCTAAATCTCAACACTGGATCCTGCAGCCTGATCCACAGGAAAGGGAAGCAATGAAATTTGTAGAAAGGAGTTTTTTAAAATGCCTGGAATCAAAGAAGTCAGTTCAGAGGTAGCAGCAGTGACTCAAGGACCTGTTCTCAAATACCAGTTCCCTGCCTATTTAATAATAATATTTACATAGTGCTTACTATGTGTCAGGGCAGCTAGATATAGAAATAGATAGAGTGCCCAGCCTGGAGTCAGTAAGACTTGAATTCAAATCTGGCCTCAGACACTTACTAACTGTGTGACCCTGGGCAAGTCATTCAACCCTATTTGCTTCTGCTCCCTCATCTGTAAAATGAGTTGGATAAGGAAATGGCAAACCATTCCAGTATCTCTGCCAAGGAAATTCCAGATGGGGTCACCAAGGGTCAGATATGACTGAAACAGGCCAGGCATTGTGCTAAGCAGTTTACAAAGGTTATCGCATCACCACAACCCTGGGAGGTAGATGCTGTTATCATCCCCATTTGACATAAGAGAAAACTGAGGCAAACAGAGGTCAAAGGACTTATCCAGGTTTACACTGCTAGTGAGTGCCTGAAACCGAATTTGAACTCAATTGTAAGCCAAGCCTTCTATCTGTTCCCTGCCCCACCAGCTGCCTCACTTTTAATATTCTAGTTTGCATTATTTTCACTTGTGTTTATACCTTTTTATCACACTATTGCTACTGCTATCTAACATTTATGTAGCACTTTAACATTTACAAAACACTTTACATGCTGTATATTATTTCATTTTATCCTCACAACACTGGGCTGTCCCAGATTAAATGCCTCACCTAAGATCACAAAGCTAGCCTACTCAGTTTGTGGCTTATTTATCTGGATGTCTCCCACCTGGCTAGGTCAAATGATGCATTCATAATGAATCTTTTACCTTGAGAGGCAGAGTAGCGCTGGGGAGAGTGGGTTTTGAAGTGAGAAAGGGAGCAGTGTGAGTAGGTAAATGGAAAGGATCCATGTGTGTGGCGGAAAGGAACATGAGGGAGGGTCCAGTCTCTTTGAGCATCCTCCTTCTCCTTTTTTCATCCTTTTCTTTCTCCTCCTCCTTTGATCCTATGCCTTCCTAAGGAAACTCTCTTCTTTAACAAAAATGGGGTAGGGGCAAGCAAGCCCAGTGTGGATTGCCCCAGATTCTCCACTCCCCACACAGCTGGTCTTGGGCAAAGATAGAATCAGGGGTGTTTGGTGGCTAGCCCACGCTCCTGGCTTTTGAATCAGAGGTTTTTGATTGGGAGAAAACAATTTTAGCAGATGCTCTCAGAGGCTGAGAGGACTCCATGGATAAAAGCACCTGCAGCTTTAGCTTCTTGGTTGTGGTTCTCAGTGCTCACGTGCGCACGTGTGTGTGTGTGTGTGTGTGTGTGTGTGTGTGTGTGGCCTCTCTCTCTCTCTCTCTCCCTCCCTCCCTCCCTGTCTCCCTCTCTTCCTCATTTCCTCTCTCCCTCCCTCCCTCTCTGTCTGTCTCCCTTTGTATCTGTCTCTCTTTCCCTCTCTTTCTCTTACTCTCTTTCTCTCTCCGCTTCTTTCTCCCTCCCTCTCTCCTCTTCCTTCCCTCTCTCTCTCCCGCTTCACTCTCTCTTCCTTCTTATTTTTCTTCTTCTTCCTCCTATTCTTCTTCTATCTTCTCTCTTCCTTTTCTTTCTTTCTCCTCCTCCTCCTCCTTCTTCTTCTCCTTCTCTCCGTGTCTCTCTCTCTCTCTCTCTCTCTCTCTCTCTCTCTCTCTCTCTCTCACACACACACACACACACACACACACACACACACACACACTGCATGTCCCGGGGCAATTTTCTCACCTGGCAATACCAGGAGGACAACTTCCTTAGTATGCAACTAGCTTTTAGAACTGGAACCAACTTTTAGAGATCTCCTAGTCCAAGTCTCAGCAATTGCGTGAAGGAACCCCCGGGTAGAAGTGAGGATCACTAGCATTTGTATACTCTTCAAGCGCTTTATATATGCTCTTCTTTGGAGGCTCCGAACAACCGGTTGCTATTGTTAGCTTCATTTTACAAATGAAGAAACAGACTGAAAGTTCTAATTACTTGCCCCAGATCATTCAACTAATAAGTCTATGAAGCAGAATTTAATGAGAGGTCTTCCTGAGACCAGGTCCAGCCCGCTATCCACCAGTTCACCTACCTGCTTAATATAAGTCATCGAACCAGGCAGGTAGCTAATGACAGAACCACGACTCAAGGCCAGATTGCATTGGCATTGACTTGTGAGGTCTTCTCCATTGGCAAGTAAGATCCAGGACTGAGACCTATCTGCCATGGACAATGGTTGAAAGGCCAAATGGGAATTGGTTCTCACTTCCCTCACCTCCAACTCAAAGAGAAAATCCCTGGCTATTAGCTTTTTAAGCAAACCCAGCCAGACTGTGAAATATAAACACATTCCTCCCAATACCTTGCAGTCTTAATAACAGGGATAGTTTGTAATGCTCTCCCAGAGACTCGGTTAGATTCTATAAATATTCATGTAGCTCTGTTCAGGAAAATGGTTTTCCTTTTTGGATGAAGAATAGTTCTTTACAGGAACCTTGGACACAGATCCCATCATCCCACCCCTTCAGTTTCTTTTGCCTGTGTTCCCAAGACTCGTTTCCTCACAAGTAAAATGGGACACTAAGAATGGACAATTCTCTAAGATCTCTTTCAGCTCTAAAATGAGAAGGATCCGTTAGTCATTCGAGTTTCCACTTGAAGGGAAGGGGTGTCTGTAATGAGGGAGCCCTACTTTTTATCTTCTCTACCCTCTCTCTCACAACTTGCCACTCCCACTCCACCTCTCATTTCAACCGCCCCAACTTGGAGTAACGCTTTCAGGCTAGTGTGATGGAATGAACCCTGGGTGGGGAGTCAGAAGAAATTCCAATCCTGGTGACTGTGGGCAAGTCATGTCACGTCTCTGGGCCTCAGTTTCCTCACCTGTAAAATGGGAACAATAACTCTCTTCAAGGTTTACCAAGTCAACGCACCAGTACGCTTTCTCCGGGAGATGCGCCCCTCGATGGGGGGGAGTCTGCAGTCCTTACAAGGAGTTTGGCCACAGCTGAGAGGATGGCTCCGCCTGCCCGGTCCTCCTCCTCTTTCCCTCGAGGGCCCCAGCAACACTAGGCAGAGACAGGGCAGGCAGCCTTGAGCCGGAGCCGGAGCTGGAATCGGAGCCCAGAACCCCAGAGCCCGGTGGCCACGTCCAGTGACACGGTGGAGCCCAAGGTGTGGGGTGGCGGTGAGAGAGATGAGGAGGGCTTCTCCTGCCAGAATGCGAGAGTGAACCTCAGCATCCGAAGCCTTGGCACGGTCCCCTGTGTCGCAGCTCTCCCTCTCGGGACCGGCGGACACCCAGACAGGACGCCCCCCGGCGCCCCGGGCTCCCCAGAGTCTGTTTCTTGTCCCCGGCAGCTACCCGGCTGAATAACCTGGGGACTTGGGCTGGAACCGCAGAAGGGGCACGAGCGCCTAGGGGGATTGCCTTTACCTGCCTGCTCCAAAGAGTGTTGGCAGCTTAGGGTTTGTTGCACGGAGGAATTCAGTGCTAAGAGAATCCCCTCTTTGGCCTCTTTCCTCCCTCCCCACCTCTTCCAGGTGAGCCCGCCGCCCTCTGTTACTCTCCTAGAGGCGACATTCCGCCCCTAGGGATCCTCTGCCCGCTGGACTTGTCATGTCGTCCGTGTTTGGCAAACCCCGGGCTGGGAACCTTGGTCCTGAGCGCCTGGTACACAGTTCGATCCCCGAGATTAACGTGGCCATCCTGGGTTGCAGAGGAGCCGGGAAGTCTGGTGAGTGGGGTGGGGGAAGAGAGCAGGACTGCTGAAAGCCTACCTCCCAGGGACTTCCCCAGGCAGGTAGCGATAGAAGTCTGTCATTTTGGGGAGTGCTTGATTGGAAAGCCACCGTCGTCCTTTCACCCCTTTCTTTATTCCAATGGAGAGATGACGACTTTTCTCTTTACTTCTACCCGAGTTTTCCTCGAAACCCCTAGAGTCTGAGGGATAACAACCTGGTGGGGACACACCCAAGCGGGCCTGCCAAGACCAGACCTCCAAGATACGTAGATTCAGGTACAAGACGGGGACAGGCTCCTGGGGAAACAAATAGGGCTTTTGGTGAAGGGTTTTGGAAGATGGGAAAATCAGACATTTGAGGCGGGGTCAGCCCATGTATAGAGCTGGCCTCAAAGCCAAAAAGAACTGGGCTCAGATCCCATCTCCATACATACTAGTTGTGTGACCCTAGACAAGTTATTTGGTCCCTCAGTGCTCTAGGCAGCTCTGACCTGGAGAAATATTGCTGCCCAGGATTGGCCTTATCTGGGATTCTCTACAAGAAAATCATGGGTCCAGTAGCTCTCCCCATCCCTTTTGGAGTTACGACTTGACTTCTATGGCAAGTCTGACCAAGGTGGCATGGACAGTTTCATTTTTCTCCTTGTATCACTGTCACCTAGCTCAGTACCTGACACATGATAACTTAATAATGTTTGTTAATTGATTATTTGAGGTGATGGGAAGGAGTGTTAAGAGAGGAGGGAAAATCATGGAACCAAAATGGGGTTTTAAGAAATCCAAACCCTTCACTCTTGTGGAAAGTTTCTCCTTCCTCCACAGGACTTTCCTACCTAACACTTTATTTGCTTTCTGTAATGCACTTATCATGTATTACTTACTGAGTATTTTAGTTACCTGGGTTTAACTTATCTGCCAATAGGACTGTAAATCTCTAGAAGGCTAACATCCTATCTTATTTAAACTTTTTATCTTCCAAAGTTGTCCATCAATCAACAAGCATTTACTGGGTGACGAGTATGTGCCAGGCACTGTGTAAATTTCTGGGAATACCAAGAAAAGTAAAAACACAGTCTTTGCCCTCAAGGAACTGATATTTAATAAATGTACTTTGAATTGAACTTTGGAAATGGAGCTAAAGCAACTAGGACAGTTGGAAATGAAGACTTGAATTTAGGACTTCATTCGCTGGTCTGTTTTTCCCTTGCAACTTGGCTGGTTCTAGTCAGCAGGGTCTGTTTTTAAGGTTTCTTTATGCTCATCTATCACTTTGTAAGTTCCCAGTGATTAGTGGATGATTCTCCTTAAGCCCAATTCGGACCTTTTTCCACTTTAGAACTGTGATGGGTGAGCAGATTGCAGCTTTGAAACTAGTGCCCAGATACAGAACAGAACTGGAACCTGGTTTTCCTGAAGCATGAAAAGTGAATAGAGGGATAGGGTGTAGAGAGCTGGTCTCAGTGCTAATAAAGATGATGACGATGATGATGATGATAGCTAACATTTATATAGCACTTATTTTGTTCCAGACACTCTACCAAGTGCTTTACAATTATTTTCTCATTTTATCCTCACAGCAAACCTAGGAGGTAGGTGCTATTTTATCCCCATTTTACCAATGAGGAAATTGAAGCAGGAAGAAGTTAAGTGACTTGCCCAGAATCACATAGCTAATATATGCAAGCATGGCACTCTATCCACTGTGCCATCTGGATCAAATCTTTCCTCTGCTCCCTCCTGACTGTGTGACTCTTGGCAAGTCATTGTCCAAGGCTCTAGGCAACTCTCTAAAATTAAGTTGCAAACAAAGTGAGACCCTGGATTGATTACAGGAGTTTCACTATCTGAAAGTTTCCTACAACAACAAAATCACGGGTCAAGTCCCAACCTCTTTCCTGCAGAAAGGGTTATTCTCACCCTTGCTGATAACTTTGCCTGTCTGAGAGAATGTCCTTTCTGTATTTTTGGAGAACTGTCTGTTGCGTCAAGGCAGAACATATACTTTTTTCAAAAATAGGAAGAGGTTGTCTTCTTAGCACTGAAAATTAAGATGTTAACTGAGGAAAGAATTTGATGACATCATTTATTTTTCCAACAGTTATATAAATGAAGGAATTTAAATTTTCAAACATGCATTCCCTAGACAGTGGTTTGCAAAAATCATGAAGCCTTCGAATCTTGGGAAAGAGTTTTAAGAAGCCCTTAGAAAAGCACATTTAGTTAAGAAAATGTACTACTTCTTTTTAGAGAACAGCCTAACATCTGACCTTGCATGACTAATTTCAGTACCCAGAACGAACCTCTGTTGACTTTACTGATAAATGCACTTCATATGTTAGAAAATGAATTCCAAAATTTTATGTTCCAAAAATTTTATATTTAATGAAAACATTCCTTCTGGGATTTTCTATAGTCTGGTGTTTTAACCCCAGTAAACTTGGACCTGGGAAGGAGTAAGGACTAGAATTTTTAAATCAGTCTATCTTGACCACAGGCTGGAATTTATCTCAGGAAAATAGAGGTTTTATAACTCTCCTGAGGGACAGTCTGTATCTCCAGCTTTTATCTCTTCTTTCTGGTCCATTTGCAAATTTGAGTCAAATTCCCACTTGAGCACCCTGGCGGCATTTCTCTATGGACAATGAGCTCTTCCCTTGTGTTATATTTGTCTAAGCAAAGGACTAGGGAGACTTACAGCTTCTTGGCTTGACCAGATCTTAAATAACCCTCACTGTATCCATCATTTGCCCTTGGAGTTTTAATCCCTGGTTTTTTAAAATCTCGAGTATTCCTAGAGAGACATGTGATCTCCTTGTTGCTGATTGCTTTGGAGTGGATTGAAGACCTTAATGGTGCTAAACCCTCTTTTAGTGCTTTTTCTCTTTTTCTCCCTGGAAAGCTGGACTGTCCATCGTGGGGAGATGAGAGGAGGGAGTGTGTGTGTGTGTGTGTGTGTGTGTGTGTGTGTGGGAGGGAGTCCAGAAGGATCAAAATGGTTGGTTGTTTCTTTAAAAACATTCATGTGCCAGTTTCCAGGAAAAAGAGCCTAAGATGGCAGGAGGAGACTGGAAAAAAGTCCTTGTTTGTTTATTTGTTTTTTGCCTCTTACAGCTTTGACCGTGAAGTTTCTGACCAAGCGGTTTATCAGTGAATATGATCCCAATTTGGGTAAGATGCTCATTTTCCACTCCCGTCTTCCCTTGTTTCTGTTGACAGTGGCGCCATCCCTGCGTGTCCCCAATACAGCCTGATTTCCAGTCACCCCCCAAGATGATCCCTAAAGCAATGATTGGAGGGGTGGGAAAGAGGGATGAATTATCAAGATAAAGTGGGTGTAGTCAAAAGAATACTGGTTAGGGATGAAAGCACACCTATTCAAATCTTGGCTCTCCTGCTTTATTACTTACAAGACCTTAGGCAATTAATCAATCAACCGCATTTAATGAGCTACTAGGTGCCAGACCCTGGACTAGGTAAGGGAGATACATAAACAAAACACTAAGCAATCTTTGTGCTTCAGCATTTTACAAGCAAGGAGGTCACTTTGCCTCTGCTATCCCCAGTCTCCCTATCCATATACTGAGAGAGTTGGACTATACAATTTTTAAATTCCCTTCTAGCCCTAAATCTATAGCCCTGTGATGTAGGCTCAGGCCCTGGCTCCAGCATTTAAAATTTATGTAACTTTTGGCCAAGTCATTTCACTTCTAAAGTGAATTACAATTTGCTCATCTGTAACATGAAGGGGTTGGAGTAGATGGTACTTCCCAGCTATAAAATCCTTTCAACAGATTAATTCGCTAAAATTAGTGTTTTGAGGAAGGAATAAACTGCTTCCCAGACAGTATTTTCACCTATGTTGCTTCTCCTACCCTGGCTGTGGCTGGCTCTCTTTTAAAGGCTGAAAGACTTTACTTTAAAATACAAGACAAACTATATGGTAAAAAAAAACAAAACCAACCACGTGTTTTTTTTTTAAAATAACCCTATCAGAGCTTATATATCCAAATGAATGTGGTCTTAGAGAGACTGAATGGAGTGCTTTAAAGACCACTAGAGTTGATTCTGTAGGATTTTAGGGTTGTAAGGAACCTTAGAGATTATCTTACATTCTGTAGATGAAAAAATGGATGCTCAGAAATTCCAGCAGTCATCTTATACCTCATTCCCTTTTACAGTCAAACTCCTAGAGAAAGCTGTCTCTCTATACCCCTACCTTCTATTTCCTCATCTGCAGCTTGTTTCTAATGCTTTACAATCCCAGCCCATAACTCCACAGAAGCTGTTTATACTACCTTAATTTTTAAATCTGGTGACTTTTCCCACCCTACCTCCCATCCTTATCCTTCTTGATCTCCCTTAAGTTTTTGATTGTGTTGAGTACCCCCTTCTCCAGGATATGACATCCTCCCTTAGTTCCTATGACACTTTCCTCTCCAATTCTGTGTCTCTGATTACTCCCTTTCACTCTCCTTTGATGGGTCATCTTCCATGTCCTGTCTTTTAGCTATGGGTATCCCCTTAGATTGTTTCCTGCACCTTCTTCTCTCTCCTTACCCTCCCCCACTTTTGGTCATCTCATCCAGCTCTTATGAATTCAATTATCTCTACACAGATGATCACCAAATCTACATGTCCAGCCCTGATCTTTCTCCACTACTTCTATGTTACCAACTCTCTGCTGGACATCTTCACTAGATAGCCCATTGGTATCTCAAATTGAGCATGTCCAAAGCAAAGCTTATTATCTCCTCCCTCCTTCAAATGCCCCAGTTTCTATCAAATGTCACACACATTTACAATCTCAGAGTCGACTCTCACTCATCCGCAATGTCCAATCAATTGCCAAGTCTAGTCAATTCAATCTCTACTACCATATCTTCATATCTTATCCCCTCTCTGTCCATTAGGCTATCACTCTAGTTCAAGCCTTCATCACCTCTCACCTGGACTACTGCAAAAGCCTAATTGCTTTCTCTGCTTCCACCAGTTTTTTCCCTCTCAAATACATTCTCCACACAAAACCTAAAATCTTCGTCCTAAAGCACAGATCTGATTGAACAGTGTCACTGCTCTGCTCAGGAATCTTTAATGGCTTTCCATTGCCTGGAGGAAAACATGCAAATTCAGTTTGACTTTAAAAACCCTTTATAATCTGACTCCAGTCTACCTTTCCAGATTTATTTCACACAGTCATGTATTCTGTCTTCTAGCCAAAGTGACTGACTTACACACTCCTCACTGCATGTCTTTGCGTTGACTTCCTCCAGGTAATCTCTCGTTACCTCTTCAGAAAATCTTTAATTTCCCTCAAGAGTCAATTCAGGTGATACTTCCTATTGGAATCTCATCTTCTTTTACTCTTCCTCCTTCTTATTCTCCTTCTTCCTTCTTCTTCTCCTTTCTTCTTCCTCATCTCCTTCTTCTTTGTCTTCTTCTTCTCCTCTTCTTTCTCTTCCTTCTCCTTCTTCTCTTTTTCCTCCTCCTCTTCTTCTTCATCTCCTTTGTCTTTTTCTCTTCCTCTTCCTTCTCCTTCTTTTTCTTCTTCTAATCCTTCTTCTTCTACTTCTCCTTTCCCTCCCCCCTTTTCTTCTTCTTCTTCTGTCATTTCAGTCATGATCATCTCCATTTGAGGTTTTCTTGACAAAGTTACTGGAGTATTTTGCCATTTTCTTCTCTTGATCCTCCTTGTTAATGTTTTCTTTCCTTTTTATTACATGTTTTAATTTATCTATTTAACTGTTATATGGACTGCCATCCCTCTAGCATGTAAGCTCTTTGAAAGTAGAGACTGTTTGTCATTTGGTCCTTGTGTACTCAGGCCCAACCCTACAAGTAATGGGCTTATTGAAGTCTGTGCCCAGCTATTTACTAGCTTCAGCACCTGAATCTCAGTTTCCTCACCTGTAAAATGAGGGTGCTAGCCTGGGTGTTCCCAAAATTCTCCCGCAGCTCTCATGAATATAGAATATATCTCAGAGTACTGTTGTCGGAATCAAGTGAGATGATGAAAATGAAAGTCCTTTGTAACCATTATTTATAAGTTATAAGATCACAGACTTAAAGGTCCTCTTGTCTAGATTAAATCAAGATGTGACCTTAGAGATCCTTATGTGTGAATTAGTAGCTCCTGTTTGTAACCCCCTCATTTAGAGATGAGAAAACTGAGGCTCAGAGACTTGACACACATAGGCGGAAAATGGCAGAAGTGAGATTTGAACCCAGGACCTCTGACCTATTCCCAATGGTGCTGCCAACACTACTAACATTTTTGCTTCTCCTGTGAAATTTCCTCCCAAACTAGTTTACAAACTACACAAGGAAATGAGTCACTTGACTTCCTAGTCATACCGTGTACCTTTTTAATTTGCCCTGAAATTTCCACCATTCAAGTCCATCCTTCAGATTATTATAACACTGTTCACAAGGAATGGCAACAAAGGATAGAAGATGTTGTTAATCCTGTTTGGGTGAAGATTCTGCTCACCCACTCACGCATTCTACTTGCCATGGCAAAATAAGCCAGTCTTTGAGGGTTTATGACTTAAGTCTAGGGAATGCTGGGAGATCTTTAGAGATGAAGTGGATTGCTAGCTGGTGTTAGAAGTAGGATCTGAACACAGGTCTTCCTGCCTCAAACTCAAGTACTCTACCCACCTCTGGTATACTTGAAGTGTGTTCAATTACCTGAGGAGAGTGTGTTAGCCTATTGGTGGCACAACACCTAGAGTGTTAATCTCATTGTTTCATTGTTGTGAAGTTTGAGTGGGCCTGCCAGAAATTTTTTTTAATTATTAGCCATCATTAACAGTAGCCTGAATTAGAAAATAACAACGTGTTTAGTGATGAGAGGTGGTTTAATGATCATCTCATCATTTGATGAGGGAGGAAATTGAGACCCAGAGATGCTAAGTGATTGCTCAATCAATAGAGCAGGACCCTAATGGAACGGAACATGGGGCAAGACAGTGTCCTCAGCTTGATGGAGGAGGAGAAGGAAACGGTCTAGACATGGGTGGAGAGGGAAGGCCAGGGTGGACTGCTAGGAAGGGGAGGGAGAATAGAGGGAAATGTGAAGACAGTATAAACCTGGAGTGAGGAGGATGCTGAAAAGGGAGAAGGAACTCCAGAAGACACACTCTGCCTGCTTTATAGTTTCACCCAAGAATAGTTGTTCCAGGAAAACCTCAGAGGAACAGTCATACACAGAGTGTTTCATTCTACTCTCTGTCATATCTAGAGCCCCAGAGGGAGCTCAGTCTCAGAGTAAAATTTTCAACAGGGTTAAGTATGAGTTTGGGGACAAGGAGTGTGTGACCTTGATGGGGAGTAGGGGAGAGGGAAAAAATGCACCTTGAGACACCTGGAGTTTTCTACCCTGATGAAAGTGTGACCATGCTATTGCTGCCAGGGGTGCACCTGAATAGGACCTACAATATGATGCTGGTGAATAAAGCCAGAGGTGGAGTATGCAGGAAAGGAAGTAAGCTACCAGGGTCAGAGATGGGCAAGGGAGCCAGGGTGCTGGTGCATGAAGCCCTTGACAGAGTAGTTCAGTCAGCTCTATCTAAATGATTCTCTTTAAGCAAAAGTCCCCCCCAGTTACAGATTTCAGTTCTGCTTGTTAGCTCTTATTTGGTGGTTTGAACCTTGGTATTAAGTCTGGAGGTTTGAATGGAAGATGGAGTGAGTCATTGGAATGTGGGAGGGAGCGTTGACCTTGATCCTTGGCTCTCTGACTCCGTGACTCGCTCAGCCTGGGCAAGTACTCCTGTGTCCTCTATGATGTCAACACCACACCATGGCACTTCTGTCTGGCATGCCAATGCCAAGAGGGCCTTCGGACATTCTTCCTTTGCTTCCTAACAGAGGTCCTTGATTCCCATTCCTGGGCAGGAGAGTCTGTGACTTTGAAAGGAAGAAATGAGCTCTTGGCAGAATTTTCTTTTTGGTTTGGACCTATAATGTCATCCATAAGGGGATCTCCCCATGTGGAAACTCCCTCTATCTGTGCAGATCTGTACAATTTTATAGTCTTATAATAATTTTCTAGTCTTGAAGATTTGCCTGCATAAGAACCCCTGTGGGCCAAATGCTGACTTAATTTTAAAATGCGATGCTATCTTTTATTATATTTTTATTTGTCTCATTAAATATTTCTCAATTACATTTTAATCTGATTCAGACCTACTTGAGTGTTGTGGGATGGATCTGTAGTTGTTTGACACCTCTGATTTTACATACTTGAAAAGGACTTACACCTATCTGATTGGGTCCTTCTAAGGTAAAGAGGGGAGGCATTTTTATGCCCATTTCACAGCTAAAGAAACTGATGATATTGAGAGAGGTTAAGTGACTTGCCCCAAAACACAGAGAGCCAGAATTAGAGCCTAGTCTTTTTGAACTGAGTCATCTCTGAAGAACTATGAGTCTTTGGATAACTATCTGCCTTCTATTTTCAACAACTTGTGGGAGTTTTCTGCAGGAAAAAACTCATGAAAGTTTGAGAAGTGGTGTTTATATTACTTTCAGGAATTTTGCTAATATGTGATATGTTTTCCTTTTGGAGGGAGAAAGTGGAGAGGCAATCAGAGTTAAGTGACTTGCCCAGGGTCACATAGCTGGTGTCTGAGGTCAGATTTGAATTCAGATCCTCCTGATTTAAGAGCCGGTACACCACTTGGTGTGATATTTATGTGTGTGTGTGTGTGTATGTATGTATATGTATACACGTATATACATATATTCTTACACACACACATATACCTGTATGATGGGCAGCTAGGTGGTACAGTGGATAGAGCACCCAGCTTGTAGTCAGGAAGACCTGAGTTCAAACCCAGCTTCATACGCTTACTAGCTGTGTGACCCTGGATAAGTCACTTCACCCTCTTTGCCTCAGTTTCTCATCTGTCCGATGGCAAACCATTCCAGTATCTTGGCCAAGAAAATCTTAAATGGGGTCATGAAGGGTTGGACACAACAGAGAAACCACAAAAGTAGAATATGGTAACTGAGAAACAGAGTCCATGTCACTGACCTTAGAAAGCTCCTGCCCCAGCTAGAAAACAAAGGAAACACCAAGAAGAAAAGTAGAAAACAATGAGAGATACAGTAGCATAAGGAAAAGAACAGTGAGAGACTCTGGAGTCAGAGGACCTCACTCTGTTACTCATGTGACCCTGGACAAATCCCTTGGTCTCTTGGTGTCTCAGCTCCTTCAATTGTAAACTAAATGAGAAGGAAAACAGAACAGAAACAGGGGCACTTGAAGAGGGGGTAGTTTTAGGGAGGAGAGGGGGAGATAATAACTTCTGATTTGAATGTATCGAAATTTGAAATGCTAATGGGCTCTCTGGTGAAGGTGTCCAGCAGGGACTTGATTTGAGGAGGAAGATTATGGCTGGCTGTGTGGGGAGATGATCATTGCCTTCATGGGAGCTGATGAGTTCACCAGAAGGTGGGGAGGGTAGAGGGTGGATTGGATGACCCTCTAAGGACACCTCCAACTCTAAAGTCCACAGTCCGAACTAAAGACCACACTGTGTGGGAGAGACTGTAAGTGTCATGGAACCTCAGAGGACTGGAGGAAAGAGCAGGAACTGGAATGATCACAAAATGCTTCCTGGCAGATGAGGGGTTTGAGTTTGACTCGGCTCTTAAGGCATTTTAAAATCCACTACATCTCTGGACTTCTCTCCATCCACATAACCACTGCCCTAATTTACGCCCTCTCACCTGGACTATTACTATAGCCTTGGTTTTTTTTGGAGGGGGGAGGCAAGGCAGTTGGGATTAAGTGACTTGCCCAAGGTCACATAGCTAATAAGTGTCAAGTGCCTGAGGTTTGATTTGAACTCAGGTCCTCCTATTGTCTTAAAGAAGAAAACGGGGAAAAAAGTGAACCAGAGAAGTTTTGACTCTCTGTTAGAGGCTCCAGGGTTCTCCAGGTTCTAGACAGAAGGACGATTAATCTGGTGATGGTGTATACTGTACAGGATGGCTTAGGGCTGATAGAGACCAGAGCAGGGAAAGCAGCTGGGAATCATGCTAGCAGGAGAGTAAATGGAAGCCCCAGCAGCCAGAAGGTAGGGGATCTTAACCCTGATCTTCCTCTGCCCTCCCTATTTCAACACTTACAGGTCTTGTCTGATTTCTTGGGTACCTTCTTAGGTAACCACTCTCTAATCTAAGAAATTAATCAGAGCTCAGGTGTTAATGTGTGCTAATAGAGTCCTTCCTCCCAACATATTTGCTATGTATCTATAAAGCTCTGGGAGGGGGGACTCTAATGGTGGAAATTTCATGTACAGGCTATTGAGAAATATTTGAGGTGTTGGTCACTCATATCACACTGGGTAAGTGGTTGCCTACACTGCCCATGCAAGGGGCTAGGATCTCTTCTGGAGAGAAGTAATGAGACAGAAAGCTTGTTGGACTGGGTGATCTAGGTTCATATACGAACTCAGGTACATCTTAGCTGTGTGATGTTGGGTCACTCCATTAACCTCTCTGAGCTAAGTTTCCTTATTTGTAAAATGGGGTGGGGGTGAGCTAGATGACCTCTAAAATACCTTCCATCTTTAGATCTATGGTCAGATACTGGATGGTAGGTTTAGGTCCATCCATGGACTTGTGCCTCTGTCTCTCTCTCTCTGTCTTTGTCTCTGTCTCTATCTCTCTTGTCTCTCTGTCTCTGTCTCTGAGCACGTTGGGAGGGATGGAGGAGTAAGCATCTCTGAGAAGGGTTGGCCCAGTGCCTTTGCTGAGACTGCACAGGGCACCTTGCCTGTTTGGGAGGCCCCAGAAGAACTCATTGGGCTACTTTGGCAGGGAAATAAAACAAACTGAATGAGATGTGAAAATCTAGGGACAGCTGTTCTTGGACCAAATATAGTGAAGTATTTGGGGACATTTTTTCCATTGGATTTCTTGTCAAATAATCACAGCTATTTATATAAGCCCCCAAAGCAGGGCATGGATGAGGATTGTTAATGATTTATGCTAGATGTTAGCAAAGCTTGTGTGTTTTCCAGGGCCTGACTCAGGCCCTTGTCACGCAAGTCCAAACAGTGGCCTGAAGGGCACTTTGCATGGAGCCTCATGGGCAGGCAGAGGGGGGTGAAATCATGGCCACCCCTGCCCTCTTCTTGTATGGATGGAATTGTTTCCAGGGAGGACTTTGCTCAATGGAAATGGGCCCAATGTCACATGAGGTAGCTCTCTTGGTGATATGTCAGTGGAGGAGTCTAGAGGCAATGTGAACCTTAGAGAAGTTCTTGTAGGGATGACCTTTTGGTTTGGACTGGGGGGCTATCATTTTATTGGTTTTAGGAATGCCAACTGTCAAGGCTACTAGAGTCTCTCTGAAGAACTACAAATAAGGACACCTGTTTATGACTGAAAAGTGATGAGCATCACAACAGCAGAGAGTATCCAGGCCCATGTCCCATAGGCGTGATGGCTCAGAATTAGTTGCCCAGATGGTACTCCAAACCAACCCATAGGCCTCTGCTCAACTTGTGATAGAAAGCAAGGAAAGATTTCCTACCTCCTGACAATCCTCCCCACCCTCCACACTGGTATTCCCAATATTTCTGTATTTCAGAAGACACCTATACCTCAGAGGAGACTGTGGATCAACAGCCAATCCTGCTGAGAGTGATGGACACTGCAGATCAGGTAATGCTGAGTCCCCTCATCCTAGAACTAGCTTGTCCTGCGTGTGACTGAGAGCCTAGGACAATGAATTCAGAGCTGGAGGGGACCTCAGAGTTGATTTAATTTGACCATATTATTTTACAGGTGAATAAACAAGACCCAGAGAAGTCATCAGGCCTTTTCTGAACAGTCACTAGTAAAAGGAAACTCATTATCTCTCAAGACAGTGGGAAGACTTGCCCATAATCACATAGTTAATGAATGACAGGGCTGGGATTTGATCCCATGCCTCTAAGATGCTATGCCCTGGATAAGGAGTGGGAGGGAGGAGCATCTCAAAATTCATACCCAAGATGAGGATTTCTTGGGCTAGCAATAATAGTGACCAGAGCACAAGGTGCTGGTCCTTTTCAGCTTCCATCTATGTGACCCTGAACAAGGTACAGACCCCTCCTTGAGCTTCAGTCACTTTCTATAAAAAAGGGAAAATAGACTGGTTCCCTCTTCTTCTTTGTCTCTTGGGGATGCTGTGATGACATCATTTATGGTCTTCAGTGTTCACCTTTGTAAAATGAGACAGTTGGACTACGTGGTCTCTAAGATCCCTTCCCAGCTCTGATATTCTACTTTTGAATATTCTGGTCCTTTGAGAGCTGATGTTCTAGATCATTCTAGAACATTCTATGTTTTAGAACATTCTATGTTCTAAGGACCTTCCCATCTCTACTAGTCTATGTTCAAAGGTCCTTTCTACTCTAAAGTTCTGTGCCACTTTAAATGGATATTGGATGGATGATTAGAGGTTATCCAAGTTAATAGTGATGATGGCCCCGTCTGGGCGATGAGTAAGGTGTAAATGGATATCTCAGTTTCTCTTAAGCTTCACACACACATTTCTGCACCCACATACACATGATAATAAATGGTTATACAAGATTAAACATGTGTGCACCCATAGATGTACATACATCCAGCAATTATTCCTCTCAGCAAGGATTGTTGGGTCTATTCGAAGGGCCTTGAGACATGCCATATGAGGATAATTAGCCTGGAGAGGAGAAGTCTCAAGAGAGATACGATAGTTTTCTTAAAGTATTTGAAGAGTTCTCATGTGATAGCTGGGTGGTTCAATGGATAGAGCATGGACTTGAAATCATAAAGACCTGAATTTGAGTCTTAAGATACTCAATGAGTTGAGTGACCTTGGTCAAGTCTCTTGCTCTCTCCATGCCTCAGATTCCTCATCTGTAAAATGGGGTTGATAATAAATCCACCTGCCTCCCAGGGTGGTTGTGAAGATAAAGTAAGAATATTTAATAAAGTGTGTTGCTAACCTTAAAGCACTTTATAAATGCTAGCTACCATCATCCTTGTAAAATAGACATGTTCTGTTTGACTGCAGAAGGCAGAATGGATGGAAATTGCAGAGAGGCAAATGAAGGTTTAACTTAAGGGGAAAATTCCTAACTATTAAAGCTGTTCAAAAGGGGAATGGGGGTCTTTGAAAAGTAGTGGGTTCCCCTTCACTAGAGGTGAAGGCTGGATGACCACTTGTTGGCTGTGTGGTAGTAGGGAATTCTTGGTTAGGTGTGGTTTGGATCCTCTGAGATCCCCCACCCCACTCCAAGATTCTGTGAGCCTGAAACCACACTCCTTTCTTTGCTATTCAAAGGGACTTTGTGAGCAGGAATCCTAAAAATATTCCTGAAAACAAGCCAAAGTTGAAAATTGTCTGTCCTAAGCAAGACTTCCAAGAAGGCAAAGTTACATTGAAACAGGCCACCCAGTGCCACCCTTGCATGGTCAGGTCTCAGAGTTTGTGACCTTAGACCCTTTGGCTGCCCGCCCTCAGGATCTGGTGTCTGCTCTTCTCTGGCAGGAAAGGGGACAATGGCCTCTTTCATGCCAAGCCAAATCCAGATTCAAATGTGCCTTTGAAATGGACTCCTCTGGGGAACAATACAAAGGCTCAAAGGGAGGAGAGATAGGACAGGGGCAACTCAGGTGAGGACTGGGGACTTAGCCTCTTCCAGTCGTAGACTGAGGCCTGAGACCACCTCATGTCTCATCAGTTTTTCTCTCTTACCCCCAGGATGTTCCCAGAAACTGTAAACGCTACCTAAGCTGGGCCCAGGCTTTCCTAGTCGTCTACAGTATCGATGACCGGCAAAACTTCGAGGGTTGTAGTCAATACCTGGAGATCATCTCCCACCATGCAAAGGACACCCAGCATGACTACCCTGTACTGCTTCTAGGAAACAAGCTGGACATGGCCCAGTACCGGTACGGACCCATAATTTATTTGTCTGTCTTCAGCAGCCAGACAGAAGGAGTAGGTGACAAATCTGATGGACTTCAGTCAGAGAGTTAGAGAACCTGGGAGACAAAGCAAGGAGCAGGATGCTTTGGTTACGGTGCTCTCTGATTCAGAGTCCACAGGAGTTGGACAGAGCCATTGGCATAGGAGCTCAGCATTGTAACTAGATAGCAGCGTGGCTCTCTACCATCTAAAGAATATAGAAATCTAATGCAGAACACACCACTCAGCATTCAACATGGGGTCCACATGAGCCAGAGATGTTGTGGGGGGAGATCCAAGATTATAGTTGAAATATCCTGTCTTCACCATGCTACTGGACAGCCAAAAAAAAAATCACAGGACATAAAAACTAGTATGTGTTTAAGTTCCCATGTACCATAAAGCATCTCTTTGTCAAGAACCTGGTAGGCAAAACTCTGTACAATATGTATAAAGAGCTGAGAGGGAAGGAGAGGAAGATGGGAGAAGGGACAAAGGGATATTTATGCCCTAAGAGAGTTAATAGGCATTTATTCATTCACTTTACAGGGGCCACCCTGCCTCCCACATCCTCATTACTTGCTAGTTACTGTGGGTATTTGAGCCCCTAAAATGCAATTGTTGGCTAAGAGGAAACCCTTTTGATTTAGAAAGGACACATTAAGCAATATAATGAAAAATATTGCAGTCCAAAATAGGTACAGGGGTAAGCAATGAGAGCCCCACCTTAAATAAGCTTAATTGTCTGAGCCTGGACAAACTATGTTCCAGGTTGCTTCAAGAGCTTGCAAATATGGTCCCAGAGCCACTACAGGTAATCTTTAAGAATTAAATTAAATACATAAAATTAAAGAGAAATGAAAAATACTCAAACCTTAGAAAAAATCCACAAATGAAAAATATTTTTTTTAAAAATAATCGGACCTTAAGAAAAGAATCTATAAATTAAAAATAAAATTTTTAAAAATCAGACCTCAAAGGTGGAAAAAGAAATCATGTTAAATGGGGAGATATACTAGAAGTGGCAAATATTATTCCGGTTTGCAAAAGGGGGAAAGGAGTGCATCTTGGAAATTAAAAACCGGTAAGCTTGAAAATTTTGTCAAAAGGTTTTAAAAATATATTTATATTTAGAAACCTCACAGACTTTTCGAACATAATGCAATGTGCACTAGGTGACAATATGACTGCATTGATTTGATTCCTTTCCTTTTAGGAAAGGGTCACCAGGTTAGTAAATGAGGGATGCCATAGACATGGTGTAACTTGATTTTAGCCAAACTGTGTCACAAGGTTATTATTTTCCTGGATGTTAGCTGGTTAGTACTATTAGATGTGCTACTTATCTTTCTGTGGAGAGGCAGCTACCCTGTAGTGGCACAAATACAGAATTTGGAGTCAGTAATTGGAGCTAAAATTCCAGGCCTGCTAATTACATGGCTTTGGACAAGTCAATCTTTTCTAGGCCTGTTTCCTCATATGTAACAAAAGTTACATGTGAGGAATTAGACCAAAGGTTGGCAAACTCTGGCCTTAGGGCCAAATTCATCTTGCCGTCTGACTGTATACAGCTGGTGAGCTAAGAATGGTTTTTACATTTTTTAAATTTTTTGTTGAATATTAAGGGTAGCTAGGTGGCAAAGTGGGTGGAGTGCCAGGCCTGGAGTCAAGAAGACTCATTTTCCTGAGTTCAAATCTGATCTCAAGCTGTGTGACTCTGAGCAAGTCACTTAACCCTATTTACCTCAGTTTCCTCATCTGTCAAATGAGCTGGAGAAGGAAATGCAAACCAATCCAATATCTTTGCCAAAAAAGAAATCCAAATGGGGTCAGACATGACTGAACAATGAAAAATAATTACATTTTAAATGTCAAAATCATTCTTAACTTGACTATACAAAATCAGGAAGCAGGCTGGATTTGGCCTGTGGACCATACAGTTTGCCAGCCTCTGAATTAGACAGTCTCCAAGGACTGTTTCAGAAATAGAACATATTACTTCCTAACCTAAAGAGAGGTTACCAGCAGAGTGCTACGAAGCTCTTTTCTGAATAGATACATCAATTCTGATCTGAAAATATAGAAGTTATCTGAGCCCCGAAAGAATATAAGTAATTTGCCCAGGGTCACACAGGTAGCAAGTAACAAAGCCTCTCCTATCTTGGTCCTTTCATGTTCAACAATTTTATCAATGACTTAGATGAGGACGTAGAAGATATACCCAACAAATTAAACATTTATTAATATATTTTATTTTATATTACCTTTATTTCTGAATACATCCCTTCCCCCCCTTCCCAGTGAATCTTGTAACAAAGATTTTTTTTTTTAAAAAGAACCTCAGCAAAATTAACACGAGTCAAGTGTGCCAATATGTACAATGTTGCCCCAAGAAGGGAAGTCAAGATCTCCAGGTTTTCAAATGAAAACAAATTTTCTTCCAGATGGCACAGAGCTGAAAAGGACTCCTGAGAGAATGGATGTTGGAATCATGATTAATAGGCTGAAGTTTTTGAACAAAGCCAATAAAACAAAGTCTATAGGAGGAAATGTAAAGTTCTGAATCTAGAACCAAAAAGTCAATCACCCAGGGTTGAGAAAAAGAGCCCTGACTTGGTACTACTCATTCATTCCCCGTCCTGCCCTGCTCCCATCCCAGGCCTTGTTGCTTGAACAGCCAGCCCACACTTGTGCTCGCAGCCCTCTCTGTGCCCAGAACTGGTGAATGTGGAGAAGGGTAAGGGCTCTGAGTTAACCTCAAACTTAACATAATCAATGCAGTTACTTAAAAAAAAACCTAACGATCTTAGGCGCCATTGATAGAAGCATGGTGTTCTGTTTATAGATATTAATAATATTGGCAACCAAAGCACTAATGAGAATTATAAGTTAATATTTCTAGAGCACATACTATGTGCTAAATACTTTAGAAATACTATCTTGTTTAATTCTCACAACAACCTTGCAAGGTAGGTGTTATTATGCCCATTTTATAGATGAGGAAATGGAGGCAAACAGGTTAAGTGACCTGCCTGGGCTCACACAGCTAGTAAGAGTCTGAGGTCAAAATTGAACTTGGGTCTTCCTGATTCCAGGCCCAGGGCTCTGTTGTGGCATTTTGCCATCTCACATTACATGATATAGTAATCTCTGGCACTGTCTTCTGATGAAACCACATCTTAAGTATTATGTTTAGATCTGAATTTCACCTTTTAGCAAGGACATTATAAAAAAAACAAAAGTCCGGAAGAGGATGGAAAAAAAATCCAAAAATCATGTCTTGTGAAAAATGGTTGCTGGAACAAGGGATGTTTAGTCTGGAGGAAGGAAGACTAAGGAAAGGAAGATATTACATATCTTTTGAAATATTTAAAAGGCCAATCTCATATAGAAGGCAGATTTGGGAAAGGCAGCATGGGGTAACATAGAAACAGATAGAATGCTGGACTTAGAAGTCCAGCAAGATCTGAATTCAAATCCTGCCTCAGACATTTACTACCAATGACCCTGTATAAGTGTGTTTGGGTTTCCTCATCCCAGCACATGCTTTAAAGTGTTATAAAGATCAGAAAAGGAGATGTTATCTATTTTGAAAAGCTCCTTGCTGCTTACTTTTTCATGCTTCTTCTCATTCTTGTGTTTGCAAGTCAAATTTTCTTTTCAGATCTGGTCTTTTCATCAAGAATGCTTGAAAGTCCTCAGTTTCATTGAAAGACCATATTTTTCCCTGAAGTATTATACTCAGTTTTGCTGGGTA
>CM053769.1:579035500-579073496 GCA_028658325.1 Potorous gilbertii | reverse complement strand
AGGGCCGCCTCCCAGGCTCAGTTCCCTCAGGGGGTTTATGCAGAGATCTTTTGTAATGGAGCTGGGGTGGAGCTCCTGCCTGCTCTGGGAGTCTCTGGCAGAGCTGCCTCTGCCTCTGCCTCGGCCACCGCCTCTCGAGGGGGTCCGAGTCCTGGAGATACCCTGCTCCCCTCTCAGCCTGTCTCTCTCACTGACCTGTGAGTCTGTGGGTGGAGGGACCTTCGCGGCCACCGGAGATTCAGGTCCCTGAAGCCTGCTGGGGTCTGTTCGCTCCTCTCAGTGCCGCATGCTGGGGCAGGGGGAGGGGTGGGCTCCACTCCCGTCTGGGGCGCGATGGACCCCTGGGGTCGGCTTTTCAGGGCTCTCTGGAACGGAAATCTCCTTCACTGTGTTGCTGCGCAGCTTCCACTGTTCCAGAATTTGTCAGGAGATCTTTTTACAGGAAATCCATGTGCTATGGGTTCGGACCTAGCATAGGTGAGTCTTTCTACTCCGCCATCTTGGTTCCGCCCCCTCTGAAAAGCTTAAAGTGCTATGTAAATGACAGTTATTATTAATTTGGAATAGACTTTTTCTGTCTGGGGAGACCAGAATTAGAACCAACTGGTGGGAATTCAGGGGATGAATTTTGGCCTAATAAAACAAAGGTGTTTCAAAAACAGAAAGAAGAGGTGTAGGGAAGAAGGGTGGATGGGAAATAAGGAAGAAAATTGAGGAAAGGAAGACAAGAAGGGAAAGAGAGAAAAAGATAGAAGGGAAAAATGGGGAAAAGATACAAGGAAAGAAAGAAAAAAGGAAGGAAAAAAGAAGGAAAAACTTTATAGCAACTAGAGTGATCCTAAAAAAGAATGGGCTGCCATATGATGTAGTGAACTTCCCATCTCTGGAGGCATTTTTGGAAAGACTAGATTCCATAGCTGTTGTTCAAGGACATTATAGAGTAGATTAATTCCTACACTGTGTGAGAATTGTGGGTTAGATGATTTCTAAGGTTCCTTCCCGCTCTAGAGTTCTCGGATTCTCTGAATTTCTTTTAGCCAGTTCTTGACTCTTGGTTGTCACAAAGTGTTCTATTATCACCCTGCTTGTGTAGGGGTGGGGGACCTCACTACCAGGCCAGCTGATCTCAGGGGCGATTGTGGTTTCACGTATAACAAGAGTCAATTTTGCTTTGCCTGTGTGGGATATATAGATATTGACTTTCAGTTCGATGGCTCCTTTCCCTGTAATGGACACAGAGAAGTCATTTCACTTAGAACTGGCCATTCTATTGATCTCTTCTTCTCGCTCTGATTTTTTCTGCACCAGGCATGTCAAATGCTCATTGAATGAAGGAATAAAGGAATTTCTGATGTCAGGACATATTCTTGGCAGAGATTTCTTCTGTCTAAAAGCAGGCACTCATTCATTCCACCTCCCTGCCCCTTCCCATCCCAGGACTTGTTACTGAACAAGGGTTAATGGGTCAGCCAGCCGGATCTCAGGCTCACAATTCCCTCTGTGCCCAGAGCTGGCTGAAGTGGAAATTGGGAGAGATGACATAAGGCTTTTGAGCTGTTCTTTTTTATTCCTTCTCTTCTCCACAATCAGGTCTGTTATCATTTCCATATTGTTCCATGGGATCTTTCCCAGGCCAGGATTGTGGGGACTGTGTAGGATGAGCATAAGGAAATCTTCAGTCATCATGCCGAGGAATTTTAACCTTGAAAACTTGCCCAAAAGGTCTTTGGGGCCAGGCTCTTAATATTTTCTCTTTACTCACTTCTCTCTCATTTCTCATTTCCTCTTCCCCACCCTGTTCCCATAGCTCTTGTGACTTCTGATCCATGAAAGAAACAGGAAAGTATGTTTAGTTCTGTATATTTTAGAGGGGTAGAACCACTTCCTGTTCTCTGAGGGAAGGCTAGACCCCTGGAGATGTTGTAACTTGCTTATTAGGAGCAAATGAGAGCCACACACTGTCTCCTGCTAATTTCTTCTCTTCTCATCCTCTCTACTTGCGAGTGATGAGGATTTGGATCATGCTCATTGTTCAGTCTGAGTTGATTTGGTTGTCAGCAATCAATTAACCATTTTCACCTTCCCCTTTCCCTTTTACCCTATCCCAAGAACTGGATAGAGTAGAGGGGTAAATGAAGGAGAAGTTGGGAGAAGTAGAATAGTGCAATGGTTAGAGTACCTGGCCTAGAGTCAGTGAAGGTTCATCTTCCTAAGTTCAAATCTGGCCTCAGACACTTACTAGCTGTGTGACTCTGGGCAAGTTATTTAATCCTGCTTGCCTCAGTTTCCTCATTTGTAAGAATGAGCTGGAGAAGGAAATGGCAAAGCACTCCCTTATCTTTGCCAAGAAAACCCCAAATAAGGTCGCAAAGAATCAGATAGGACTGAAAAATAACTAAGCAAAAGCACAACAATTCATAGAGGTTGCTACTCATTCTGTCTCTCCATTCTATCTTTATTTTATTTTATGGATATCTCTTGTTTTTACATCTTCATTCCCAAATATATTGTCCTCTCTTCCCAGAAAAACATCTCTTAAAACAATTAAAAAAAGAAGACATAGAAGGAATAGAACTAACCAAGCCATCAGCTGGGTCTGACAGCCTCTGCAGTATTTCACACCCATAGTCCCTTATCCTTCCATTGAAGGGAGGGAGATGCATTTTTTCATCTCTTCTTTGGGGACAAGCTTGGTCTTTATAATTACATATAATTGTGGTCTATACCATTCTTGTATTATTCCCTGGTTGTGGTGACTGCGTCTTTGTGGTTTTTTTCATTTACGTTATTATAGTCATTGTATATACTAGTTTCCTGGTTCTGCTTACTTCACTCTGAATCAAATTATATAAGCCTTCTCATGCATCTCTGAATTCTTTTCTTCTCCCACCATTCTCTACTTCATTCCCACCCCTTAACCCCGATATATACATTAGACACCAATGATTAATCTTTGAACTCTAAGAACTATGTAGGTAGTGTATTTAGCAAAAAGGACGTTAGATTTGTGGTCAGAGTCCTATGTGAAAATCTCAACTATGTCATGTATTACCCATGGGACTTGGACAGGTCACCTTACCTCTATTGGCCTCAGTTTCCTCATCTATAAGAAGGAGAAAGTGAGACTTGGTGGCCTCCATGTGTGTCTACAAATTATCTCTTTTCTCATTCTTCTACTACAGACTTGCGGGATCACAGATTTAGAGCCAGAAGGACCTTAAGTCATCTAGTCCAACTTCTTTGTTTTACAAAGAAGGAAACTGAGGTGCAGAGAGGTTAAGTAATTTGCCTGAGGTCACACAACCGGTTCCTCTGATTCCAGCTCCAGCACTTGTTCCTTCAGCACTGTGGCCTCCAGGATTCTAGTCTGCCCTCACACCAGGGACACATAGCTAGAGAAGGCCTTCTCTAGGCCAGAGGTAGGGTCTACTTTTAGAGTTCTCCCCAGTGTAAGATACTTCAGTGGGTCAAGGGTTTCCCCTTTGGAGAAAGGTTGTTTGCCCATGAACATTCTCACTCCCTTCTGTTCTGCTCACCAGGCAAGTCACCAAGTCAGAAGGCATGACTCTGGCTAGCAAGTTTGGGTGTCTGTTCTATGAGGTGTCTGCCTGCCTGGATTTCGAAGCCGTGCAACATGTGTTCCATGAAGCCATCCGAGAGGTACGGAGGGAGCAGGAGAGGAGCACACCTACCCGGCCCCTCTTCATCTCAGAGGAAAGGTCCATTTTCCATCAGGCCCCTCTCACTGCCAAGCACGGCCTGCCTAGCTGCACCTTCAACACACTCTCTACTGTCAACTACAAGGAGATGCCTACTGTGGCCCAGGCCAAGCTGGTGACTGTCAAGTCATCCCGGGCCCAGAGCAAGCGCAAGGCTCCTACCTTGACCCTACTGAAAGGCTTCAAGATCTTCTGAGAGTTTGCCATCCACCCGACCCCACCCCCCACCCTAGGGGGCAACTGTGTGAGAGGCAGAAGAGGGCAGTATAAGTGGGAGCACTCCTAGGGGCAGATAATAGAACTGTGCCCATAAGCTCAGACTGTCAGGATAAGGGACTGAGCCCTTTAGGGCAGACTTTCCCCTTGACTGACTGGTTCCCATTCCCACCCCTCAATTTACTTCTGGATTTAGAGTTCCAGGGTTCTTGGCACTGAATTAGTTCAGTTTGACTGGGCCAGCTCCAGTTCACAGCCCCTTTGTCAGAAGCATAGAGTGTGTGTGTGTGTGTGTGTGTGTGTGTGTGAGAGAGAGAGAGAGAGAGAGAGAGAGAGAGAGAGATCTTGTTCCTGCAGTCCATGAAAATCCAGTTTCCAAGGCAACCTGAGCAGCTGTGACCTTGGAGGATAACAGCTGTTGGCTGTGGAAGGCAAAGGCAACGTCTGAGGCCAGTCTCACAAACATGCCGAGTGAAGCTTGAGGAATCTCTGTCTTTGAGGTTGAGTTCAAAGCCTCCGTACCTCTTCCCCACCCTCTCCCTGCACCCCACTTCCTGCCTCCGTCCCTAATTTCAGGAGTTACAGCGGCCAGATGTGGCCTGAAATACAACCATTGGTGATGTTTGCTACAAAGATTTTGATTCTCTACCTAGAGAAGAATCTTTGAACTTTGAGGGGCCCCTGGTGGAAAGAAAGAGGAGAGCAACTGTTGAGTTTGGCCAGCCATATGGGGATGGCGTGCCCAGGCAGGGAAGGTTCTCTGCTCTATGAGCAGAGCAAAATTGAGACGACTCAAGGGAAATGCAGGATGCGCAGATTTCAAGACTCCACCCCCACATGTTCACACCATTTGTGCCTGATCTGTAGGAAAGCATTTCGAGCTCGTACTGGTCTGATCAGGCACAGTCGGACTCATTGAAACTTGACTCTAGCATAGTGATGTCATTCTGGTCCTCTGAGAATGAAGGACGAGAAGTTGGCTTGGGAACAATGACCTGCGAGCACTTGTGGTCCATACCCACGGTGCCTGGCACATATTGGGTGCTCGATTAAAACACAGCGTGAGCCCCTCCGTTTTTGGGTTAAAATAGTCTTCCAAAAGATGACTGAACAAGAAAGCTCATAGAGAAAAGCAATCTAAACAGTATGTGTGCAAGAAGGAAGAGTCCTCATTTATGCTTGGATGACAGTGGGAGAGTTTGCAGGCTCATTGTAAATGGGTATATGAAGCTTTACTCTTTTTTTTTTTTTTAGCATCAATTTCCAAAGTCACCTCATTCTTTTCCATCTTTGAGTCACTCTCCAGACCCCATATGGGATCTTTCAATGGCCTTTCTCAGTATAGTCTCCTACTGGTCGTATTAGAAAAAAAAAAATCCTTGAGGAAAATAACACCTAGAACTAAAAATACTGTGTTGGTGATCCAGAGAGCAAACACAATGCAAAATGCCATAACCTAAACCAGTCTGGATTTAGAAATGCATTATACCAAATCACAGCTGTGCTTAAGCAGAACTCTAATACTTAAAACATTTTTATCTGTCAACAAAACTATTATTTTTTCCATATAAGTTATTTGGCACTGCTTAAAGACATAGCTTAAGGACAATATGAAAGAGATTCATCAGGAACGCACATCCTTGAGGTCAGGCCACTTTTGACTATGCCTCTCTGTACATACAGTTCATTGCAGTTTTGTTCACATCCGTGTGCATTTAACCATTTGAGTATATATGCAAGTTTTGTCTGGAAACATTTTAATAAAGAATTGTTAAAGAAAATAACAGCGTTTTAGTTTGTGATTTATCCTTTAGTTTTGTAAAGTACAAAATATTTCGCCCATAGCTACTGTTTACTTTACGTCTTTATTACAATGTCTGGCAGAACTTTGACGGCTTTAAACTTAACCCAGTAAGTTGGCACCTGGTGTTTAAAATACTTCCCTGGTTTTCATTTTTTCAGCTCTCCATAATCTCATTAAATTCTAGCTTCTGATGACTCTGGGGAAATGACCATGCTGGCTCTTTCTTTCAGTTCAGTCATTTCCTGTTCTGGGTTTTGGTTTGGGGAGAGCAATCTTTTCTTTAAAATATATGAGCTGTTATCATCCTTCTGTGGCACATGATCCTCCTTGTTGGTTACAGTCTCAAAAGAAGATTTGGTTTCCAATGGTGGTTTATCCTGGGAATTCATCTTCTGATTTCTAAGAGGAAAAAAAAAAAGAAATACAAGTAACTGAGACTGAATACTCATCTCCTGATTCCAGATACTGAGGTTAGGGGATATTCAAGTTCTCAGCTCAGAGGGCTTGGTGTCTGATATATGTAGAGATTCCAGATTGTCTCTGTCAGATAAGTAGTCTCAAGTATAAACTGAACATTCTCTATTGCAGCAGAGAAAATAACAAGTGGGATGTCTAGAATCATCAGTGGTAGAACAAGAGATTCTTCCTTTGAAAGGTCTCTCTCACCAATTCCTTCCTTTCCATTCCTAATGCTAATACTATAGACCAGGCCCTTATTACTTGTCCAAATTATTAGAATTGTGAGTCCCTCATTCCTTCAATGTCTTACAAACTATATATAGCCAAGTTAATCTTACTAAAATTGCATTTTACCCACACTGGTCTCCTTCAAGAACCTTCAATGGCTCCCCATTGCTAACAGGGGCAGCTAGACAGTGTAATGGTCACAGAGGTTTCCAAAATGGGCGATACTGCCCCTAGGAGGGTGCTAGAATGTTCCAGGGGTGATAGTAGCTTCAGATGCAATTGCAGGGCATTGAATAAAAATAAAGTGACAGTGGAAGCATAAGAAAAGAAGAGAAAATAAGAAAATTTTGAAAATTCGGGACACGTTTCAGACAGAGATAGGGAGGGAGGAAGAGAGGGAGGGAGGAACGAAGGAGAGAGGGAGGGAGGGAGGAAGGAAGGAAGCAAGGAAAGGAAGAGAGAAAGAGAAAGAACCTTGATTAGATTTTGTTAGCTGGGTGTGGTGGCTATAAGTAAATAATCTTCAACCTGCCCTTATCAGGGAGAAATCCTTGCCTTCATACCCAATGGATTGGAGTTAAGATGTCAGCTAAATGGCCCTGAAAAGATGGAACCCAGAAGCAGGAAGCAGTGCCCAGCTGGGACTACAGGTCTAGCACTCATCACAAGACTGATCCCTTTGGTCGTCACTTCTGCCTGTTTCCTCAACTATAAAATGGGGGTGATAATAGTGCTTGTTTCCCAGGGTTGTTGATGAGGATAAAACAAGATATTATGTGTAAAGTACTTTGCAAACCTGTTATATAAATATCACCTGTGGTTGTTGGTTTTTTTAGTTAGTAGAAGAATGGGGATCAAATCTTGATCTGATTGAGCAATCTATAAGAACCTAAAAACCAACCGAACAAGAATCTGGGCCACGACCCAAAGGGGCAGAGCCCAAGGGACAAGTCTCAGCAGCTTCCACAGAGCCTGAGACTGGCCCTTGGAGCTGTGGCAGATATCCTACAGTGTCTATTGATGTTGTTAGGTGGTACAAAGTGGGGTGAACACCTCCCCCATAGCCAGAGCCTAACATTCATTTGACAAATATTTATTGAGTTTCTATAGATCTCTATATATTAGGTGTTGTGGGGAAAAAAGAGTGAACAATGTTTCATATGGAATGAAAGATTAAACATTTATGCAAATAACGACGACACAAAATAGAAAGTGAAAGGAGAACAAGAGAATGTCTAAAAGTTCTACGGAGGTTCAAAAGCAGGAGGGATATAATAATATAGCAGGGATATAATGATTAACTATCACTGATAGTAAAATTTAATAAGCCATACCCCATTCATAAGCAAATGTTAAAGAAGAGCTTATTGGATTGGATAGTCATTGATAGATGACTTATGGCAAAATTATTTTGAGCAGCTACTAATAATGTTAATTAATAATAAGTAATATTTAAGCACTTCTTGACACTTCCCAAAGCACCTGGCATACATTATTATTTCATCCCCACAACAACTCTGTTAGGTAAATACCATAGGTATTGGCCCCATTTTACAGATCCAGAATTTGCCTATGGTTATATAACTACTAAGTTCCAGAGTTGAAGTTTTGATTCTTTTTTTTTAAACACACCACGCTGCTTCTAAAACATCATCTGCCGATGAGTTTGTAACAGATGATGAGCTCTTTAGGGAAAAGGACCCTGTTCAGCTCTTCTTATCTTTTCATTCTGCCTCCTCCACCTCCATCATTGAGCAAAGTACCTTTTACATAATTAGCTCTCAAAAAATACGTTTTGAATGAATGAGTTGGTTACTGTACAACCTTACTTATCACTAAACTCTAGAGGTTGTTAATGATGCTCTACAGTGTTGTGATTTTTAGGATTTTCCAGGAGTCTCCACTGAATTCTATTTTGAACATATAGTATAATCTTGGGAACATTCTAGTATTTCCCTTTAGTCTTTTCCTCTCTCCCTTATCTTACAAGGCTATATGGGTTGTAACTATGGGCAGTTTGGGCAACAGCATTTCATTTATCATAGACCGAACCCTGAGAGGTCCTTGAGGGTAGCATATTCCCAGTTTTAAATTATGGGCAGAAACCAATAAGAGGTCAAGCAGGGTTCAGAATAAGATTTTCCCAGGACAAGTCACCTTATTCCTTTCAAAACAAAATTAGAAACCACATTATTGAAAGATGACCAGAGAGCTTAAATAAATAATTTTCTAACCTGTCTGCTGTGATATTTCTCCATAGAAGGAAGACATTCACAACTAATACAGCAAATGAAAGGACAAGGACAGCAATATTCCATGGTGTTGCTGTAGAAAGAAAAGATACAAACATTTACTACTCAGTCTTTTAGCAGGATCTGGTGTTTGTGACCCAATACAACAATACTTCATGTCTGTTGGTCAGTCTACCTCACTACTGGGTGCTGGGCAGGAGTACGAAGGAAAAAATGAACCATCTCCAATCTCAGAGGACTCCTAGCCTGATGGGAGAAACAAATCCCTGTCCGGAGTTTGAACTAGCATGGGCAACTGAGGCTTTGCCTAGGTGCTAGCTAACACTGATGGGATGGGGTAAAAGGGGAGAGATGCTTCTTCCTTATTCTTGATTTCTAACTCACATATCCATATCCAAATACTCACTGAAACCTAGGTTTCCCCTGAAACAAATTTCTTGGCATCTGCACCCCCCCTCAGAGGCTGGTTGCTTTTTCTCTCACCAGCTTTTGTATAGGGTCAGGAGAAGGCATTGGAATACTCCTTGTTCCCCATTGCCACCTCCAACTCCTTCCTCTGCTGCTATCCCTCAGCAATCACTTAACCCCTTTTAAAGTCATTCTGTCCCCTTCAATTGTGGTTGTCACCTATGGACCACCATCCTCCCCAATGGCTCCAATACCTGGTTTCTCCACCTTACCCCCTTTTTGACTTTGTTTTCCTCAACGTCTTCATCTCCTAAGACCTAAGTCTATCTCAGCTAAGCACAGAAGGGACATAACTTAGATTACCCCTGTTCCCAACTTCCAGAATCCCTAACCTTGGCCCTGGCCCTGTCCTGAGGAACTCCTCTTGTTTCTAAGGATGTCAGAGTTTTATGGAAATGAATGGGTTTATTTTTATAAGTCCATCAGAGAGAGAGGCAGGCAGTACTGTTCCCATTAATAGGTGGGAAAACTGAGCCCTTGCCTGACAGACTCATTGTTAGAAGCTCATTGCCTTTGGTTTCTGCCCTCAGAAGAAATAATGAGGATGTGTTTTATAGCCTTTATTCAATTTTTTGTTTATCCACATTTGGGGAAGAAATAGAGACTCAAATAAAATAAAAGGGTACATTTCCTATTTGACATGATGTGGTTATTCTTATAGCAGATTTATATTTCTGATTATTTCTTCTGAGGTTTATAGTTTTTGAAATTCAATATTTTTTATTTTCAGTTCCAAATTCTCTCACTCCCACCTACCCCTCCCTCATCCACTGGGAAATCAAGAAAAACAAAAACCCATTACAAATATGTATGTAGTTATTTAGCAAAGCTAATTCCTATATTGACCATGTCTTGTAGATATAGAATATATACACACATATGTACACCCATATGTATACATACATATACCTGTGTGTATGTGCATATATGCATATTGTTTTATATGGGTATATGTATATATATGTACACATACACATACATATATGTACACCCTTCAATTTGCACTCTGAATCTCTTGCTTCTCTGATGGTAAATGAGTATGTTTCATGATGAGTTGAAGGTAACAGTTTTTAAATGAGCACACAATAGCATGTGGTTTCCCAAACATTATTCTGGGGAGCAAGACCTTTCAAATATCAGGAACACCTCACTGGGGAACTTTGAAAATCTGAGCTCATTCTAGTATGGTTCCTCTCTGACTATCATAAATGCTGCCCTCACCTTGGGACCCATTTCTCTCCCTCATGGACATCCCTTTCCTTTTTTTCCCTTCTCCTACACTTGAGTCCAGGTAATTTGCAATTACTCAAATGTATAGCACCAGTAAGACAAACTTCCTGCCTTATGTATGATGCTTTGACATGTGCACCTATGAAATTTCATCAATAGGTGTGGGAAGCTCTGTCCCTACCAGGTGTACCATGGAGTATTTAAGAAATTGACATACACGTGCGTGCACACACACACACACACACACACACACACGCTATGAATTTTTTAAAATGGTTCTCAGGCAAACATTGTACATATGCAATACTGTACAATGAGCAACTGTGAATGACTTAGCTGTACTTAGCAATAAAATAATACAATTCCAGAGGACTCATGATGAAAAATGCTATCCACATCCAGAGGAAGAACTGTTAGAATCTAAACGCAGATTGAAAAATACTATTTATTACTTTTTTATCTTTTTTCTTTTACTCTGTTTCTTCTTTCACAACATGACTAATATGAAAATATATTCTACATGATTGCACATATATAACCTATATCAAATTGCTTATTGTCTTAGGGAAGAGGAAGGGATGAGAAGGCATGAAAAATTTGGAACTCAAAAGTTTTTTTTAAAAATGAATGTTAAAATAAATACTACTTAAAAAAACAACATGGTTCTGATAACAAGAGGGAAGTGACTGAGAGGGCATACTTTCATATTTCCACTGCTTAAATAAATCCCTCACTCACTCATTGGATAATTAACTGAAGGTATACCTCCAGCACAACATTTTCCATCATGGACACTTTAACAATGTGGTGAAGCTTATGGCCCCCCGTCTCAGAATATTGGTTGTAGATGCATAGACTGAATTACAAAGGCAGCCAATTATATTGAAATACAGTCATCAAAATATTTTTTTAAAAACCAGTTCACTGGACCTCAGGTTAAGAACACCTACTCTAGGGGACTCTTTATTCCTTTATCTATAATAAATAGTGACGACTTTATCTTAAAGTCTTGATTCCTGGTCAAATGCCTATTGCTCTAGGAGGGATGACACTTTAGCTAATATCAGTGACTCATTCATTAGTAAGAATGAGCCTTAGATCCTTTCCTGAGAGCAGATTTTGTTAAGTGTTAGGGGAGATGAGTGAGGAGTGGGTAGAAGTTAGTGCAGAAGTTAGAGGGCACTCTAAGGGGCAGAATGGAAAGGCCAGGAATTTCAATGGGCATTTTCTCTGGCTGTCCTCCATGCCTAGAATAATCTCCCTCTTGGGCTCTGACTGAAGTCCTTGACTTGGACTTCCTTTAAGTCTCAATTAAAATCCTGCCTTCTGTAGGAAGCTTCCCCCAACCTCCCATAATTCTCTTACCTTTCTTCTGTTAATTATTTCCTATTTATCCTATATATAGCTTGCTTGGTATGAGACTATAATCTCCTTGAGGGCAGGAACTGTGTTTTTGGGTTTGCTTTTTTTATACGCAGCCTGGCACATTTGTTGTTCAGTCATTCAGTTGTGTCTGACTATTTATGACCCTATATGGGACTTTCTTGGCAAAGATACTGGAATGGTTTGCTATTTCCTTCTCCAGTGTGTCCCCATTTTATAGATGAGGACCTGAGGTAAATAGGGATTAAGTGACTTGGCCAGAGTCATACAGGCTTGGTGCTCTATCTACTGCATCACCTAGCTACCCCATCCTAGCACACAGTAAGTGCTTAATAAATGTTTATTTACTTGTTGATTGGGAGATAGGTGGGGATGCTGCAGAAGGTTTGTTTTATCTACTTCACAGTTTTTCCCAGGGCTACTTTGGCTTGCTAGTACAAGAGACAGTCATCTTGGATCTAACAATGAGCCCAACATGTTCCATAAAATGCAAACTCTTAAAGGACACAGTGGCAACTTGACTGCAATGACTAAATGTTCATTCATTAAGCACCATCTGGGAGAAAAAACAGTTTGTTTTTCTCCTGCCTCTGGACTGTTATAGAAATTTTCCCTTCCAAGTCTAAGCAGAGAACTCACCGTCCTCTGTCCGGTAAAGCCACAGCATTTCCTCCAGCTCTTTTTCAGATAAACCTGGCCCCGGCAGAGCCTCCAACTGCCCATCGTTACTGGCCATGTTGGTATGCTCCTGACGTGGGCTCCTTCACAGATCCCTCTGGCCTCCCTGGTGCCCAGTGGCCACTCAAAGCCTTGAAGCTGTGCCTAGAAGAGACCAATGCTGCTGGAGAGAGAATAGCTCTGTGAGTTGGCTCCTGAAGTCTTCCCTCTAGAAGTTCCTTAGATGGAACTCTTCCATCTAAGGTGGTAGAACTGAGGCATCTGGTTTCCAGGAACAGGAACCTGGAGAGGAAATAACAAAAACAACAAAGAAGAAGGTCATTATCATGAATTTGACTGACTATTAAAACGCTTTCTTGCTTTGAGCCTGTTTCCTTTTCTAGCTGCTGTCTCCATGCAGGGCTTTGTAGGAGCCAGGTTTAACATAAACTGCTCTAAAATCAATCTTAGTGGAAGGTTTCCAAAGCAACGGACTGTGTGATCAGCAGAAGTAAGTATTTGGCTTTCCAGGTATCTACAGCTAAATCTAAATACCCTCTGAAAAAGAGGCTGTCCAGCTCAGTTGGCTACGTGGAGGGAGTGGATAAAGTGCGGGGCTTGGAGTCCAGAAGACCTGCGTTCATTCAAATCCTGCCTCAGACACTTAGTAGCCTCAGTTTCTTCACCTGTAAAATGAGAATTTTAGTACTTTACAGGGTTGATATGAAGGTCAAACGAGTTAGTATTCATAAAATACTTTGCTACCCTTACAATGTTATATAAATGCTAGCCATTACTATATGTAAATATAAAATAAAGTACAGGAAGGGATGAAAATGCTCTAACAGCTAAGGAGAGAAGGAGTATGGAAAAATTTCATGGAGGTGATTCCTAATCTGAATCCCAAGAGGCAGAAAAATTTATGACACAAAAGTAATGGCTATGATTCAACCTGTGGTTTTACTGGAAGTCCCAGGAAGGAAACTCCCTTTACCAGTGCAGATCACCACATTCCTTATAACTTCTAGTCTTAGAGCTGACTTGGGGCACTGAAAGAGTCAGTGACTTGCCATAGGGTCGCATGCCCAGTAAGCATCAGAGGTGAGACCTGTTGTGAGGCTGGGTCTTCTTGAAACAGAAAATAATACAAAAAGTAACTAAGACACATTTAGTTGAGTGGGAAGGGCATGACTATTCTAGCCCAGAGATGGATGTTTTTCAGATTTACCATTTGATAGCTTCCTGTTTTTAACAACTTATTTTTACTAAGTGAGTGCTAATTGTTTCTCTATAAATGAAGGTGGCACAGCAATGGATAGAGTGCTGGTCCTGGAATCAGGAAGACCTGAGTCCAAATGTAGCCCCAGACACTTACTAGCTGTGTGACCCTGTGCAAGTCCCTTAACCCTCTTTGTTTGCCTCAGTTTCCTCATCTGTGAAATGTATTGAAGAAGGAAATGGACAACCACTCCAGTATCTTTGCCAAGAAAAGCCCAAATGGGGTCACAAAAAGTTAGACATGGATGAAAACAATTCCTGAAGGCACACTCATGCTATCAACATGTAAATGAACACATTTTAAAATTGTACAATCTTACAAAACCATTTAAAGAAAAAATTTTGTACTCTCTAAATGGAGTAATTGACAGCCTGGGAATCAAGGCATGTAGGTTCTAAATGCTTCATCTCTCTGAACCTCAGTATCCTTATTTGTAAAATGGAAAAATTGGACTAAACCTTTAAGGTCCTTCTCAACTTAAAAAATGTAGGAGGAGTCTATGATCCCATTCACAGACTGGAATTTACTTTTAATTTATTGACCATCATGAGCCCTTTCCAAGCCATCCCTTCTGATGGAGCCCAGAAACAGATAAGGGCTTGGCAAAGAAATGAGCCCATCCCCCAGGGATATTTGAAAACACACCTACAGAATCTAACTGTAACCAGCAGGCGTCTCTGTGCAGTTTGACCAAAGAGGACTTTCCCTTTTCCCAATCTAAAGTAGTGGGGTTGAATCTCCCTGACCTTGCTTATCTGCCCTCAAGGGTTCAGCTTTTCTAATAACACCTTCTCCTCTTCCCTTTCCTCCTTCCAGTTCTGCTGAGTGGAAATTCTTGTTTCAGATACCCACATGCAGGCAAACCTTGTCACCTTAACCCAAGAACTCTGCCACTATCTAGTTTAAAATCTGCCTTTAGAGAAATTTATACAACTTCTAAATATACCAAATTATAGTTCATGAGCCTCTAAGCCAGATGAAATGTCCAGCTGATTAACTTCTGTGTATTCAAATGGCCATTGCCATCCCTCCCCCTCTCCCATTCTCTCTCTCTCTCTCTCTCTCTCTCTCTCTCTCTCTCTCTCTCTCTCTCTCTGTCTCTCTCTCTCTTTCTCTCTTTCCCCACTTTGTATTTGTTGTTCAATCATTTTCAGTTGTGTCCAGGTCTTCATGATCCCATTTGGGGTTTCCTTGGCAGAGATACTGGAGAGGTTTGCTATTTCCTTCTCCAACTCCCTTTACAGATGAGGAAACTAAGGCAAAAAGGGTTAAATGACTTGCCCAGGGTCATATAGCTAGTAATTGTCTGAAGCCAGATTTGAACTCAGAAAAATGAGTCTTCCTGACTCTGAGCCTGGCACACTATCCACTGGGGCCTCCTAACTGCCTTGTTTCTATATTTAAATAAAGACAATTAAGAATGATTGTATATTTTTTTAAAAAGCCAGCTTTAAAGGACAAATAATTCCGGGAGAAACAGCTTACCAAAAGGAAAAAGAGATTTAGGATTTAAAACTGCCTCCCTTTCTCAGAGCAGCAAAAGGAGAAAAAGGAGATGACTTATCAGCTGCTTAGGTTTCCAGAGGAAGGACCAGGCCCATCATTCCTCAATGGCTTCCCATTCACTAAGTAGAGTTCTGAGCCGAAGCATCCAATCACTCAATGCTTATTACAATTCCCATTCAAAGTGTTCCTCATCCACCATTGCTCAGCAGCTACAGCTGCTCCCCCATCTGTCACAGACACTCCACCTTCTCCAGCCAGCAGAACCCCAGCTAGTCCAGTTCAAAGTGAATAATTCAATGCTTATCTCTTTCTGGGCTGGAAAGACTATGCTTTCTTTTTGAGACATTGGACTACATTTCCCAAAATCCTTAGCTAGGGCTTGGACTCTGGACCCAGTCAGAAGACAGCCACTCTGAATCCTAGTGCCAGAAACAATCTATTTTAAAAACTGGTAGTCTTCTGCCTCCCTTCTTACAGATCTCCAACTTAGAAACACAGCTGAGAGATGACCATGGTTAGCAATATCGATCTGTTATCAAAGCACAAATTACAACAACTTAGCTGTAAGAGAGAATGATCTACATGAAACTAGTGACTCATTTGTTTGTTGAGAAATTAGAGAATATGTATACATAAGTGTAGACTCCATGCCCAGCAGGTCAGATCCCAGAGAAATGAGACTTAGCAAAAGGAGAGTTCATTATTCCCTGTTAAAAGGGCAACACCAGGATTTTGCCTTTTTCTCTTTGGAGAAAGGGAAAAAAGAGTGGGGAACCAGAGATCTAGGATTTCCTCTTTCTTACCACCAAGGAAGTCAGTTTCTTCTCCTGGCCATAGCAAACAAACTATCCATCTAACTTGGCAGGATTAAGGCAGTCACTGACACTGAGGTCCACAGTATAGTATATTCCAAAACCAAAGATGCTTTACTTGTTCTCCCATTTCACAAAAAACCAGAAAACCCCACATCTACCTATTTGGCACCAAAATACATTGGTGAGAGAAAAAAGGAAGTCAAATTCACTGTTTGACTTAACTGACTACATCTTTTTCTTAACCAAGCAGTCAACAAGAGCCATAGCTAACAATTTTGGTACCTGGGGAAAGAAAGCAAGACAAAATATCCTCTCAAATCCACTTTGTAATTCATAATATGAAAATGGTACAATCGGGAATTAAGATAAATGTAATAGGGTGGAAAGGAAATTAGTGACTATATTGACTCACAGATGGGAAGAAATAATGAATACCATCTGGTGGTTACCTAGTTTAATTATTTTTGCTAAGTAGATGCATGGTCATTTTTTTCTATGTTACTGAAGGTGTGCATGTGCTATCAATATATATAAATGTGACAGTTTTTTAAGTAGCATAGCACTTTAGTATAATTTTTAAAAATGTTTTACACCCTCTAAATGTCTATACTCTGTGGCAAAGCACCAGTCTCACCCTAATTATGGCACTGAAATCAATTGAATAGTCAACTTAATCAAGGAGATGCTTCTTTGAGGCTGTGGAAACCCAGCCTACATATGCTTTCTCTAGGGAGTATCCTCCCTGATCCACCCCTTTGTTCATATTGCCTCATTCTTATTATAATGTCTCATTCTCAACGCTGTCCCTGTGACTATGCAACATCTTGAAATTTAGATAGAGGAACATAACTTTTTCTTTGTAAGTTTTTTTTTTTTAAATAACAACTCTGTCTCACGCAGCAAAAAATCATTCTATTTGTAAATTTATAGAAACTCAAGGAAGGAAAAAAACAAAGAAATCCTAAGAAAATTCCAACTATTGAACTGAATATGACTGCATTTGTGGTTTGGTTGGAATCAATGGTCTCATCCTAAATCAAAACATAGCCCCTTATTTTAGCAGAAGCAAGAAAAGTAAAAGTTGAATTCTTTCTCCTAGTGCCAGAAAACTAAGTGTAAATAAGACAAAGATAAAGTTAAAACTTAGAAGAAGACAATGTGAAACAGACATTTTTTGAAGATTTATCTCACTAATATCATGGGATACTAGTTTGTCTATTTCACTTCAGTCTGCGTGGTTTATCATGATCTATGGTTAGAAATGGCAGATCTGGACAGCATACTAAAAAGCAGAGATACCACCTTGCCAACAAAATTCTGTATAGTCAAAGGCAATGGGAAAACTGAGCACTGGATTGATGCTTTCAAACTGTGGTGCTGAAGAAGACTTTTGAGAGTCCCTTGGAGAGCAAGGAGATTAAAAAATTAATTCATGTTATTCACTGGAAAGTCAAATAATGAAGCTTAAATACTTTGACTGCATAATGAGAAGAGGACTCAGTGGAAAAGATCTTGATGTTGGGAATGACCAAAGGCAATGGGATGGATAGGTAGTGTCATGGAACAAGAACTTGGACGGACTTCCAGAGGATAGTGGAGAATAGAAGGGACTGCTATACTGTGATCTACAGAGTTAAGAAGAGTTGGACATGACTGAACTACAACAGACTGGTTAGAAAACAACCTAGACTGACAACATGATTAAGTACACACCTGAAATTTTGGATCAAGAAGCAATGTTTAGGGCACAGGCTCTTGGTCCCAAGAACACCTCCTTTTCAACTTAGCCCTACAGGGAACTAAATGATATATCATGGGAAATGGTTTGCTGGGTGCCCAAAGGAGTCTGAGAAAGGAGTCACTGTAATTCATAAAAACTACCCACATCCCAGACCAGCCTTCCTACCTTCTTTACTCTAGTGGTCTAGATCAATATGGAAAATTTCTCCTTACTTCTAGCTGAGCAGTGCTAGATGATCAGCACATGAAGGATTCATGATTTTTCTGGGAAGGAGACAAGTCCAAAGATCAGAGGAGTTAAGTGACATGTTCAGAGTCATACAGCTAGTTAGTGTCAGGATTTTAATTTAGCTCTTTCTGTTGACAAATTCTGCACTATATCTACTCCACCAAAAGTGTCAAACGGAGGTCAGGAGCCTCCTTCACTCTCCAGGAGTCTGACCAAACCAGATTAAAATGTAATTGGAAAATATTTAACAATAAATAAAAATACAATAAAACATATGTAGTGTTAACTTGTGGTTTTCTCAGTCAATATGTGGCCCACAGAGATGTGTATTATATATGTTTAGTTTAGTGGCCCTCTAAAAAGTAAAATGTTTCATTCTCTCCATTTACATGCTCCTTCAGAGTAATAGTTGTTCAGTAGTATCCAACACTTGGTGACCCTGCTTGGGGTTTTCTTGGCAGAAATACTGGAGTGGTTTGTCATTTCCTTCTTCAGTTCATTTTATAGATGAGGAAACTGAGGCAAACAGGGCTAAGTGACTTGCCCAGGGTCATACGGCTTGAGACCAGATTTTAATACAGGAATATGAGTCTAGGCCTGGTATTCTATTCACTGTGCCACCTAGCTGCCCTCCTTCTGGGCAGAAGATATTGTTATCCCTGGATTTTAAAAGTATTTTGAGAATACACATATATGGTAATTATTTAATGTAGCTAACTATAATACCTACACAAGGATGCCATAGCCTCCCAGGATCATAGAGTCAGAGCTACAGGAGAAGTGAGAACTCTGCTAGCCCATTTCAGAGGTCATTTTACAAATGAAGAAACCAAGGGCCACAGCGTTTTAGCAATTTGCCCAAGATCCCATAAATAAGTGGCAAAAGTTAGGATTTTAATCCAGGGCTTCTGAGTCCAGGTTCAGACTTCTACTCACTATTGCCACTGCCTCTCTTGACATCCCTGAACTCCCAGAAAGTCTAAAATTAACAAAGAACTCACCTTGAATGCCCCGGTTCTAAAACAAGCTACTGATTCTTCAAAGCAGCATAATTCGCTCTCTTTTCTCTTTCCTGATTATCCCCCAGTCCCCTTGACTGAGCAGTCCCTGAGGGAGGCAGGTGCACCTTAACTGAGAGTGATGACTGCAGTCTTATAAAGCCTCAGCCCAGAAGGAGTAACACACCCACTTCTAGAGTTTCCCTTGTACAACTTAGAGGTCATTGAACTCTAACAAGCTGACCTCTGAAATCTCTTTAAGGTGAATTCCTGTCACCAGATATGGTTACACAATCCCAAAGGGCATTTGTTTCACTTACTTCAAACTAAGAGTAAATAAAAAATTCTGACCCCATAACACAGTAAGCTTTTTTTTTTTTTAGAGAGAGACAGAGACAGATTCAGAGAGAAAGATGAAAACAGACTAAGGGACAGAGTCATAGAGATGGAGGGGGAGGAGAGAGAGGCAGAGACAAGGAGAAAGAGGAGAGAGAGAGAAAGAGAGAGAGAGAGAAAGAAAGTGAAAGAGAGAGAGAGAGGGAGAGAGAGAGAGAGAGAGAGAGAGAGAGAGAGAGAGAGAGAGAGAGAGAGAGAGAAAGAGACTCAGAGATGGGGGGAAAGAGAGAGAGAGTGAGAGAAAGAGAGAGACTCAGAGATGGGGCGAAAGAAAGAGAGAGAGAGAGAGAGAGAGAGAGAGAGAGTTAGCCTTCATTTAACGCTGCAGCCTAAGATTCACTGTCTCCAAGTACTATCAATACTTAACCAAGGAGGGCTGCTTTATTAAAACTTCTGATTTGTCGTGAGGGTTAGGATGCCAAAGACTTCACTCATTCATGCGAGTTTCACCCTCAAAGCAGGGAAATAACTGAAATCTGCTGTCTAATTCAACAAGCATTTAATGAGGATCTCCTTAGTGTCCTAGGCACCTGGCTAGGCACTGGAGATACAAAGACAGAAACATAAATCTTTGCCCTAAAGAAGCTTGTCTTCTATTAGAAGGATGTTGTAATTGTTCAGTCGTTTCTTCAGTCATGTCCGACTCTTTGTGATCCCATTTGGGGTTTTCTCAGCAAAGGTACTGGTTTGCCATTTTCTTCTCCAGCTCAATTAACAAATGAGGAAACTGAGGCAAATAAGGTTAGAAGCAAACAAGGCTAACTGACTTTCCTGGGGGGGGTCACATAGCTAAGTGTAAATATCTCAGGCTAGATTTAACTCAGTCCTTCCTCACTCCATGCCAAGCATTCTATCCACTGTACCACGTAGCTGCCCCTAACTAGAGGAAGTAGCCTATGTGCAGAGGAGTCTGGGAAAAGGGGGAATGCCATGCTTATGAAGTATGGGAGAAAGACAGTACAAACTCCTCATTTTGGTATCTCAAAGTCCTTCCTGATCTGAATCCAGCCTACTTTGCAGAATTATTTTAAGTGACTCCTCTTTATATATTATGGGTCAGGAAAATTGACCTTTTTGCTATTTCCTGAAATGAGTATTCTATGTCCCATCTCAGGTTTGTACTCAGGTAATCCCTCCTCATCTCCTCTTCTTGGAACCCTTAGCTACTTTCCACGGTCCTCTCAGGTACCACTGTCTATTTGTAATAGGACCTCAGATCTAGAACGGAAAGCCATCCAATTCTGTCCTCTCATTTTACATTTATGGAAACTGAGGTCCATGGCGGTTAGTTTACTTACAGGCCTTTATCTCCTTACTCTGGACTACTGCAGTAGCCTACTGTTGGTCTGCCTGCCACAAGTCTCTCTCCACTCCGGTCTAGCCTCCACACAGCTGCTGAAGTAATTTTCCTAAAGTGAAATTCTGACCATGTTTCACCCAGCCACTCCTTCCCACTCAATAAATTTCAGTGGTTCCCTATTACCTCCAGAATCAAATGTAAAATCCTCTGTTTAGCTTTTAAAGCTCATCATAACTTACCTTCACATATACCCCTTCCAGTCTTCCTATACCTTACAGACTCCCATATCTTCTTCTTTGATCCAGGGACACTGGGTTCCTTGCTCTTCCTTGAACTAAACATTGCATCTTTCCCCATGCCTGGAATACTTTCCCCACTTATCTTTTCTGGTTTCTTTGGCTTCCTTCAAGTCCCAGCTTAAATCTCATCTTCTATAGGAAGTCTTTCTCAATTCCTCTCTAATTCTAGTGCTGAGCCTCTGTTTATATTTCCTATTTATTAGACAAACAGACAGACAGATATAGATAGACAGACAGATAGATAGATAGATGATAGATAGATAGATAGTGGTTTGCATATTGTTTCCCCTTGATTGTGAAGTCCTGGAGATCAAGTAGGTGCTTAATAAATATTTATTGATGGACTGACTTCCCCAGCGTTAAAAGTAGTGGGAGTCAGGGGCAGGATTTGAACCAAGGTTTTTGGAGTTTAAGGCCAGTGTTCTGTCTATAGTTTCAAACGCTTCTTCCTGAATTCCTTCCTTGAGGCCCTCCCATTTTGTCACTTAGCTACACTTATTCATGTAAATGGTGTATCCACCCTCCTTAGAAAGTAAGCTACTTGAGGACGGTAATAGTTCCCCTGTGTCTTTGTATCCCCAAAATTTAGCAAAATGCCTTGAATATAACAGGTTACTCAAAAATTCTTGTTGAGTCTTATCAAGTCCATTGGGATTTAGTAAGCTCCTACAGTTTTTAGTGCATAGTAAACACTTACAAAATATTTGTTGCTGCCTGACCTTCCTGTATTCACTCCACTCATCACCGTATTTGTCAAGCGCTTGATTACCCAGTGCTACTCTCCGCACAATTCCGAACTCCACAATTTCACCTTCCAGCAATAACCTCTTACCTTCTGTCTTGCCTCCCCTCACAATATACCTACTCTTTGAACTCCTGTTCTTGGCCCTTCGCTTTTCTTCACATCTTTCTTTCTGCTCAGTTGTATCCTACAATTTGATTGGAGGCTTCGATGATTTGTCACCTTTTCACTTTCTTGATTGGCTCGCTGTGAGTGCTGGCTAACCCACAGTCTCTCCTTTGTCTGCTCTGTTCATCAGACTAGTGTATGGTGGTGACCAGTGATTTCCTTGGTGCCAATCCTTACACTAAATAGTAACTGTTTCTCTTTAATTCATGAACCCTGAGGGTCTTCTCCTCCCAGTTTGATTTTTTTTTTTTTTAGATTAAAGGGGCCATTTCTTGAGTAACTACTTAAAGAGGCCTATTCATTGAATGGATGTATCTCACTAAAAGGGAGAATGTGATAAGATGTTAGCCTAAAAGGGCCAGGGTCTCACATTGCATCCTGGACCATCTCCAAGCCACTGGACCCAGATGGCTCAGGAGAAGAAGGTGAGGCTGGTAACTTTGCACAGCCCTCCCTCACTCAAATCAAAGTCAACTGCAAGTCACACACATCATCATCTTGATGTCATGGTCCTCTTCAAGAATGAAGGACAAACACAACAACTATGTTATCAGTCACTGTGCTAAGAGCTGGAGATACAAAAAAAGGGGGAAGAAAAGCCCCCCCCCCATTTACAGGAATTCATAATCTAATGGGGGAGACAACATGCAAACAACTATGTATGAATGAGATAAATTGTAGTTAATTAACAGAGAGGTCATGAGCATTAAGGGGATTCAGGAAAGACTTCTTGCAGAAGGTAGGATTTTAGCTGAAACCTGAAGGATGCCAGGGAAGCCAGAAAACAAAGATGAGAAAGAGTTGAATTAAAATGAGAAATGATCTCCAAGGATTTTTTTCTCCCAGTGATTGTTGACAGGTTAAGATGATAGAATTCAGCCAATCAAAAAGTAAGGTCCTTGAGTTTTGACAGAATCAATTACTCTTCCATTTTTCTAGTCCTCATGGAGTTCCCCCATTTCTGAACTCCCAGAGAATTGTATTATGGACTACACAAAATTTATTACCTAATCATATACTATTCTGCATAAAATTGTCTATTTGTTTTATGTGTCTTTGTCTTGTTTCCCTACCTGGAATATAAGTCCCTTGACAGGATCTATATCTTAAACTTTTTGCCCTGTATAATAATTTCTTTGCATTAGCTCAGCCAGCACAATCAGGGACAAATGCTATAGATTATTTTGGCATTAAGACCAGCAGTATCAGGGAAGTATAGTAGGTGATAGGAGATTTCTAGCATAGGGCTGGCTATTTTTAATTACACAGTAATAATAAGTGATCACTTCAGTTTAGCTTTTTGGAAATCTAAATTCCATGCTTTTTTAGAAGCTTAACATTTAACTTAAACAAGTATAAAATCTGACTCACAGAAGGTGTACTTTAGTGGATAGCTACAGTAGGGTCAAGATACTCTGTAGGTCAACGTCCTTATCCTGAAACTAAAGTTCATGAACCCCTACCAATGCGTTTACCTATAATTACAAATAACTCAAGGCAAAGGCATTTAATGAAATGGCATGGTAAAAAAAACAGCAATAAAACATTTCATCCATAAAACTGGGGTGTACTCTCCAACAAATGCATATGACATCAGCTGGAAGGATGGCTACACGTAAAGAACATAAGTGGAGAGAAACACACATCAGGAACATGAATGACCAGGCACATGCGAGTAGAGGCATACAGTAGGGAACACAAGTGGCCAAGGCACCAGGTGAAGGTATGGCCAAGACAAAAAACTATCCATCCCTCTGATTGTGGAGCCTTCACAGGCTCTGCTGAGTAACCTGCTCCCCACTGATCTCATAGGAAACCACTGTGGGGTAGTGCTTTACTGATTGCTGCCTGGCATTGTTCCTCTGGGGTCTCTGCCATGTCAGGCTTCTGGTTCAGTTGAAATCCCCAACGAATTAATTGTTGCAGTATTTCAGATATCTCTTTTAGAAGAAGCAAGTGCCTCCCCACTTTTGTTGTTTTGCTCTCAGAGTCTGAAATCTAAGGTCTCCCTTCTCTTGGCAAGAGTCTCTGTCCCAGGTGCCAAGATCTTTAGAACAAAGAACAGGGTTGTCCAAACTAGATAATGCCCTCAAGCTTGATCTTTTCTTTCCATGATTCATCCTAATTTGGAGCTTGGTCTCCTAGGTCAGAGACTTTATCCTAATTTATGGCAACTGGTCAACATATACTTTCGAAATTTTCATCCCTTTGATCTAGGTTGTAAAACAGGTAATGATTATTTTCCTAGTTATTATGAAATAGTTGGGGTTCCTCAGTCCCTAAACCAGAAACTCTCTGCTTTGGCAATACAGATGAATGCGCGGAAAAAAAATACAGAAGCAAACTTGCGGGGAAGGGCTTTGTCTCTAGTATCACCTCAGTCCCTTCATTTGAACAAGAATCAAATCCAAACCTGATACGATTAAATAAAGATGAGCCAGGCCTTGGAAAACCAGCTGAGGCTGCCCACTCTTACTGAAAATTGATTTATATTTCAAAAGTCAAGTGGCTTTTAAAATTTGTGCAGAGAACCATTGCTGTTAAGGTAGATCAGCAAATTCTTTTCCCAGCAGGGAAGTCTTTTTAATAGTTTGTATTCAAATTAGAAAACTATTTGATGAAAGTAAAGATCTCTTTTCCTGATTTTGTTCTACCTTCTCCCTGCTCTCTGTATTTACATGGGCCATCCTTCATGCCTGGAATCAACTTTCTCTACATCTCTACCTACAGAAATCCTCCTACAGCAGAACTATTTTTCAATACTTAGTGTGTTACTCCCATAACCAAGTGGTAATGTTGTATATGTCAAGTACCTATGGAGTTTAGGGTTGGGAGATGGAGTGGTGAGTTGGGACGGTATCTTGGAAGGAATACCTGCAACTCTGGGACCACAGATCTGTTTAAGTATACAAGATTATTTGAATATTTATGACAGCATATTGCCATAAACCTAATCTGGTCATTTCCACATGATGTAACACTGTCAATATGCTAATTCCAACAAAAAATGGAATTGGTCAAGAATATGTCATATCCCATTGTTCAATTTCAGTCCTCGTATGCAGAAAAGACAACCTAATTTTTTTTCCCCCTATATAAGATAACAACTAGATAAAAGAATGACTGGTTTGGGCATCAAGGTAGTTCATTGAATAGAGCAACACACCTGGAGTCAGGAAGACCTGAGTTCAAATGTGACCTCAGACACTTACTAGCTGGGCAAGTCACTTAACCCTGTTTGCCTCAGTTTCCTCAGCTGCAAAATGGGCTGGAGAAAGAAATGGCCCTTGTTAAAAATAACCAAGAATTCCATCTGGGTATGAGTGAATTTAGAAAAAAAGATTTTTATTTCCCATCTAAAAAGATGGGTGGCTAGGCCCCTAAGCAGAGCCTGGCCTAAGCACTTGTAATGCTAGTTATGTAAATCTTTCTAATTCACCTAGTTTCGAATTTCATGCCTTGAACCCCATTGGTCAACATTCCAGGGTTCACTAAACCCCACCCCTTGATCTCATCTTTCCTTTATTCTTTAAAGGAATACCCTTAGTCCCCTCCCTTTTTGTCCACATCAGCATGATAAAGGAGTTTTCAGTCGTTAAGACAAAGGACAAAAGTGAGTTTGAAGATTCCCACCTAGGATGTCCATAACAAAGGTGGATTTTATGGCTCTCGCCCTTATCCTTGTAGATGACAGCTGGCCTGGAAGTTGTTTTTGGTTTGTAGGAAGAGGCATTCCCACTACTCTCTGGACAAGCAAGTTTTGTCTCTCACATTAGCCATCAATATGAATTATCATTTTATATAATTTCTGTGAAAACAAAATTCAATCATCCTTACACCCTACAGTACCTTTGCCAAGAAAATTCCAAAAGGAATCGTGAGGAGTCACACTCGAGGGAAACGACCGAGCAACAACATCTGTTTATGTAATGAACCTGAACGGCTCTGTGTGAATGGAGGCTTTAATGGCTCTTTTTAAAGGTCACTTGCCAGCAGGGAGAGGAGTCCAAGGGAATCTCTAGTAATCTCTCTCCTGCATTCCATGCTCACCACTGGGTTTATAGTGTCAGGGCCATGTTCTGTCTGCAAGTGAATTCAGGCTCAGTTATAAAAACTCTCTCTGGTCTTTATTTACATCTTCCATTTATTATTTTGGCCAGCTTAAAACGAAATCTACAAGTGATGCAGCAGAACCTATTTCTTAGAAATAACTCAATACTTTCCTAGCTAAATTAACCCCAGGGGTGTCTCTCAAGCCTAACACTGAGCGAATTTATTATGTTTATTGCAGATCAATTTTATTCCCCACCCCTCACCTCCACCACTTCTCAAATGAAAATATAATCGAGGCTAGTCTACTAAAATTGTTTTAATGTTTTAAGGAGGATTCGTTAGAACTTAAGAGGTGAAGCAAACAGAACACTCAGTCAAGGATCGGGTAGGAGCAGATTACCACATTGGAAGTATAGCAGCTAGGGGTTTCTCTGACTACAAGATACAGAAAGGGCCCCCTGCTTAGATCCTGGGGTGGGGGGCAGTTCATCTAGGCTTTACTTTTCATGGAAGGAGTAGGGGGAACAGAGGTGGGAGTAGAGGTGATATCTGTGATGGGTTATCTCACCTAATGAGGTTTTATCTGTTTTACTAACAGTATTCCAGTGATCAACAGTTCTCACTTGTTTCTCTCCTATAAATGGGGGAGCCTCGTTTCCAAGATTCTGTTCCTCTCAAATTTTCCACCTCTTATCTCCTTCCCAGGATGCCCTGTGAATCAGTATCACTCTTGTTGACACACATGCACAACCTCTAGAGTGTTTTCCAAACATCCCACTGCTGTGTTTTCTGGAATTGCTAGGTCTTGCAAGGCTATTGTTTACATTTTGTAACCCCCTCAATAGAGTGTAAATGTGGCGACCGTTTTTAAATTTGCCTTTCTCTCCCCATTGCCTTATACAGAGTAGGTGCTTAATAAATGACTGTGAATTGGATGGACTCATTATGACTACACTTTCGTTGAGCATGTATGAGTCTGCCCAAGAGGTTGCCCCAGACTCAAGAGACACAAAAATGATTATAGCACGGACTGCCCCCTATACATGGTATGGGGATGTCATTGTGCCGCTCAAAAGGAGGCAGAAGACATCTCTAGCCTCTTCTCCTCTATTTCTTTTCCAAGGATGACTTTAATTTCTTCCGGGGAGAAAGCAGGAGGTTGAATCCACAAGCCTGGCCACTCTACTCTCCTCAGAGATATGAGGTACCAGGCTAGAATTAGATCTAGTTGCTTCTTTAAATGTGGTTGGGGATATAGTTTTCAAGTTCAGGATAAATGCCTGATTACGGTTCATTAATGAGGAAATGAGAACCCCAAGTTTTATATCCAGAGCTTGACTCCCTTCCCACAAAATGCCCCTCCACAGTGAAGACACACATAGCAGATAACAAAGAAACCCATTTATTCAAATCAATACCAAAACACAAATCAGAGAAAGTACATTTAGAAACATATAAACCAGACAGAGTGAAGGAACTCTCCTATTGGGAGCATGGCAACTCAGTTCAACCAAGACAGATAGAATCCTAGCTCTCACCTGGGTGTAGGGTAGAGGTGGCCTCAAGGCCAGGTGTTTGGATTCAGTCAATGAGCTTGCATTTGAGGGCCTAGAATGTCACATGTGGCCCCCTGGTGCAGGGACATGATGGAGACTGCCAACTCTTCTCATGCCAACTTTTTCCTTGAAAAGATCCTGGGAGGTAGGTGGTGTTATTACCCCCATTTTACAGATGAGGCAATTGAGGCTGAGAAAGATTAGATTCACACAGCTAGTGTCTGAAGATTCAAACTCAGGTCTTCCTGATGCCAAGTTCATCCCTCTCTCTGTCGTGGGTTGTTGTAAGAATTAAATGAGATAACACATGTAAAGTGCTTTGCAAACCTCAGCATGCTATATAAATGCTAACTATAGCATGATTCTATTTTTTCTTCTTCATCACTATATTTGCCTCCTTTCAACTTCTACCCATTGTCCCCCAGGGGCATCATCCACAGTATCCTCCATGGCTGGAAATGGACTTTCTCAGTCTGTCTCTTTCTTGCTTTCCTCCAGCGTCCAACTCAGCTGCCACTTCTTTGATGACCTCAAATGAAAGTGATCTCTCTCTCCAAAGTTCTGATTTCTGCTACCAAACCAAGCAAGTCTGATCTTCTCTGACTGCTCTTGTGACTTGGTCTGTACTACACACAAACATATAAGCCAATCATTACCTCATATCATATCTGTCTGTGTTAACCTTGTGTCCATATTGTAAGCTTCTTAAGAACAAGGAACCACTTCTTATAACTTCTGCCATTCCTACACAGTGACTAGCACAGTGCTGGCCACATGGAAGAGAAATTCTTTATTGGTTTTTCAGCTACATTCACATTTATAGACTGGTTGTTAAAAATGAAAAATGGAAATGTTCTAGGGAAGTCAAATTTATGGTCATAGAAGTTTTGAAAGTAAAAAAAAAATTAGTATATGTGCTGGTCTATTAGTAAAAATCATACCAAAGCTGCCTAGGTGGCCTTATGTGACTTCAGGCACACTGATTAACATCTCTGTGCCTCATTTTCCTTATCCATAAAATAAGATAGAACCTTTAAAGTTTCAAGTCAGTGGTACAGTAGGAGAAGCACTAGGTGGGACCTCTGGGGTTCAGAGTCCAGTACTGCCTCTTCTTACTTGGTTAACCATGGGTAAATTGTTTAACCTCTCTCAACTTCAGCTTCCCAATTTGTTAAATGAGGAGATTGGACTAAATGACCTCTAAGGTCTCCTTTGGTTCAAAACCTATTTTCCTTCATACTATCCAGTAATCTAAAATGCTATAGTTTTGCTGGAGTCCTCTTAGAAACTTTTGTATAAATGTGGAGTTTTTTCAATGGCAATTGCAAAGTATAGACCTTTAATTGTTTCTACAAAGAATGGATCATGAGCCTGCCACTTTAGTCTATTTTATCTTATCTACAGCATCAGATTGATGTCATTGACCTCTACCTATGTTTCTTAATTCCTTCCTTGTCTTTGACCTCCCTTGTTCCTGGTTACACAATACAAAACATCTTTAGTCGTGAGTAAATCAGAGTCCAAGAGCAGAGTAAATCCAAAGTCTATGAAATTTTCATTTAATTGTAATAAAATGGGACCCTAAAAGTTAAATCATCAGTTCTTATAAATGACTTCTTCAAACACTTTTTTGAAAATGAATTGTACAACAGGTACGGTTAGTAACAATTTAGCAATGAGGATGTTTAGGGAAAAGACATTGCAAACATAAAAGTTTTGTGTATTAACTTTTTGGTTAATCCTTCTATATTTGATGAGTACATAGGGCTTCTGCCCAGAGTTGGGGAGGCAGTCTGGGTTAAGGTGACTTGCCCTGGGTCACATAACTAATAACAGGGCTTTTGGGGGGGGCAGGGAGTAGGGAAGGCAGTCTAGGTTAAAGTGACTTGCCCTGGGTCGAACAGCTAGTAAGTATCTAAAGCTAATTTTGAACTTAGGTCCTCCTGACTCCAGCACTGGGGTTCCATCTACTGTACCACCTAACTACCCCTACACAGGGACTTTGAAAAGGTCATACAATATAATACAATAAGGAATTTGCTTTCTGTTAGTATCTTGGTCTACGAGGCAGCAGATAGGGTGCTAGACATGGAGCCAGGAAAACCTGAGTTCAAATCCTGCTTCAGACACTCAGTAACTGTGTGACCTTGGGCAAGTCACTTAATCTATCTCAGTGTCAGTTTACTCATCTACAAAAAAGGGATAGTAACAGTACATGCCCAGATCACCTCAAATGGAGGCATTTACAGGGGAAATGCCAAGAATCTTCTCTGAGAGAAGATATTTTGCAATAGCTTACACATATTTGGGTGCAGCCTCTTTCTTTTGGCTATGTAGCTGAACTACCTGTATTTTTATATGAAGCATAGTTGTTCTTTCCTCTTCCCACTTAGGGCCACTTTCCTCTGCCCCTTAGGTAGCCCCAAGAAACAGGTTTTATCTTGCTTCATTTGTCCTTGTTGGTTCTGCATACAGTCAGTGGAGGAGTCCTAAAACTCAGGAACTCAAGCCATGGCGGGGCCTTAGAGCCCAGGATTCCAGGTTAGATATTGCCACCAGCCCGGCAGGGAAGCACTGAGTCCCAGGGGAGCTTTGGACTAGGAATCTGATGGTACTAATGCTATCTAGCAACTGAGCTAAACAGTGGACATCCCCAGAGTTTGAGGTGGCATGGGGCAATTATGTCCCTCAGGTGATGAAGGGAAATGTTTGCATGGTTGTTTTATTAACCTGAAGTTAATATTCCTTTGTAAAAAAGCTAACCTGATCATTAAGTGGTTAAATGGAACTGGAGTTGTTGAGTCCTTAAAATGTGGAGAACATGGCTGGAAAAGGTTTAGGTCAGTGGGAGAAACAAGAGACCTTCTAATCTATGTAAGGATACTGGAAAATCCTGGAGGAGTGGTAAAAAGTAATACACCTGGCCTTCAGGCAATGGTGGGAAAGGGGGCAGAGTTACACATTGTTACATATATGTAAAGTCATTGTTACACATATGTAAAGCAAATTATAAATTTTAAAACACTATCTAAATTTTAACTATTATCATTGATAAAAGAAAAGATATTTCCATTTCAAGGAAGTTTCTTCCATTACTACTCTAATGCCTCATCCTGATGTGTCTCTGGGGATTGCAAAGCTCTGCCTGCGAAGCCCAGACCTAGCAAGTCACAAAATCCAAGAGACCACATAGTCCAATCAAGACCTAGTGATCAGGCATCCAGCAATGTCTATAAAATGTTTGTATTGAAAAGATGAGCCTTTGCTTTCATAGGAAGCTTGGATCAGTCAGTAGGATTCTGTACTTTGCTGAAAACAATCAAACCTGATTACTTCCTCCTGTTCAACTCTAAGTCCAATTCATCGTTCAACTGTATCCTCTGTCCCAAATGCACATTGTTGGATAAGTTCTGTAGGGCAACCATTCAGATACATATTAAAATCTGAGCAATAGACATTCTTCATCCACTTTGTCTTCCCTGTATAGATGGACAGGACAAATTCCTTTGAATGATTTGCAGATCTCTTCCAGGAGGCTCATCAATATCCCCGAGCTTGATGTAGTCACAATATCTTCTATGTAGAGCACCCAGGGGGGCGGAGCCAAGATGGCAGACTAGAAAGACACACTTATACAGGGTCCTCCCCACAATCCCTAAAATACCTGTAGAGAAGGACTGTCAACAAATTTTGGAGCAGCAAAAATGGAGAACAACAGAGCAGAGGAGATTTCCAGGCCACAGTGACCTGAAAGGCCCATGGAAACATCTGTTGCGCTGGACGTGGAGCCAAGCACAGAGCCCTGCCCAGCCTTTGCCATTATGTGATGAGACTCTGGGAGGACGACACGCCAGGGGTGGAATCTCCAATCTCAGAAGCAGGTCCTCAGATCCCTCAGCCCACAGGCGAAAAAGGTCAGTGACTGGGTTTTATCAGCCAGCCAGGAAGGGAGAAGGGCCTTCCCATAGCTCCGGCAGCACGCAGCTGCCTCAGAGGCTGTGGGCAGCAGCAGCAGCAGCCACCACATACATTTTTGGAGCGTAAAAACCCCTGGGGCATTGAAGAGCTGAGTCTTACCTCAGCCCTGGGTGGAGGCCCTGACCAAGCTGGTCTTTGTCTCACACTGCATGATGGCCCAGCCCATCCAGCTTATCTGAAGTCAGCCCCCAGTGTTGACTTGGGAACTGGAGGCCAGGGGGCTGTGGAGAGCAACCTCTGCTAAAATTCTGGGCACAAAAATCCTGCTCTGTGTCCAGACCAGTACACGCTTGATCGTGCCACCTTGGAGGAACTGAGATCTCACAGATTCCCAAAGAATATCTTACTCTTGACAAAGGACCCAAAAGTCAAGTAACTGGTTGGGAAAATGCCCAAAAAAGGGGGAAAAAAAGTAAGACCATAGAAGGTTACTTTCTTGGTGAACAGATACCTCTTCCCATCCTTTCTGATGAGGAAGAACAATGCTTACCATCAGGGAAAGACAAGAAGTCAAACATCCAAAATAAATATTCAATGGGCTCAGGCCATGGAAGAGCTTAAAAAGGATTTTGAAAATCAAGTTAGAGAGGTGGAGGAAAAACTGGGAAGAGACATGAGAGAGATGCAAGAAAGGCATGAAGAGCAGGTCAACACCTTGCTAAAGGAGACCCAAAAAAATGCCGAAGAAAATAACACCTTGAAAAATAGAGCACCCAAAAGTCCCCACCGTCCACTGAAGATCCCTTCTTATCTCTGATTTTCTACTAGATCACTGTCACAATGATAACTATTACAAAGATTAATCTCCTGTTTTATGCCTCACTGGATGCCTATTATCAGAGGGTCATTGAAAAAGGTTATCATATCTGTTGTTAAACCTTCCAAGAAATGTTGAATGACCTTGATATATGAATAGGAGATACTTTGTTGTAAAGGAGCTTGTAAGGCAGTATTTTGTTCATCTGAACTGACACAAAATGAAATAAGATCTATGAATTATTTCATTGCTTAAAATCAGTTTTTATGTTATTCTCTAAATACCATACTCAGTGGGATGGGTGTTATAAATAAAGTGATCCTTTCCATTTATTTTTCATAGTCACTCTTTTATTTTGTAGGATTTTTTAACTGAAGTGCCAGAAAGAGCATTTCCATGCGCATAGCAGAACACAAAAAGACTGTATACGAAAATACAAATCTCCATTTTATTTTCTGCATTTTTTTAAAGTACATAAGAATTTCACTCACTATTTTCAAAACTGTCCTGATTGTCTGTGCTTGCTTCTGTTCCTTCTGTGCATTTTAAAAAATGTTTCAATGGTCATCTTTTTTTTTTTTTTGAGATGAGTATGCCAATCTTCCCTCTCTCCTCCCAAGTAAAAACCAAGAAAAACAAACAAAATTTAAAAAACAAACCAAAAAACCTAGCAACAAATAAGCATAGTCAAACAAAATTAATCCACATAGTGGCCATGTCCAGAAATGTATGTATCTTTCTATACCTGGGGTCTATCACTTCTCTGTAAGGAGTTGGGTAACATGCTTCATCATAAATTCTCCAAAAGTATGTTTGTTTATTAAATTGACCAGAATTCTTAAGTCTTTCAAAGTTTTTGAAAACTTTGGTGTTTTTTTATATTATTGCCCTTGTATAATTGTTTTCCTGGTTTTGTTCATTTTACTTAACATCAACTCATAAACACTTCAAAAAAAATAACCCTTCATAAAATTCCCTCTTTTAAATAAGCAGGACAAAATAAAATCAATTCAATTCAAACAAAAATTTAAAATCAGAGGACTCAATCCTTGCTCTCTAAGCAAGTGATAATTTATTGAACAATTTATTTACTGAGCTAGGAGCAGAGAAGAATACAAAAGTGACTTTAAATATTCTCTGATTTCCAGAAATTAGTTGAGATCAGATAGATACACAAAACAGTTAAGTAAGATTATTATTCAAGATCAAGCAAAATCAGTTGATTTTGTACAGGGATTTAGAAAAAAGAAAAACAGTTATAAATTATACAGGGAAAATTTCTTACAGTAAGTAGGATGTGAGCTGGATAGGAAAGCAATTCCAGGGAGGGTGAATCATATGCAGAAGAAATACACACATATGGTTTATTTCATTTTTAAATTTTAAGTTTAATAACTATCAACGAATAAATGATTAAATAAATATATAAAGAAAGAATATAATCTCACATACATCCCTTAACATTTAGCAAAGTAGTGCCAAATGAACAGCAAACAAAAATTTCCATTGCTTTATTTCCCTTTCTAAGGCTATCAAGTAACTTTGGCTTTCTTTTTTTTTAATAGCTGTAAGCAAATGTTAATTAACATTCATTTCTGTTTCTGCTGACCTTGTTTTTCATGACTCTGTACGGGTAGTTCCATGAATACTTGTATGCTTCATAAATTTCATTTTTTATGGCACCATAACATTTTATTACATGAATACACCATCATTTATTCTGCTATTCTACAGTTTGTGGCCATTATAAATAAAGCGACTATAAATATTCTTTGTACAGATAGGTACTGTTTTTCTTTTTTAATGATCTTTTTAGATTAACAATGAAATTGATGGGTTAAAGGGTTTGATCAGTCTTGTAGTTCACTGTATATTATTATAATGTTTCCAAATTTTTGAATCAGTCGGCAGATCCATCAATGATTGTGTTAATGTGCCAGAGGGAAGGAAGGAAGGGAGGGAGGGAAGGAAGGAAGGAAGGGAGGGAGGGAGGGAAGGCTTACTATGTGCCAGGCACTGTACCATTTAATCGTCACAGTAATTCCTAGGTGCTTTATCATCCTTACTTTACAGTTGACCAAACTGAGGCAAACAGAGGTTAAGTGACATGCCTAAGGACACCCAGTTAGTAAATGTCTGAGGCTACACCCAATTAGTAAATGTCTGAGGCTGGGTTTGAACTTAAGTCTTCCTGACTTGATTCCAAAGCTATTGCCATTGCACCACCTAGTTGCCAAGTCCAATACATGGAATTTTATCATTTTTTTAAATTAGTTTTGTCATGCTAGTTTGGTTATATCTTCAGATTGGTTTGGTCTGGCTCCAATTACTAGGGAATTTGAGCATCTTATTATGTTTATATTTATATTTTTTCTTTCAAAAACTGTCCAACATCATAGAATTCTCCAGTGGAAAAAGACCTTAGGTGGCATGTAATCCACTCCTCAGGAAATAGAGAGCCAGGAATGTGGACTTAATCAGTCCTATATATGGGAAGTAAGTGAATTTGGGGTCCAGGTCTTCTGACAGGAAGTGTACTGCTCTTTTCATTACAGCAGTCTAGCTAAAATAAAAAATTTTATTGTGCAATTCTATTTTATCAAGGAAGTCAAATGATGAAATTGCCATTTTAGGAAGCTTAATTTAGTGGTACTATTTAGGGAAGAATTTGGGGGTTTTGGGGGAGAGTGTGAAGGAAAGAAAAAGACTGAAGTCAGGAAGTCCCGCTAACAGAAGAGAAACAGAGATAGGAGAAATCAATGTAAGAGACATTTTGAAGGAACTGACAATTGGTTAGATGCACGGGATGAAGAAACATACATTTTTTAAAAATTTTCACATTAGTTGTGTTGTAAAGAAGAATTAAGACCAACAGGAGGAATCACGAGAAAGAAGAAACAAAATGAAACAACACAAAAAGAGATCACATAGTCTGCTTCCATCTGCATTCAGACTCCATGGTTCTTTCTCAGAAGGTGGATAGCATTTTCCTTCATGAGTGTTCTGGAGTTGTTTTAGATCCCTGCATTTCTGAGAAGAGCTAAGTCTATTAAAATTAGTCATCACACACGGTGATTGTTACTGTGTACAATGTTCTTCTGGTTCTGCTCACTTCACTCAGCATCAGTTCATATATACCTTTCCAGGTTTTTTTGAAGTCTTCCTGTTTATTATTTCTTACAGCACAGTAGTATTCCATTAGATTAACATACTACAACTTATTCAACCATTCCCTAATTGATGAGTATCCCCTAAATTTCCAATTATTTGTCACCACCAAAAGAGCTGCTATAAATATTTTCGTACATGTGGGTCCTTTTCCCATTTTTATGACGTCTTTGGGATACAGACCTAGAAGTGGTATCGGTGGATCAAAGAGTATGCACTTTTATAGCCCTTTGGGCATAGTTCCAGATTGCTGTCCAGCATGGTTGGATCAGTTCACAACTCCACCAACAATGCATTAGTGTTCCAATTTTCCCACATCTTCTCCAACATTTGTCATTTTCCTCTTTTGTCATGTTAGCCAATCTGATAGGTGTGATGTGGTATCTCAGAGTTGTTTTGATTTGCATTTCTCTAATCAATAGTGATTTAGATCATTTTTTCACATGACTGTAGACATTTCTTCATATGAAAACTGTCTATTCATATCCTTTGACCATTTATCAGTTGGGGAATGACTTGTATTCTTATAAAATTGACTCAGTTCTCTATATTTTAGAAATGGGGGCTTTATCAGAGGCACTGGCTCTAAAAATTGTTTCCCAGTTTTCTGTCTTCCTTCTAATTTTGGTTGCACTGGCTTTGTGCAAAAACTTTTCAACTTAATATAATCAAAATTATCCATTTTGCATTTCATAATGTTCTCTATCTCTTATTTGGTCATAAATTCTTCCCTTTTCTCCATAGATGTGACAGAAAAACTATTCCTTGCTGTCCTAGTTTGTTTATAGTTCAGCCTTTATGTCTACTCATGTACCCATTTTGACTTTATCTTGGTGTAGGATGTAAGATATTAGTCTATGCCTAGTTTCTGCCATACTATTTTCCAGTTTTCCTAGCAGTGTTGGCTAAATAGTGATTCCTACCCCAGAAGCTAGACTTTGGATTTATCAAATAGTAGATTACTGTAATAATTGACTATTGTGTTTTGTGTAGTGATTCCTACCCCAGAAGCTAGACTTTGGATTTATCAAATAGTAGATTACTGTAATAATTTGACTATTGTGTTTTGTGTACCTAGCCTATTACACTGATCCACCACTCTAGTTCTTAGCCAGTACCAAGTATTTTTGATGATTGCTACTTTGTGATATAACTTAAGATCTGGTACAGTTAGACCACTTTCCCTTGCATTTCTTTTCATTAATTCTCTTGATATTCTGGACATTTTCTTCCAGATGAATTTTGTAATTATTTTTTCTAGCTTTATAATTTCTTACTAGTTTGATTGGTATGGCACTGAATAAGTAAATTAAATCACGTAGAATTGTCATTTTTACCATATTAACTCAACCTACCAATGAGTAATTGATATTTTTTCCAGTTATTTAGATCTGGCTTTATTTGTGTAAAGAGTGTTTTGTAATTGTATTCATATAGTTCCTGGGTTTGTTTTGGCATGTACACTCCCAAATATTTTATAATGTCTACAGTAACTTTAAATGGAATTTCTCTGTTTCATACTGTTGGGCTTTGTTAGTAATATGTAGAAAGGCCAGTGATTTATCTGAGTTTATTTTATATCCCGCAACTTTGCTAAAGTTGTTTATTATTTCAAGTAATTTTTTACTCGATTCTCTAGAATTCTCTAGTATATCATCATATCATCTGCAAAGAGTGATAGCTTTGTTTCTTCTTTGCCTATTAGAATTTGAAGAAGGATACAATTCTGAAAGGTCCTAAATCTAAGTGACAGTGAGAATGGTGGCACCACAGACAGAGCTGAAAAGAAGTTACTTAAACAGCATCTAGTCTATTTCTTCCATTTTATAAATGAGGAAAGGGCAGCTATGTGGTGCAGTGGATAGAGAATGTGGGGCCTGGAGTGAGGAAGACTTACTTTCCTGAGTTCACATCTGGCTTTAGACACTTACTAGCTGGTCAAGTCAGCTTGCCTTGGTTTACCTATTTGTAAAATTAAGGAAATGGAATCAGACATGACTGAAAAATGACTTAACACACATAAATGAGGAAACTGAGGCTGAGAGAAAGTGACTTGTCCCAGGTGACACAACTAATAGGTTTCAAGCAAGGATTTAAGCCTAGGTCCTCATTCCACTACACCATTCAATTTTTCTTTTTCTTTTTTTTTTTTTTTTACATTTTTAAAAAATTTTAATTTAATTATTTAACTTTTTACATTCATTTTCACAAAATTTTGGGTTCCAAATTTTCTCCCCATTTGTCTCCGCCCCCCACCCCAATACACCCAGCATTCTAATTTCCCCTATCACCAATCTGCCCTCTCTTCTATGGTCCCTCCCTTCCCTTGTCCCCATCTTCTCTTTTGACCTGTAGGGCCAGATAACTTTCTATTCCCCATTGCCTGTATTTCTTATGTCCTAGTAGCAAGAACAATACTAGACAGTTGTTCCTAAAGCTCTGAGTTCCAACTTCTCCCCATCCCTCCCTCCCCATCCATTCCCTTTGGGAAGGCAGACAATTCAATATAGGCAATATCTGTGTAGTTTTGCAAATGACTTCGATAATAGTCATGTTGTGTAAGACTAACTATATTTCCTTCCATCCTATCCTGCCC
>CM053769.1:579015740-579035000 GCA_028658325.1 Potorous gilbertii | reverse complement strand
TGAATATTTATTTTGGATGTTTGAGATACAGAAGCCTTGACTCCTATGTCTTTCCCTGATGGTAAGCATTGCTCTTCCTCATCTGAAACGATGGGAGGAGATATCTGTTCACCAAGAAAGTTACCTTCTATGGTCTTATTTTTTTTCCCTTTTCTGGGCATTTTCCCAGCCAGTTACTTGACTTCTGAGATTCCTCTCCACACCCACCTCACTCCCAGATCCACCCACCTGGTGCTTGGGGTCTGAAAGTGAAAGCTTCTTCCCAGCCTCAAGGCTTTCAGTGGGGGCGGGTCTGCTACTCAGTGTGGGATTAAATTCAGGTGCTCAGGTGGGGGCAGAGCCACCACCAGGGGCTCAGTTCCCTCTTATGCAGAGACTTTCAACAATGGATCCGAGCTCCTGCCTGCTTTGGGAGCCCCTGTCCACTGCTGCTCCCCTCTTGGCCAGCCAAGAAGACTCTCTCACTGACCTTTGGCATCTGCTGGTGGAGGGACCTGCGCGGCTGCTGGAGATTCTGTCCCTGAAGCCTGCTTGAATCTGGTCCCCTCGGTGCCTCCCAGCTAAGTCAGGGCTAGGATCTGCTCTGGGTCTGGTACACAATGGACCTTTGGTGTTGGTTTTTCAGGTCTCTCTGGAACAGAAATCTCCTCCCCTCCATTGCTGTGTGGCTTCCGCTCCTCCAGAACTTGTTGGGAGTTCTTTTTTATAGGTATGTTATGGGCTGTGGGTTAGGAGCTAGCATATGTGAATCTTTTCTACTCGGCCATCTTGGCTCCTCCCCCCATTCAATTTTTCATCAAGGAGGAATGGATGTCTTTGAGGAGGAGATGACATATTCAGTTTTGAGTGCCTTGAAGTAGATAAAAAACTGGAGGGGTTATTTTAAAGGTCAGGCCTAAAGTTATAAATTAGACTATAGATTGATAGGACAAAGTTTGAGGATTTAATGAGCCATTTTATGGAAAAGAATCTCAGCTCACAATCAGAGGAAGTACATTTATTTATAGTTTAATGACCTTTTAAAAAAAAAGTAGAGAGAGAATATGTGTCAGTATATGACATAGTCACTTGAATCCCCTTTGTCCTGATTTGTGACCTATTACAACACATTTGGGATCCATCCAGAAGCTGGTCATTTCTGTTAGGATTGACAACTCACCTGAATGACTCACAAACTTCAGGTTTACACTGCTGCTGTTTTTTAGAATACGTTTTTATTGATGTCTTCTGGTTTTTTGCATCATCATGACTTTCCCCAGTATCCCTTCCCCTCTCTGACACAATCAACCCATGTAACAGATGGTATATTTTAAAGACCAAGAAAAGAGAGAGAGAGAGAGAGAGAGAGAGAGAGAGGAAAAAATATCACAAGCAATCAATACATTGAAGAAATTCAAAAACATGGGCCATGTGCAATACTGGAGGACTTCAATGAAGGGATGGATTAGGAATGTCCTCCCATATCTCCTTATTTGAGTGCCACTTGATCTTTGTAATTTTGTTGCATTCACTTTTGATTTTTTTTTTTGTACATAGGTGTTCATTTAGGTTGCTATACTTATTACATACAGTGTTTTCTTGACTCTGCTTACTTTCTGTATCTGTTCATGTAGTTCTTTCCATACTTTTCTGCATGCATCTCATTTGTCATTTCTTACAGCATAGATATATCCTATCACATTCATCAGCAGCAAACAAAAATTTTTCACTTTACAAATGTGCCAATTAGGACAAAAGAACCCCAAACCTATTTGGATAAATATATCAGTTGTGAGGAAGCTAAGCAAGAATGCACACTGGGGTTGATAAACATAGTCACTTTCTACAATATAGTTTTATTAGAGTGAAAGAAACAAAAGAAAACAAAAAAAAAACCATACTGAAAATAAAAGAGGAAAACTGGTGGTAAAGAAATGGATCTCAACCAGCAGACCAATTGTTCAATAAATGAAAAGAGGCAGGAGGTGGGAGGGAAGTACTGGTGAGGGGGTTGCTCTAAGAAAGGAGGAAAAGACTAGCTCTGTCTCTCTCTGTCTCTGTCTCTCTTTCTCTCTCTCTCTCTCTCTCTCTCTCTCTCTGTCACACACACACACACACACACACACACACACACACACCCCTGCAATGGCTTCCTATTGTTTCCAGGTGCAAATGCAAAATGCTCTGTTTGGCTTTCATAAGCTAGCCTTTACTACTTCTCTAATTGTCTTACACCTTACTCCCTGACACATACACTTGAGGCCAGGAACACTGATCTTCTAGCTGGTCCTCAAACAGGACACTCTATTTTTTAGCTCTGGGCATCCTCTCTGGTTATCCCAAATATCTGAAATGCTGTCCTTCCACCACTCCAGCTACTGACCTCTCTGGCTTCCTCTAAATTACAACCAAAACCTCACCTCCTCCATGAAGCCTTCCCTGACATCTCTTAATTCCAGGCCTTTCCCTGTTATTTCCTATTTATCCTGTATACAGTTTGTTTTGTATATATTTGTTTACATGTTGTCTCCCCCATTAAACTGTAAGCCCTTTGAGGGCAGGGACTGTCTTTTCCCTCTTTTGTATCTCCAGCTTTTAGCACAGTGCCTGGCCCATAGTAAGTGATTAATAAATATTTATTGAATGAATGAATATGAATATGGAAAGCAAGGGAGCCCCTTGATGATACAGGCCAGTAGAAGGGCTTAGAAGGGCATATGATATCTATCTTCAAGAATCTGAAGTGTTGTCATGTGGGAAAAGTATTAGAGTTTGTTCTGTTTTGCTTCACAAGATAGTCTAGAAGCAACGCATTCAGTTTAGGCTTGAAGTGAGGGGGCAATTAGGTGGCGCCATAGTGTAAAGAGCTCAAGGCCTGGAAGACATCTCCTTGAATTCAAATCCAGCCTTCAGACTGTGTGGCCCTGGACAAGTGATTTACCCTGTTTGCCTCAGTTTCCTTATCTGTAAAATGAGCTGACAAAGGAAATGGCAAACCACTCCAGTATTTTGCCAAAAAGAAAAGAAAACCAAACCCATTTAAGGAAAAACTAGCTTAATGTATGGGTGGAGGGGTTTTGCTCCTACCATTCCAGACAACACCTGAAGTCATTGGATTAAAATTTTAGATATAGAAGGCATTAAATGTGCCAGACACCAAAAAAGTCGCTAAACTGTGCATGCCCTTTAAAACCCAATGATAGGACAGATAGATCTATACCTCAAAGAGTACAAAGAAAGAAGAAAAGGATGCCAAAAAGTCATTTTGTTATAGCAAAAAACCTATCTTCTAAGGAGGTACCCATCAACTAGAGAATGACTGAACAAGTTAGGCATACGAATATCATTTAATTATAAGAAATGAAGAAATATAGTTTCAGAGAGACCTGGAAATATTTGTGTGAATTAACACAGAGTGAAATGAACAGAAGGAGAACAAGGAAGACACTGCAAAGAAAAACACATTGGGGAGTCTTAAGATCTCTGATCAGTGTGATGGCCAGACGTGATTCCCGAAGGCTGATGATGAGGTATATGACCCAGCTCCCTGCAAGAGACGTGGTGGACTTAAGGGGCATAATGAGACATACCTTTTCAGACGCGGTGACTCTATGGGGATTTATTTTGTTTGATCACGCGTATTGTCACAAGAGTTCTGTTGTTTGTTTTCTCCATTAGAGGGAAGAGGGTTGAGGGGAATAGAGGAGAATGAGGGCTGACCCCTCAATGCAGCATTTTTAAATGTACAGAAGAAAACACAAGACAGACGGCTTTGAAAGTTACATGCTGAGTGGATCATAACCTAAGTGAAAATATGAAGCACAGCGTAGAGATTTGAAGTTACTGACATAATTCTATTTTTCTGTCCTACTTTTGTGTATGGAAGTGTTTGTTTCATTTGGTGTTTTTTAAGTTTGTTAATTTCAAAATAAAAAAAATTATTCATTCATTTGTTCCTTATTGGATAATCGTTGGCATTACAGCAACCTCCGATGGCTTCTTGCCACAAGAGGGCGCCCCTCCCCCTCCCCACCTTGTCAATAGAGGCCCCGCCCCCGCGGGGCCTAGCGTACGCACGCGCAGACGTGGGCCGCGGGCCGACGTCTGCGCGATGAGGCCGCTGCTGCCGACCTGGCGCTTGCCGGTTCCGCCTCGGGCTCCGGCCTCGGCCTGCATCTTGTGCTGCGCTGCCCGGAGGAGGCCGGCGCCCCAGTGGCGGGGCCGGGCCTCCAGCCCCGGCCTAGGAGATGGCCCGGCGGTGCGGGAGCGGCCCCCCTGGCGGGTGCTCTTCTTCGGCACCGACGACTTCGCCCGGGAGGCGCTGCGGGCGCTGAGCGCGGCCAGGTACCGGAGAGATCCAGGGAGCTGTGTCGGTGCCGGCTGTCACGGTTATTAGTCCTGGGAATTTTGTGCATTTAAAACTAATCCGAGAAGGGGGTGCGGGGTGTTCACCGTCCTGCCGGAAGGTGCAGCCCCACGAACACGACGAAGTTACAAATTCTCGCTGGCCGGACACACGCCTTGTGTATTAAGTCACTGGGTCTTTTTACGTTTTTCCTTCCAAGACTGCGGCCTCTGCGCGCAGTCACTGACCTAATACCTTGACGGCTGCTCGGTGTTTTTACGTATTTTATTTCCTTGGCATCTGGGGGCTTTGTCTTACCCAGATTCTACAGGGGACGAGAAAGCCCGAAGGTCTTCAGGGCACTGGTAGTAAGTGACCCAGTGGGTTTTAAAGCCGGGTCCTGCCGACCCAAACACGTTGTAGGCATCCTGCTGCCTCCCAGTCCTGTACATCAGTGGAGTCCCATTCAAACAGAAACAGAACCTTGGGCAGACTAACGAAGGAAGCCGCCACTTGGCATTGTCTGGGTTACATTGTATATGTTCTTTTATTTTGTTAAACATTTGTCAGTTACATTTTAACCTGGTTTGGACCGCACTGGAAACCCGGGACTGAGACAGGGAGTTGGGTGCTACTGCCATAATTCTCATTGTATAAAATATTCAGCACTTATTAGGACATATATCATGTTTTATAAAATATTCTGACTGATTTTGTGACTAGCGTAAGTTTTTCTCGAACTTTTGTTATTTTACTTATTAATGCCATAACATTTTATAGGTTGACTTATATTGTATGCTGTAGTTGAAAGTAAATAAAAACCATGTTTTTTTAAACTATTCAGACATAGTGACTATTTCATCTGACTTTCACCCTTAACCTAAATCTTTCGCTCAGCCTTTTGGTTTAAGCGTCTAACTTTGCATCTTTTTACTGGTTCAATCAAAAAGGGGCACTCCATATGTATACTCCAAAGTATAGTATTTTCATTCAACTATATTGTATATCACTCATTAACTTTGGCATTTTCCTTCTTTTCTTACCGACTTAAGGGAAAATAAAGGGGACCAGCTAATAGAAAATTTGGAGGTGGTCACAGTGCCTTCCCCTTCACCAAAAGGACTGCCGGTGAAAAGTTATGCCCTTCAAGCTCAGCTTCCAGTATATGAATGGCCCGATGTGGCATCTGGGGAGTTCGATGTTGGAGTGGTGGCTTCATTTGGTCGTCTTTTGAATGAGGAACTCATTCTTAAGTTTCCATAGTAAGTTCTCTTTTAAAGAAATTTAGAAATCAGTAGTCATTATAGATGAACTTGGTGTTTTAAGGTGTAGTAGTTACTATTTGAACTTTAATTTTGTTTCCTTTAATCTCACAGAAGCTGCTTGTCATTAAAAATAACAAAAAACTAGCAAGGACTTATTGGTATGAGTCATCACCACCAAAAAAATCAGTAAATGTTTCATTTTGGGTGGCACTGTGCTAGGCACTATTACTAAAGTAAATTAATAATAGTCCAAAACCTTTAGGAGTTTACCAAAACACACAAATACACAGATTATCATAGATAGACATGTGCAGTATAAACAGAAAGAGCAATAAAATATTTATCAAAGGTAAGACTAATAGAAGTGAAACAGGTAACGTAATGAAGATAGAGAAAAATTGCTTTGGATGGTTTGGATGAAATGAAAGTAGTCCATGTCTAGATAAATTATTAACATAATTCACACTGTCTGTGATTTTGGTGGAATAATGCATAATGGGTCTTGAGATCTTTTCCCTCACATGGTAATAGATCTTTTAAAAAAATAATTTTTTATTAAGTTCTCAGTGAAAGCAGTTTTCCATAAATCAGAAAAAGTGTTATTTAAAGTCATGTAACAGTTTATCTAAGAGTAAGTTATAAATCCACATATACATTAATTCCCAAATTTTCTAATCCAGTGGCATACTGAATGTCCATCCCAGTTATCTCCCAAGATGGCGAGGTCCTGCCCCTGTAGTCCATACAGTGCTTCATGGAGACACAGTTACTGGGGTAACAATTATGCAAATCAAACCTAAAAGGTACAGCAAATTTCCTTTTTTTAAAATGTCAGTATCTTTATGTGTGCTTTTCTAATGATGCTTAGTTAATACCTTCTCTCCAATTTCACAGTGTGAAAGTTAACTTTTCATCTCCATAAAAATGGAGATATGCTGATTTTTTATATCCTAAACATCAAACCTTAAATTATATTCTTTATTTTTTAGAACATACAGGCCCTTCATGATGTCTTTGTACAGTTTTTAAACTTTTGAATTTAGACTGTTAGAAATTAAATTCCAAACAAGTGTCTCTTTTTTGGTAATTCTCTCAATTGATGTGGACTTGACTCTGCTTATCAGACTAGAATTCTTGTTTGTAAAAGCTGTTGTTTCTCAAAGGATAAAAAAATAATGTTAATTATGTAATATAGTTGTTATAAATTTACTTTTGAGTACTAGTTAGATTTCTATACTACATACTCCAAAAGTGAAAGTTAAGTATAGCAATTTTACATATGTTACTATCAGTTAATATGTATAGCATAGAAGAACAATTTAAAAATTCACAAATTGTTCAGTTTAAACTTTTGTTCTTGAAGCTAGGTCTTACGGCCTATATCTGCTATCAGCATATATGAAAGTATATGAAGGCATACACACACACACACACACACATATGTAACTATATATCCACATCCACACACATATACCTATACCTATGTCTACATACATACACCTTGCTCCTTGGTGTCAAGTATAATACTTGTGAAAATTTACATGTCACTTTCTGATGGTTCTGATGACTTGATAAAGACAGAACTCTTGGGTCAACAAAATGTAACCTTTTGGGAAAGAAGTATAAAAAGAAACAATGCCTTTTCTAATCTTATTTCCATGAATGATAAACCTTATGCTCTATATTTTTAATAAAGAAAGATAAACATGTTTGTAGTAAAAGAGCATCTTTCCTTTGCCATCTGGCTGAAGGTAATTTCATTTTTGTTATATTTTTTATAGACATATGCTTTTTTTCTCTTTTTCAGAAAAAATTGTAAATTTTAAAACAAATTTATAAACAGATTAGTTTGTGTCAATCTGTTCTGCTTCTCAATTCTGTATTTATTTTTGTTGTCAAAAACAGGTCATCTATTAAACTACGCATTTCTCTCTTTATTTTTGATGTTAGAGATAGCTGTCAGGTACTAGTTAGACTAGTCTTCTGTGTCAGCCCCTCCCTGTAGGTCATGTTCCTGTGTCTTTAGTAAAAGCTCAGGAGGACAGAAATGTGAATAAGATGTGTTATTCTTTACAAGTATTGTCAGTAAGACTGATTTTCCTTTTAATTCGTCTGTTAGGTTCGATGTAGGTCCAATTGTTAAACAAGAAGTAATTCCTGTACCACCTCAGTGCACAGCAAAGGAATTGGAAACAGTATTATCGAAGTTGGGTGCCAACATGGTAAGTTCTCCCACATCCCTTTGTAATTTCTTTCAGTCAATCACATAGAGGTTTCGCCTAAGACCCTAATACATTTTATCATGTAGACAATTAGCTCTTTGATGGTAGAAACTATTTTCAGTTTTGTCTTTGCATCTTCTATGTAGATATTTAATAAATACTTCCTGAATTGAATGATGAGGTATTTTAAACTTCTTTGAGGGGGGTAAAGGGTGATTCGTTTTTTGCTGTTTAAATGTTAATTAGGCTGGCATTCATGGTCCTCTCTACCTCTCTAGCCTTCTCTCTCTCATTTTTTCCCTATCCTTTGGCCTAATGTTTAGCATTCTTCAGACACACCCAGAGCTTTGTTGCCTCACTCCCTTTTCACCTGTTCTTCCCAATCTCTGAAATCGCTTCTTCTTCTCTCTTTTCTAATCAAAAGTTTACGCTGCCTGTACAGCTGTAGCCCCACTTACTCACAAGTATTCCCTGACTCTCCCAACCTTTGATGATCTCTCCTTCCTCCAAACTTCTTTAGCGACACTCATTTAATTATTCAGTTGGATTCAATTAATTCAATTAACTTATTCAGTTAGAAAAGCCATACAACATAGTCAGTGTACTTAGTAATTTGTATCCTTTTTTTGGAGGGGATATGGAGTGAAATGTAAAGAATATTGAACTTGGTTTTTGGAGACTTGGGTTCAAATACCAACTCCAGTACTTACTAACTTTAAAAGCAGACCACTTAACCTGACTTAGTTACTTCAGCTCTAAAAAGGAGATGATAACACTTGCATTATCCACTTCACAGGGTTGTTATAGGAAAAGCACTGTATAAATGAGAGCTACTGTTTACATGTCATTAAAGGAGGTTTATCGTTCATGGAAATAAGATTAGAAAAGGCATTGTTTCTTTTTATATTTCTTTCCCAAAAGGTTACATTTTGTTTACCCAAGAGTTCTGTCTTTATCAAGTCATCAAAACCACCAGAAAGTGACATGTAAATTTTCACAAGTATTATATTTTGCACCAAGGAGCAAGGTACACACGCACACGCGCACACACACACACACGCGCACATATGTAAGTAGATATAGGTATAGGTATATATGTGTGGATGTGGATATATATAGTTATATATAAGCTTGTAAATTCTTAGAATAGGAAACTGGCTAAATGCAGGTAAGGCAAGAGCAAATTAAGTTAGGCTAAGCTCGTTTTGGTTTGCGGCAATGTATCACCTGGGCAGTGTGGCGTAGTGGATGGAGTGTTCCACTTGAAGTTGGGAACACATTGGTTGCAGTCCTGCCTTGACATTGACTAGTTGCATGACTCCAGGCAAGTCATTTAAGTTTTGTGTACCCCACTGAACTCCCTAGGACTTCTGTACAAAATCATAGATAGTTTCGCATTTATTAGTTGTGAGGCTCTTAGCAAGTCACTTACTATTCCTAAGCCTTAGTTTCCTCATCAGTAACATGGGGATAGTAATAGAATTCACCTCAAACAATATGTCAATCAACAAACATTAAATTCTTCATGTGTGTCAGGCAGTATGCTAGGGACATAGAAAAAAAAATCGACCCTCATCAAGAAGCTTGCATTTTAATAGGGGAGACAGGAAGTACATAAATAGGTATAGTCAGACTATATACAGAGTAGATGAAAGATCATCTCAGGGGAGGCATTTGTGGTTGTGGGATGGAGAAAGCCTCCTACACAAGTAGCATTTGAGCTGAATCTTTTTTTTATTCAGTTTTATTTTCTGTTCCAAATTCTTTCCCTCCCACTTGCTCCCCCCTCATCCATTGACAAAGCAAGATACAGCACTCGTTACAAATGTACACAAGTTAAACAAAACAAATTCCTGCATTAGCCACATCAAAAAAGAAATTGCACTCCGACTCCATCAGCTCTCCATCTGCAGGTGGAGAGCAAGTTTCATTATGAGTCTTCGGGAACTGTGGTTGGTTCCATTGTGTTGATCAGAGTTTCTGTGTTTCTCAGAGTTGTTTGTCTTCATAGCAGTGTTGTTATTGTATAATTGAGCTGTCTTGAAATGAGCCAGGGCTTCTGAGAGGTAGACGTGTAGAGAGGGAGTGTGCTAGGTATGGAGGGCATCCAAGGCAGAGGCGTAGATATGGAGGGTTCTATGTGAAGAGGAACCAATGAACCCATATGGCTAGACCGTAGAATGCAGTGTGATGCGTAAGAAGACTGGGAGGAAAGAAAGGGGCCAGGTTGTGAAGAGTTTTAAATACCAAACAAAGAGCTTTAAATACCAAACCGCCATAGGCGGTCACTGAAGGTTGTCTTGAGCATTAGGTGAGATCATGTGAAGGACTTTTCAGACTTTGAAGTGCTGCGTAAATAAAAACTTCATCTCCTCTTCCTCCTTCTCTCCCTTCTCCTTCACCTCCTATTACCAATCAAAATGTTTGGTGAAATTGGGCCACGCAGCGATTTCTAGGTTAATTCACTAAAGAACCCAAGTTGATAGGGAGCCATCGATAACTGCTCTTTGTGTCCAGCAATTCAGCAACTTCAAAATCTCCTGTTTGTCCAGTCCACATAACTACATCTTGTCCATAAAAGTAGCTCAAGTTACTTTGTCAAATGAGTTGCTAAAATCTAGGCAAATATAGCCAATTTTGCCCTGATCTGTTATTCTAGAAATACTATTCATAAAAGGAGACAAAGTTAGTCTGTTCCAACCTATTCTTGATGAAACTATTCTAGGTTTTTTGTAATTCAGTTACTGCATTTAAAACTTTTGGCGACCATGTCACTCCTTTCCTGTTTGATCACCACCTCTCTTTATGGGATGATTACATAACTCCCCTCACACACTCTTTGTTCTGGCTAAATTGATTTCCTTGTTGTTCTCTTCAATAGAAATCCATTTCTGACCTCTTTACCTTTGTACAGTTTGTCTCCAGTGTTTGTCATGTCCTTTCCCTCTCGGAAACCTTAGCTCCCTTCCAGGCTCAGCTAAAGTGACATCTCCAACTAGAGCAGGAGTTCTTACCTTTTCTTTGTGTCATGGATGCCTTTAGCAGTCTGGTAAAAACTTTTTCAGAATAATATTTTAAATGCATAAAATAGAATACATAAGACTACAAAGGAAATCAATTATATCAAAATACTATTATCAGAATATTTCTAAAAACAATCTCATAGATCCCAGGTTAAGAACTCCTGTTCTAGAAGCCTTTGCCCTTTCTCCCAGTTGTTAGTGCTTTGTGTATTACTGTATAATTTTTAACATATATTCTACATTTATTTATTTGTGAACATGTCTACACCATAGAATGAAAGTTCCTTGAAGGCAGAGACTGCCTTCTTTTGGGTTTTGCATTTCTATAACCTAGCATAGTATGGGACACTTCGCAGGGATTTAATAAATGCTTATTAATTGATTGACTTACCTTTAACTCGCTCCCATCTCTTTTATATAATAGCTTACGTTGTCCTGTCAATCCTACCTCTATTCCCATTGCCACCACTCTAGGAAAGACCCTTATTTCTACCCTCCTGTACTGTTACAGAATTTTATGTTGACTCTCTCTCCCTTTTCCAGTACAGCCTTTACATTATTGTCAGATTAATCTTTCTTAGGTATAAATCTGATCATTTTATCCCTTTGCCCAAAAACTTTAAAAAAAAATTCATAAGTTTTATTTTAACAACCATCAACATGTTATTGTTCAGCTGTTTTCAATCATGTTAAACTCTTCAGGACCCCATTTGGTGTTTTCTTGGCAAAGATGCTGGAGTTGTTCCCCATATCCTTCTCCAGCTCATCTTACAGATGAGGAAACTGAGGTAAAGTGAAGTGACTTGCCTGGGGTCCCACAGCTAGTAAGTTTCTGAGGCCACATTTGAACTCAGAAAGATGAGTCTAACTGACTCCAAGCCCAGCACTCTATCCACTGCACCACACAGCTTTCCCCTTCTCTGCCCTTCCCCCCACAGTAACATACATAGATGTTCATGTAGACTAATCAGAACCAGAGAGACAGTACAAGCAAGATTGTAAGTTAGAACAATAAAACTAATCAGAGCATATACAGAACAGAGTTGGGGGAGGTAGGGGGGCCAAAGCCCCAGAAAGAGTTCAGCGAAACAGCAGGAGTGGTTGTTAGTGACGGCACCTGACACTGTTCCATATGAGCCCCTGGGCATCACCGTAAAGAGCTGTGTTCCCATATCAGACATGATACTTGTGTTATCTTCCTTTCCATAACTCCAGTCAATTTGGGTTCTTCCTGGTCCTCATCCGGATGGTTCAGAAGCCTTCTGTGGCCCTTTGTTGTTTGCTCAGCACCCTTTCCAATCTGGCATCAGCTCTTCCTTTCCTGCTTCCTTGTCCTTTTCTCGATTGCTCTTCCCCTGGAACATGCCTTCTCCTTTCCTACTTTGATGTCTGATTAAATTCTTTTCTGTGTCTGAATTATCCTTCCTCCCCTTTTTTGTGCATTGAAGTCCTGTCTTCCTTTAAAATCCACAGAAAATACCACCTCTTTCATGAGTCTTCCTTGGTTCTTCTTTGGCTGTGACCACCTGAACCCTTACAAAATTCTTCGTTTTGAGCCTCAGCCATGCGCACTTATCACCTCTTCTAGTTGGCACATATGCATCATAACATATACATAAAAAACTTAAAGTTCCAAAGGGCAAAAACTGCTTCTTATCTAAACTTTGTATTTCTCTATTGTCTACCTTAGTGTTCTGCATACAGTAGGCACTTCATAAATGTCTGACTTTGCTTTCAGTGAAATGAAATCCACTTTTTATTGGAAAAGAAAATGTGTGGAAATATTCTGAAGGGATGGGCTCACATTTGTTCACAAGGAAAGGAGTAGATGAGTGCTTTTTGTACAGTGGAAACAGTTACAAGGGTCAGTAAAGTTTAAACAAAGGCTAAGAGAGATGTTTTTAGAGAAAATATGTGAGAATCTGAACTATGTAACATTTTATCTACCTAGCAGTTAGAAATTCCTGTTAGTGCTGTAAAGCATAGCTTTTCTGTTACCATATTAAAGCATCATATTTTGAAGTTTACATGGTTATGAACAAGTTTGTGTTGTTCTTTTTGCCAGATGAAGTATATATTCATTCATTCATACAAGTATTATTGGAGTGTCCATCATCAGGATTGAGGGCCACTTTTGCTAGTATTACTATATCTGGCAATGAAAAATACCTGGTTAAATTCTTTAGATAAGTGAATCACCAAGGTTACAAGTACTGTTTTTGAACATTTAGCTTCAAGAGACATTTAAGTTCCTATTTTATACCAAGTTCTGTGTTAGACTCCGAGAAAGATAATTTGATGGATCTATGATCTCAGTGATGCAGTACATGAACCTGTACCTTTTTATATTGTGTGACTCATACCTCTCTTCCCATTTAGCATCTATAGCATGTCTGCCCATTGTACTAGAGCCTTCCCCCAAGTCTCTTTATTGCCCTTTCTCAGCACATGATCATGCCATTTTCTATTTTGGTCATGTATCTTCTTGTTGACATCATTCATGCCATTTCTCTTGCACAGTTCTTTGATGGTACTGGCAGGCGCCCCTACCCCCACTCCCCAGGCATCTCATTGCCATTGGGCGACCCTCAGTTTTAGTTTTTGAGAAATGGTATTCCATGACTCAGAGTCAGACAGCATCAGAAGAATATTGTTCTTTTAAAAAAAAAATAATCCTTTTTTTCTGGGGAAAGCTTTGGATGATTAAAAACACTATGTAATTTCCCAAAGTCAACTCAACCCATTCTCCTGCTACTGTATTTTTCGCCTAGATTACCATCCACATGTATCCAAGATACATATACTAATGGACCAGCTGTGTGGAGTTTTCAGTGAACCATGTTGTCTATGTCTGGACAACAGGCATTCTTTATCCACTAGGTTTTTTTCTACATAGATAATTAGGCCCAACTCTTTGGAATGTTTATAGATCTATTTTAGGAAATTCTGCAGTGCTTTAGGAATCACTCTGGTAGCATTGTGATGAATTGATTTTGGAGGAAGATGAAGAAAATGGAGGCAGAAGACTTTGACTTTTGCAGTAGTTCAGGTGGATGGCAATCAAGAAGTGTACTAAGGTGATCTTACTGAGATTAAAGAGGAAAAAACATGCTAAACTAAGGAACATAGCAGTTAGAGCCAGCACAGCTTGGTAACTGACTGGGAGGGGGTGGGCAGGCAACAAAGGAAAGAGTCATCTACATCTCTAAAGTTGTGAGCAGAGGGAGATTTCTGGATGTGGTGGGACTGCACACAGACATAACAGGTCATAATAAGAGCAGGCTGAAGTTCTGTTTTGGATATGGTGAGTTTGAAGAAGTATCTTAGTGTAGAGAAGAAAGAGGAGAATGAGTTTGGAGTCGGAGGACCTGGGTTCAGATGCCAGCTTTGCCACCTGCTGTCCAACTGACTTAATTTTTATGGGCTTTGGTTCTTCATATGTAAAATGGAGGGGACAGAGGAGAGGGTAGAACTAAATTAGACTAATTTCTTATGCCCTTCCTATTCTTAAGCAGAGATAGCTCAGTGGCACACTGGATAAAGCACTGGGCCTGGAGTCAGGAAAACCTGAGTTCAAGTCCAGCCTCAGACATATCTTAGCTATGTAATTCTGAACAAGTCACTTAATCTCTGTTTGCATCATTTTCCTCATCTATAAAATGGGAGCAGTAATAGCAGCTGCTTTTTAAGGTTTTTATAAATGTCCAATAAGTTAACATTGCAGAGCACTTTATAAACCTTAAAGTACTGTGTAAATGCTAGTTATTATTCTATCAGTGATTAAGTATTGGAGGGACATTTAAACAGATATGTTCCCATGGGTAATTGGAGATGTGGTTGGAGCTCAGGTTCTAAGGTCATGGATGGAGAATCATCTGAATAGATTAACATTTGTTAATACTTATGGAAAGTCATCTCTATAGTCAAAGAGCTAGAAAAGCCTTGTTCTTAGGCTGAAATTTGGGTTATTGAATAAGTTAGCAAATAAACATTTAGGGTTTAGCTTTTAGGCTCCTTTAAAGTCGTGCAGCTATAAGATCAACACAGGTTTATGGCATTATATTGTATATGATGAGTACATGATAATGCCTTTCCAGTAAATGAATGAATGTTCCCCATGTGGACCAGTTACCTTAAACACAAACTACACTCCTCATCTGGGCCATTGACTTGGAACATGCTGTTGGTTCACCAGCCTCAGGGTCCTGGGATTGGCGCAGTACAACACCACTAGAAAAGAGTAGTTCCATTGGTGTCATTGTAAGGTTTGATCCTTATTAAAAGTTGTTGAGCTAGCATTTCAGTAAAAAGCCAATACAGTAGCTGATTCTGCTCCCTCACTCCTAGTTCTTTTGAAATAAAAAGAAATTTTGCAGTATCAGAATTTTGTGTATTTATTATAATATTAATTTTCTTAACCTCCCTTTTTTGTAGCTTATTTCAGTTTTGAGAAACTTACCTGAAAGCTTAAAAAATGAAAAGCAGCAACCAACTGAAGGAGTAACATATGGTAAGTGACAATCGCACAAAGCTCCACCTTGGGCTGAGCACGTCCATGTGCTCTTTTGCTTTTCCCTCTTATTTGTATCAAAAGGGGAAAGTTGTTTACCAAACCCTGCCTTGATAACCACATACTACAAATGGATTCAGACATTTCTTTATCCGAAACTCCTTTACCATCATGTTTTTACCCATATAAGAGACAAAATACGGTATTGCAGGATGAATTGTGTCTCAAAATGTTTTATTCTTATTTAGTTATTCTTTTTTATTCACTCTTTTCTGAAGTTCAGGGTGTGGAGATGTGTTTTTGTTTTGTGGATAGAAAAGTTGAATTTTAAATGATAGAATGTCATTACAATTAACATTTAGTCAAGAATCCCACTTTCTGGACTGCGCTATCAAAAACCAGGTCAAACTGGCCCATAATGTTATCATTCCTGCGTTCCTGTTCCTTTCTTTCTGATTTTGTTTAAACAGAAACACGTATTGCTCAATGTGTTTGTCATGTTAACTGTTACCCTTGAAAACGAGGCTCTTTTGAGAGAACTGGAATATATATTAATGGATACAGTTCTCCTCATTGTACCGTAAGCATGACATTCAATATTTCAACAAAATGTCTTACATGCCGACAGTGGCAGAGCACTAAGCTAGATCAGGGGAGATCCAAAGCTTAGATCAGGCATAGTCTATGCCTTTGTAGACTGTATAATCTAGTAAATATGAAAATGTTAATTTTCATCATTGGCGTTATTTTATAGCTCCCAAGATCTCCGTTGCTTTGAGTTGTGTAAAATGGGAGGAACAAACTCCAGAGGAAATACTACGGCTTCAGCGTGCCGTTGGCAGCATGGTAAGGCACCTCTTTCAATCTGACAGCTTTGTGTGGAAATCACTCTTTTTGGATATTTGCACAAGGACTGAACTGTGCATGACTAAATTCAGGAATATATTAAATATAAACAAAAGATGGACTTGTTTTCATGATCAGTCAAGTTCTTAAATCTTATTTTACCATAAGTATGCTGAAGTTGTGACATATGTTAGTCTTTCTAAAACTCTTGGATTCAGTTACCCATTTTTTGCTGGTGCTGTGCCAGTTTTCCTATCAAAGATGTTCTAAAGATTGCATCAAGGCATAACCTAAAATGGGAACTTCTAGAAAGTAATTTCTGTATATTCTGAATATCCCCTACAACGCCTAAGGCATTTAGAATTCTTAGTAAATTTAAATTTTTATCAGTAATGTTTCAGAAACCTTTTGGGGACTCCAAAAGGAGATGAGTTTTCTTGATGAAAATATGAAATGGAGAACAGTTTATACCGGGTGTCGCATAAGTGTCAGTGCAGTTTTAAGTAAGTCTTATAAGACATCCTAATTTTTTTCAGATGGAGAAAAAGTAGTAATAATAGCTAATATTTAAGTAACACTTTAAGGTTTTCAGAATGCTATACATATATCATCATTTGACTCTCACAGCAACCCTATCATATAGATGCTGTTTTTATCCCCATTTCACAAATGAGGAAACTGAGACTGAGAGGGTCATTTGTCCAGATTCACACTGTAAGATCTGAGACAGTATTGGAACTTGAGTTTTTCTGATTTATATGTCTGTCACTCTATGCACTACACCAGTGGTATTAATGGGCAGATCTATATTGACTTAGAAAAGTACATATTAGCATTATCTATGTTATATTGTATTTTTATTTGTTTTGTTAAATATGTCTCGATTACATTTTAATCTGGACTGAGCTACGTTCCTCATCATCTATACCATACCACCTAGCCTAGTTATTTAAGGTCAGAGATGACTAATTCTCAAATTGTGGAAGTGTGTTGTATAAATCTGTGCTATACTGGTGGGGCTGGTGGGGGGAGGCAATCAGAGGAGAAGGAAACAATATCAGGCTTTTCAGATTTCTTTGGTTTACTTCAATTCCTAAATGTTTCAGATGCTTACGTTTCCTAAAACCATAATGAACTCTTTTATGTTATGGGCAAGGAGCCAAAAGGGCTATTTTTTAAATCTTAAAAAGATCTTAACCCCCATAGTGTCTGAAAATGAATTTGTTGTATTCTTAAAAAAAAAAAAGTGTTTACTGCCTTAATGAAAATGTGTGTATTTTTTACTTTAAGAATTTTTTTTAACAGAACAAAGAATTTGTCTTTCAAACATACTAAATCAGAACAGGTGGCTGAAGGACCTAAAGCTGTTAAATGGCATGTGTTTCTCCACATGCTCTTATTACCACCTGCTCGATGGCATGAAACAGATTTAGGTCCTTCAGCCACCTGTTCTGATTCTGTATATTTGAGAGATAAAATCTTTCTCCTAAGTTCTTTTCAATCCTAGAAATTAATGAAACAGTTTATTATGTACACAATTAGTACAGTGCCCATAAACACTCATCACTGTGTCCTATCCGTAGTAGGTGTTTAATAAATGCTTGTTAATGGTTATTTTTTCTGGATGGGGTCTTATATATCCTATAATGCAACTCCTTGTGTTAAAGAAGAATTGGCTACATTTATAAACTATCCAGAAAGACTTAGACAACATTGATTCACCCTCCATTTCCTTCCTTAAAAGAAGATTAATTGGGACTGGATAACATCTGAAGATTGATGAGAAGAAGTCTGGAGCTGTGGATTCCTTCTTCATCCCTATTTTGCATTCATTTTCAGATTCCGTTGCAGACACTTTGGATGGGTAACACCATTAAACTTCTGGATTTGGTGGAAGCTAATAGTCCAGGCCTTGCTGGTACTAACTTTTAAATAATTAAAATAAAAATGTTTTTACTTGGTAACCTAACTGAAAATGTATCATATTTTGGGTCAGACTTGCCTGAAGTGTAATTCTTATAGAAAACTCAGGTTTGGAAGGTGTATTTTCATTAATTAGGCAGAGTTGGCAGTTAGCATTTTTCCTTGGAGTGTGTAAGTGCTCTAATAAATTTCACCCAGGTGAATGCCATGAATGAAAATCCATGAGCAACTTGTCAGATACTTTTATTGGGGGAAGTCTTTTTACCCTCAAATTGTACAGTCCTACCGTCTTCAAGCCCAGACCACCTATTGGTACCTTCCCAATATTTAAGTCTTATATGGGTCTCATTTGAGATTTGAGGTATCATTAGAGTTCCAAACTCTTTTATCTCCCTTTCCACAAATCAGTAGTTATATCCAAAAAATAGTCAGTTAACACTTTGAGATTGACTTTTTGGCCTGCTCACTAATTATATTTTTAACAAGACTCATTCTGTTCTCTGTGTTAGAAAATTTCTGATTATATTAATGAATCACACAGGGTGCAGACTTTGAGATATTAGTGCATAAATTGGCAATGTTAGGAGAAACACTGGTTGCTTTTCATCCAGCAGTTTTATCCAATTTCTGGTCTATCCTAAGATGGTTTAAAAAACTTTTCCCCTCATTTTCATTAAGCAGCCATAAAGCTGCAAGAATATTTGCTCCTTTTTTTTCTCTTTTCTTTTTCAGATCAGAAATTAACAGGACGGTCTGTTCTTCCAGGGACAATTATATACCACAAACAATCACAAACACTCTTGGTTTGTTGCAAGGTATAGTTTTCTTTGTTGTTGTAATATTTCATTTGGTTATCTTTACCATCCCAGGCCTGTATGCACATAATTGTTTATTCCATTTAGCTATATTAGTTTTAAACAGTAAAGAAATTCTCTTCAATTTTCTTCAAAGCCATTTAATCTAGAGCATTATCTGTTAAGTGATATTAACCAAAGAGATTTAGTTCATCAAGAATGCTTGAAAGTCCTCAGTTTCATTGAAAGACCATATTTTCCCCTGAAGTATTAGACTCAGTTTTGCTGGGTAGGTGATTCTTGGTTTTAGACCTAGTTCCTTTGACTTCTGGAATATCCTATTCGACGCCCTT
>CM053769.1:578947170-579015240 GCA_028658325.1 Potorous gilbertii | reverse complement strand
TACCTAAAGAAGAAATGACATTCAGGGATTTTAGTTCTTTCTTAGGGAAGAAAATAATTTTTGTTTTGCATTCCTAAGTAATATAGCTTTATTTTCATAGCACAAAATACAGTCATTTTGAAATCTGTACTTGTATTCCTGATTGACTTGCTATTTAGGATTGGTGGAGACATGATTGCTGGATATTTTAAGACACATTTATGTTAGCCTCAGATAGGAATCTGACATAGTTACCCTGAGAAATTGTTTGCTTGGAATTTTTTTTTCCACTTAATAATTATTATTTCTGATCTCTCAATTAAAAGATTTTCTCTTGATTATGTTGACTGTATGTATGTACCTTTCTGTTTATCCATGTCTTGGTTTAATTTTTTTTAGTTATACTATCTATATATCATGTGTATGCATTCTGGTTTTGTGTCTGTCTCTCCTGCCTTAGGTATTAAGCTAATATAGAATAAGACTGTGTTTATGTAAGTGGCCTGCAGGGTTTACAACTTTGCCTTTTGTGGTTAGGTACTAAGGAAATAATTGTTTTATTTAAGAGTATCTGTCAAACTAAGCTTTGGTATCCTCTGTAACTGCCTGGTCTTACTGCCATGTATCTTATCCTCTCTGCAGGGTGGCTGGATTGGCATTCGGTCAGTTATATTCAAGAAAAAACTTACAGCTGCTGATTTCTACAATGGGTATTTGCACCTTTGGTTCCAGCAGAATTCCCAAGCCCATCTAAAGGAATGTAGATTTCAAACTCTCAACCTTACGAAAAATAAACATGGGCAAAAATCTAAATTGTTGCTGTGCAACAGTGCATTGAGTATTTAGGGAAAAGACGGACAAAAGTCTACTATCTGTAATTTAAGAAATTTCATTTATTAGGAATTACCACTTCATTTACTGAAGGCAGCACTATTCAGGGAAGAAAAGATTATTTGCTACTTCAGATTTTAAAATAGCCAACAGCTTCCTCTTTACAAAGTGGTCTTGTCTACTTTAATGGCTAAGGTAATTTATTAATAAACACATTTTTATTTTATTTGAGAATAAATAAAACTGTATATTGTTGCAAAATGGACAAAATTATATATCTTTCTAAGAGCATATACAGACACTGATATGTTTATGGATATAGGTGTGCCATGCTTTCTTTACCCACTTGATGTGTTCTTTAAAAATTTTTTGTAAATTAAATTTTTGAAAATTGAATTATTTCTCCTTTAAATTTTTTTTGTAACACTTTTCAGAGGTAGTGCTTTAATTCTATTACTTCCAGCTTCCTGTCCGGTAATTAATATATAAGTAAACATTTAAATACATGAGGGAAGCCCATTCACTAAGAGATTCTGTTTCTTTATGAATCCTCTTATAAAGCAGAAAAATTCTTCTATAATATGAATAATTACTGATAATTAGTTTGATAAATTCAAAATTTAAGTATTGCTTATCTTTTTTTGCCTCCAAGAATGGAGTGAAAGGAATCTTAATCACCTTTTGCATTTCTGTTTGAAGACATAATCAATTTTCCACATTTCCCCAGCTGAGTTCCCAGCAGATAAATCCTATCTCCCAATACACAGTTATCACTTTGTTTCTATTTACTTATAATTTCCAAATGAAGAGGAACTCAGATGTCTCTGAGGTTTAAATTTCCAGACTGGTGATTTCTGGAAAGTGTTTGCAAAATGTCTTCACTATAAGAACTGAGATGAATTCCTTTCTCCCAGGCCATACAACTGGTAGCCAAGTTGGAATTAGAACCCAGAAGTTCTGACTCCAGCTCAGTGCTCTTTCTATCAGCACAATTGATTTTTCCAGTAAAGTAAAACAAATTATAATGGTAAGTAACACAGCTCCAATTTTTCTGAAGTAAGGCATTATGTTAAAAAAAGTAGTAAGTAAATTCTCTGCTCTAAAGTGACCTTAAATCTAAAATGAGAAATTAAACAGATGCTAAATATGTAAAAATGCAAATGACTTAAAAAAAAATATGAAAAGGTTATATAGCATGCACTGAAGTATATTATGAATGGGAGGAAAGGAAGAACAAAAACGAGGTAAATGATTAGGTTAATATCAAATTACTAGACTCCAAAACTCAGACTTGAGCGGAGTTCTCAAAGCAGTTTGGCTGAGATAGCCAAGGGAAGGACTTTCACTCCACACGTTGACGTGTATCAGTGTATCTTAGTTGATGAGACCACTGCTTCCAAGCAAAACCAGAATGTTATGGGAGAGTTCAGTGGACCCTACCAAGGAACCTAGCATACTCCCTTATCATTAGAGAGCAGTCCCTCAGACAAACTCACTTAAATGATGCTCAGAAACTCTCTAACAGGGAGCTGACTTGAGCAGCCCTTTAGCCCCATAGGGAGGGATGGCTAATTATCACGTAAGTTACGCTTAACCAATGGTCCACCTTCTGCCTTTGGCCTGAAGAGAATTCACTGCCCAGATTGTAGAGGAATTTTAGAATCTCTGAATTGAATAGACCCGGAGGCCATCTGGTTCCACCCACAACTAAACAAGAATCATTTGGCAGGCCCAACAAGTGGTCTTTAGTCTTTGATCCTTTCACTTTTGGATAGTTGTCATTCTTAGGAAATGTTTCCTTACATTAGGCCTAAATTTGTCTCTGCAGCTTCCATCTATTGTTCCTAGTTCTTCCTTCTGCCTTTCGAGTAGAACAAGTCCAACATCTCTCATAACAATGCTTTAAGTACTTGTAGGAAGCTTTCATAGCCTCTTCAGGCTTTTTTATCCCACAAGAAACTGAGATAAAGTTCTAAAAGTGTGTGTGTGTTCGTCCTTCATTGCCGAAGAAGGTCATGCCATCAGAGAAATGATGACATGACTTGCATTTGACTTTGTTTTGAGTGAGGGAGGGCTGTTCAGGTCACCAGCCTCACTTCTCCTCCAGAGCCATCTGAATCCAGGATGACTGGGGCAATCCTGATGAGGCAGTTGGGGTTAAGTGACTTGCCCAAAGTCACACAGCTAATGAGTGTCAAATGTCTGAGGTGAGATTTGAACTCAGGTCCTCCTGACTCCTGCGCTGGCTCTCTATACACTGCACCACCTAGCTGCCCCTTTACAAGCACCATCCATTAGAAGGACTAGCATTTGGCAATAAATGGGATCAATGACCTCTCAATGGCTAAAAACCACAAATTAGGGATGATTCAGTCCTTTATAGTGATTAACAAGAAGACTGAGCAAAAAAGCTCAGTAACATTGCTTTCTGATTGGCTCAATATTTTAATGAGATGAGGTGAATGTCATCTCCACTCCCCATTTCATCTTAGGGCAATGAGATCAGTTCTCAGGTACCAGGATTAATCTGTAGGCAATGGAAGTTTCTACAACAGTTTAAAATTGAGCTTAACCCTTAGGTGAGTAAAGATTCTAAGGAAAGTAGGTGATTGGTGAAGTTATAAGATCAGGATACAAGTTACCAAGAGTAGATCATTTCCCAGGTGACCTGAGGTTACCTGAGTGAACTTGAAACAGCAAGGGATTTGGACACATACTGGGAAGTAAGAGTATTAAATCTGTGCTAGCTTGATTAAGTCTTAATAAAATTAAAATCAATTTTCAGTTTCTCACTTCTCTAGGTTAAACATTCTCGGTTCTATCAGCCCATCCACACAGGGCATCATTTCAAGGTCCTTTACAATCATAGCCCCCTTTTTCCATTCTTCAGCTTTTGTGTGACTTTCTAAGATATGCCTCCTCCACCCCCTAACTCAGTGATACTCTAGATGTGATAGGAGCAAGTCTCCTGTCAGTGCAGATTTCAGATTCTCCTAGCTCTCTTGGTTGCCATATCACACCTCACTGCCATAACATCTTGAAGTCCACTTAATCTCGTAGTCCTTTTTCAGACAAACTGCTGTCTTATCTTACTTAACATCTTGTACTTCTCAAATGGATTTTTCTTAATCAATGGGTAAGAGTTGACATCTAAGCCTGTTAAATTTTATCTTGCTATATTTGACCCATCATTCTAGCCTACCAAGGTCTTTTTGAATTTTGTCATTCCTCCAGGATGTTAGTTATCGTTCCCTCTCCCCCAGGTAGATAAGAGTCCTGGGCCTGGAGTGAGGAAGACTGAAGTTCGTGTATGACCTCAGACACTTTCTAGCTATGCTCTAGTTCAAATACAGCCTCAGATACTTATTAGCTGTGAGCAAGTCATGTAATCTGTTTGCCTCAGTTTCCTCATCTGTAAAATGGGAGTAATGAGTTATCTACCTCCCAGGAGTGTTGTAAGCATCAAAGGAGATACTCTTTGTAAAGTACCTAGCACTGTGCCTGACACATAGTAAGCATGATATAAATGTTAGCTATTGTCATTACTAGATTTAATTTCCTCTGCAAAATAGATAACAAAGTCATCTATGCCTCAAAGTCCTGATGTTAAATCATACAGGGCCAGGCGTTTCTCTGGCATAGCCAGGGACCTTCCAGGCTGACACGAAACCAATAATGACTGCTCTCTGAGTCTAAACTTTGTGGTAGTTCAGTTGTGTCCCACTCTCTGTGACCCCATGGATCATAACTATCCACGAGGTTTGTTCGACAGATGCTGGAGTGGTCAGCCTTTTCCTTCTCCCATGGATCCTTTGGTGAGACAATCAGAAATTAAATGATTTACCCAGGGTCACACAGCCAGGAAGTGTCTGAGGCTGGATTCTAACTCAGAATTTCCTGACTCCAGGTCTACTGCTCTATCCACTGAGCCATCAGCTGCCTCTAAGTTTATCTGGAACTACAGCTGTTTTGATTGTCCCAGTAACATTATGGAAGTAGTTTCTGAACTTTGTGTAGTAACAGCATCCATTTAGAAAAAAAAATATGCCCCCATACAGCTTTCATAAAACATTCTATGAAAATAATTTTCCTAGTTTGTATTTTAGTCAAACAATGAATTTATTATAATTTTTATAGCACAAAAATCATCATTTCCTCTGGATACCAGCACTTGCTTTTAGATAGTAAAGAATCAGATAAACTTATAAACTTAAGAATATTTTCCTTGAGGAAACATTTTGCAGCCTTATAGCCTTTATATTTTAGGTGTACCTTATTTTAATTTTTCTCTATTATTTCTCTACCTCATTTTTTTTAAAAAACTTTTTTTTAAAAAAAATGCTTTAATATACTATTTATCCTTTAGCCAAGGAACTTGGATTGCTGGGTAATATTCAATGTCATTCCACCTTATCATTTGAAATTGCAGAGAATTCAGCAGATAAAAGGTGTACTAGAACTCAGTCCTCCTGGCTTCTGTATGTGTGCATGTATGTATGTGTATATATATGTATGCGTGTGCATATATGTGTGTGTGTATAATTATTAATTAAGAATGAGAATGGAACCTATGATTTCAAATACATAGAGAGTTCCTGGTGAGGAAGCTTCCTCCACTCATGCAGGTCAACACCTTCCCCTTAACTCACAGTATCAGAGAGTTGCCTAGAGCACTGAGAAGTGACTTACCCAGAGTCACATACACAAGCTGTATGTCAGAGATTCTACTTAAATCCAGCCAGTTCTCTATACATTATACCAGGGTTTCCCAGCTTTTCTCCATCCTATACCCCTTGGCTTTCAGTAGTCTTCTCTGTACTCCCTGTTTAATGTGAGAATAAATAAATTCTTGAATTCGCCATGCCTATACACATAAGAAACAAAATAGATTTATTTCAATAGGATTATGCCATTATTTATGAAATATTCCCTGAGCTCCTTTGATAAATTCATATCCCAGCTTGGGAACATCTGTGTTATGGCATACCATCACTCTATTCATAGTACCTTATATGATGATTTGTATGAATCCCTATTAAATAACATTCATGGCAGACTAGAACAGTCATCCAATTTCTCTTTTTAGCTCTCCAACTTCTGAACTTTATCCATGATTGATAGCACAATGCAACATTGATGTATGCAAATGAAAACAACTCTGCAGTTTTACCTCATGTGATACAAACTGGCAAAGAGGATAAAAGAGGGAAGTCACGAGCATTGGAGCGATTATGAAAAGACAGGCACACTAATAAAGGCACTCTTTGGAGCAGTGAATTGGTCTGGAAGACATTTTGGAATTATATGAGAAAAGTGACTAAACAGTTCCTATTTCTTCGACTCAGCAGTCCTACTAGTGGGCATATATCCCCAGAGCTAAGGACCCAGACAGAAGAGTCCTATATCAAAACATTCACAGTAACCATTCTGGTAGGAAAGAATGGGAAACAAAGTGGGTACCCATCAACTGAGGAAGAGCCGGAAAAACTGGTAGGTGAAAGTAATGGAATGTTATTGTGTGGCAACAGGAGAAATTCAGAGAAACATGGGGAGATTTTGTGAACTTGATGCAGAGAAAAATAAGCAGAAAGAAAAATATACATGTCTACACCAATGTAAATGAAAATTGAGTAACTGAAAAGGTTACAGATAATGTAAAATACCTTCCCCTCCTCTTGACAGAGTGCAGAACACTACGTATGTTGTTGGAGGCAGCCACTGTGTTGCATAACTCCTTTGCTCTAAGAGATTAGGGGTTTTTTTTTGTTTTTGGGGGGGAGCGGGAGGTATGGAAAGGTATATCCGGAAATTACTCTTGTAAAAACAGGACAGCAATAAAACTTCCCTCCCCCGCCAAAAAAAAGCCCCACAAAGACTCAATGCATTGTACAAGGCAGGTTTTGGCAATGAGGGATTGGCATTGTATTAGTCTCTTGACATAATGTAGCTCCATAATACTGCAGCTGTTTGTCTTCCTGGGAATCTTTCAAAAAGTAACAGCTTTAAATCAAGATTATCTTTTTTTTTTTTTACGAAACCAGGTTTTTTGTTCCCTTTTGTCTTTCACGTGCCGACTCAGCATGAAGTTCTTACTGTATGTGAGGCTGTGGCAGTAAGACTTATTGCTTTGGAAATTCTGAGAATCCATAGGGTTATTTGTTAAAAGCATACTTCATGGACATTCTGGTTTTCAACTGAGTTTCTAACAGATGACAGTATTGTGAGAGCCATCTGGTGGACCCTACCCACAACAGCTGCCAGCCCCTCTTGTGAACTATTAAATCAACAGTGAACATTTTTTTGTATCTTAGCCATGCAGTCTCCTTGTGCTTAAGTGGGCTTCTGTCTTGAAAAGTATGCTCCAAACAGCTGTGAATCGGAGGCAGCTGGAACATATAGATAATAAATGTATCTTACTCTTGTAAAGATTTAGAGAACATGTCTACCATTTGTTGTTGCATAATTAAAAATATAAATGTCAGCATATAAGTGGTATCCATTTCAAGGAGATACAATCAAATTATTCATTATGTGTTTGGCCCAAATATTATCTTTAATATTACAATGGTAAAAGAAAAGTTTTCACAGTATGTATAGATAAGGCCTGGCAAATATGGATGTATAGTATTTTGTGTTGTGAGGGAAGAGTTGTTCCTGGCAAAAGGGGTGGGTAGCATTGGAGATTTAGGTTCTATAAAACCTAGGTTCAGGCCTATCTAGCACCACTATAGCATCATAGTATCAGAGAATTTTAGAATGATTTGTAATTATGATATGAGATTGGCACTAGAAAAGAATTGAGAAAATATATGTCCTTTCTTTGCAGAGGTTGGAACTCTGGAGTGTAGAATCTTGCAAATATTGGCAGATATAGTTACCAGGTTATCTGGTTTTCCTGAACTGTTTTTTTTTCTCTTTATTTTTTATTCTTTGACATAAGGGAGTAGCTCATTGAGAGTAGTTGGGATATATTAAAGTAGTTAAAGCCAAAAGATATTTTAAAATATAGAACTTTATCACTGGAAGAAAAGTTTAAGATAATCTCATAAGATAGTAGGCTAATAATACTTCATATTTATATATTAGTTTACAAATCCATTTTTTCAAATAACCCTTAGAGGTAGGTAGTACAAATTATGGATATAGAAATTGAGGCCTAGAATGACTAAGTGATGTGCCTAAGGTCACATACCTAGTAAGTACTGGAGCAGGGACCAGGTGGTCTGACTCAAAGACTAAGTCTTTGTTCTGGACACTATGACTAAAATTGTATTAGCTTTGGGGGATTCCTAAGTTATACTGTTGACTTGTACCGAGTTTCCAAGTCCTAGGTCCTCTGCAGATGAACTGTCATCTAACAATAACTACCAACCTTGTATTCCTATAGTTAAACACTATCCTATTCCATTTGGCTCATCATTTTATAAAAATTTTATCTTTTGTTTTTTATGCCTATATATCTCAAATATCCCTTCCCAAGACCCATTCCCTGTAATCAGTAATTTTTAAAAGAAGAAAAAACTTAACAAAATCAATATTTTTTTTAAAGTTTGGCATTATAAGTAGTGTTACACATTGGGTTTGGGAGTTAGATGGTGCTTTTTATACCCTTTCTTTGGGGCTAAGCTTGGTCCTTATAATCTCACAGTATCCAGTTTTTATTTTGTCGTCCTTCCATTTTCTTTGTTGTAGTAATGAAGTTTGCCACTTTCCTAGTTGTTTCACTTTGCATCATTCAGATGTCTTTCCACGTTTCTCCATAACCATCATATTCATTTCTTACAGCACAGTAATATTCTATTACATGCATATCAAGTTAACAAGCATTTATTTATTAAGCACCCATCATGGGCCAAGCATTGTGCTAAGTTCTGGAGATTCAAAGAAAAGCAAAAAACAATCACTGCTTTCAAAGAGCTCACAGTTTAACGGGGAAGACAATGTGCAAATAATATATTTATAAAAGATATACTGGGGATAATCATAGAGGGAAGATACTAAGAATATGGAGGACTGCAGAAGATGGGACTTAAACTGAGACTTGAAAGAAGCCAGGGAAACCAAGAGGTGGAAATGAAGGGATGTTGGCAGGTGGGGATGGCCAGTGAAAATGTATAGTCAGGAGAAGGAGTATCTAAAGGAACATCAAGCATCATTTGATGGAAGCATTTGTGGTGGAAAGTAAGGTACAAGTAAACTGAAAAGGTAGAAGGGACAATTATGAAGGGCTTTGATGCCAAAGATTTTATATTTGATCCTAGAAGTAATAGGGAATTACGGGGGCTTATGAAAGGGGGGGCATGTGATATAGTCGGGTCTGTGCTTTAGGAAGATCAGTTTGAGAGCCAAGTGGAGGATGGACTGGAGTTGGGGGAGAGATCTGAGGCAGGGAGACCAGTCCAGAAATGGGATAATGAGGGCCTGTACCTGGGTGGTGGCAGTATTAGGGGGCAAGGGGGCATACGTGAGAGATGTGCCCAGACCTGGCAACTGATCGGGTATGAGAGAGAGTAAGGAGTAAAGGATAGAGAACACCAGGGTTGTAAGCTTGGGTGACTGGCAGAATGATGGTACTCTTGACAGTAAGTAATAGGGGTTGGGAAGAATGAAGGAGCGTTTGGGGGAAGACTCTGGACTTGCTGAATTGGAGATCTCTATTTAGAGATGCTGGAGATGAGAGACTAGAGGTCAGGAGAGAGGTGAGGGCTGGACAAACAGAAATGAGAAACATCCGCATGGGAAGTCACTGGAATCGTGGGAGCTGAGGAGAGGAGGCCCTAGGGCAGGCTTCAGGGACACTCACGGTCAGCAGACCTGACCTAACGACAGGGAGATGGAGCGCTCAGACGGGACGGTCAAGGACAAGAGGTCAGACCACGAGGACGGAGAGCGAGAGCTCAGCACGTGTCCGGCAGATGGTCGGTTCCCACTTCTCAATTTCACACGAAGTGCGGTGGCGCACGTGCCTTCGTGTCCTCTGGTTGGCCGTCGCTTCAGACGTGAGATCTGAACGTGGAGTCGGGCCTTGGCCCCGTTTGTAGGGGGAGGGGCCGGATCCGGGGCCAGGGCTGGATCCTGAATGGGGGGTGGACCCCAGCATCACACCTCGGAACCTTGTTCCCGCACTCCCGGCCAAGCGTGGGGGATGGGTGGTCCGGGGGCGGGGGGGGGGGGGATGGCAGGCTCATTTCCCACCGGCCGAGGCCCCCTGGGGCTTAGACCTAGGGCTAGACTGCGTGGCGTGGCGTGGCTGCCGGCTGCGGGCAGTCCGCACGGGCGGTCCCGGCCCCTCCGGCCGCAGGGTCGGTCACTCGCACGCTCCCACGGGGTTGGGGAGGCCAAGCTCGCCGGGCTCTCCCTCGCGCCCGCCGCAGGGGATCCGTAGTTATGGAGACGACGGCCGCCGCGCGCGGACTTCCGCCTCACGTGACGCCCCGCCCGGCGCGGCCCCGCCCCTATGCCCCGCCCCCGGAAGCGGCGCGGCCCGGCGGCCCGGGACGGTTCGGCGGCGAGCGGAGCGCGGCCCGGGCCCGCACGGCTGCGCGCTCCACCCCGGCGGCGGCCCCGCCCCCCGCCCTGCCCGTCGGCCCCGCCCCCCCGCCCTGCCCGTCGGCTCGGCCTCGGGTGCGGACGCCGAGGCGGATCCGCGGCCTGGCTCCGCGGCGGCTCGCCACGAGAAGCCGGGGCTGGGAAGGGAAGCGGGGGCCGGCCTGCGGCAGGTGAGGGGCCCCGGGCGGGAGGTGTGGCCGCGGGCGCCGGCGTGGGAGTGGCCCTGTGACGGGGTGGGGGCGCGCCCCCCGCTGCGGGGCTGGGACTGGGGAGCCCGGGGGAGGCGCGCGAGAGGGCCCGGGTTCGAGTCCCGCTCCCCGGCCAGGTCCCTTCAGCTCTGCGGCCCTCGCGACTCCCCGAGACCGTAAGTCGCAGGACAGGTCCCGACCCTGCGGGCCCGTGTGCGGGTCCTGCGCGTGCAGACAGCCCCCCGCGGGCGGCTTTCCCCTCCTGCGGTTCGTTCCTCGGGGCACGCAGGCAGGAAATGCTGTCACTCCGCCCGTGGAGACGCCGGTGGTAGTAGAACTCCCTGCCCGACCCGCTCGGGGCCGGGGCATCGGCGCGGGGGTGGCCCGAGCGCCGCAGCCGCCGTCCGTTCGGACTGCCTCCCCTCCGTGCGAGCTGGCGTGCGGGGATGTTCCACGCGCCTCCCGGGCTCGCGTGCCTCTGCTGGATACTTGTTACTAGTCACCCGTAGAGAAGTTACTTAGTAGCAGTTACAGCCTCCGAGGTTATCACGCCATCTATTCTCGGGCTCCCCGGAGCCCAACAACAAGAGGAAGTGACCTGAAGTCGCTGCAGAAAAGACTGAAGGCAGTCGGTCTTGGCAGATGTTAAAATGGATTTACTGAGAACTGGGGGAAATTTACCCTGGCTATGACTCTGGCCCATTGACATTGGTCTAGTTGGATTGGCAGGTCTGCCAGGAGCCCCTAAAAATGAGACTCTCCCATTAATATTATTTTTGCTGTCACTGTTAGTTTACACATAGAGTCTTTATTCATGAGGTGTAGTCATAGTCTATGGACTTAAACCGTAAATGAGAAAAGTGACATTTCACTGCCCATAAACTGAAAACCATTATTTGGATTCCAATGAGGCAGGTGCTCATCTTCTTGACATCTCTTACAAATGCCAAGCGTTGTTAAGAGATAGGTATCAGAGGAATCTGGGATTAAACGTAAGCTTTGATGTTTACACATCCATAGGTTGGGACTAAAAATGCAGTGCATTACTTACGGAAATGTAAATGAGCTTTTTCCTCCCCTTAAGTTGTCTTAAATTTAACCATGTTGTGATTTTTGCCCTTTGTTGATTAAACCTAACCAGCGTGGTCATACGGTTAAGCTTTTTTTGCTCATAGTTTATCCTCCATGTGAATTGGAAAATTTAAACCCTCTCCAAAGGGATGAAAAGGATCTTTGAGAACAAACTTTCCTTTTTCACCCTGGTAGCTCCCAGCTGTTTTCCTCTCCCAGCTGTGAGGCCTTTTCACCTACCGTCAGTTGTTCAATCAACACTTGGTATCTCTTACCTTTCTTATACTGCCAGAACAGCACAAGTGTTAAACTTGTGCTTGTCTTGAGCGGTAATTTAGTCCCTGTCCAGGGAATCATTAAATCTAGAGAGTTTATAGTTAAAATGAAATAATTTTTTTCTACATTACCAAGAAATATTGGTAAGAAACATCTTTTGTTTATAATATGTATGTTTGATTATAATATGCTATGGGAAAGAAGTTAAGGATGGGTATGATGTCTGTGTGTAAATACATATTTTTCTGCCTTTTGTGTCTTTGTAGTTCCAAACTTAAGAGCTTATTTTGTTCTCAGTTTGGTGATTTGGAAAGCTCATTTATTGGCCTTATTATCTAAAATCAGTCTTATAAATCTAATAAGTAGTTTTCCATTCCTAAGCAAGATTAGAATGTTGCCTTCTCAGAAAAGAGAGTTTATTTCTTGTAATGTAATTTTGTAGTGGAACTTTAAATTCATTGTAAACTAAATAGATTTTTTTTAAAATGACAGTAGCTTGAGTCCATTCAGGTAAAAATATTCCCAGTTAGTGTGCTAGATACCTTAATTTTGATAAAATGACTAGCCCAAAGAATTAAGATTGTAGTTGGGGGATGGGAATGGATTTTTTTCACCTTTAAATATACATTCTTAAGAATTAGAAATGAATCCAAGCAGAATGAAATTTCTTTTGCTTATTACAAATTTTTAATGGCTACATTTATGTATTCGATAACCTCTTTGGGTTTTTTGTTTTTACAAACTCTCTCATGTCCTGTCCTAATTTACCCCTTGAGATCAAATTGAAATGATAGGCAAGTGTCTGGATTGAGAATGAAATGTTAATGTAAGAATATCCAGTTGTAATTACCTTTTTGAGCCACATACATTTTGTTGGTAGAACTCTAAAGTTGTCTGACATAGCCTGTAATTTGTGGAAACAAACTGCTCTAGTGTCTTGTTTTTTCTTAAAGGCAGTTTGGTTCCAGGCCTCTCTGTGGTTACAGACTTTGGGTTGGAAAGAATTTTCCACTTACTTTTGAAGTGTAGCGAGTTGCCCAGATCTAGGCTCCCCATAGTCCGAAGACCGCACAAGTTACAAGACCCATCTTCCCAGGTTCTTAGTTGATTTGTGGAGTTAGAGGATATAGTAGAGGAAAATAATAATTTGCAAACTCTCCTGAGTCTTGTGCAGGTGTTAATACTGAACTTAATTAGAATGCTTCCTGTGATTGTATCTGAAACTTCTTGCAGCTGATGAAGGTGGTGAAAGTTTTTGCTAATTAATTCAAATATAAAACCAGTAACTATTTTTAGGTTTCATTGTGGACCGGTAAAGAGAATATTGCCTTAAGACTGGCTAACTGACCAAATATCATGGAATAATTGTAGTAGAACTAGAAATCATGTGGTCTGACCTCATATTGCAAATGAGAAAACTAACCCTCCGAGACATGAAGTTACTTATCCAGGTCACGTAATTGTAAAGCCAGAACTCACCAACCTCATTGGTACAGATTTATTTCAGTACTTCAAGGGTGTACAGTTCTTTAGGTGTGATTATTCTACTAACACAGGTTTATAACCATTCCATGCCCTAGTGAAGATGGTTTTGGTGAATTTCTGTGGCCAAAAAAAGGTTATCATTAAATGGTTGTCATGATTGTGTCTGGATTTTTAGCTAGACTTGCCCTGCAGATGAGAGTCAGAATCTTTCACCAGACCTCCACTCAGTCTTCTCAGGTCAGTAGTACCTGCCAGAGAATGCATTCCCTTGACATGACTTTGGAAATCTCACACCACCATGAGGCATCAAAAATAGGGCTTCTTTGGTGAAAAAAGGACATGTTATTTTAAAAAATGTTTCTCTTTTGCTAGTTTGGGAGTAGTTTGGGTCTATTATGATGCCATGTTTGGCCTCTCAGAGTGCGTGGTATGACTTTTAATCGTAACATTAGACTAGTTAACTAGGTTACTTACCAAGTGCCAGATATTTTGTTGAGCCCTGGGTATACAAAGAAAGGCAGAAGCTGACAGTCTAATGGGAGATAATATGCAACGTCTATGTACAAATAAACTGCATACAAAATAAGTTTGGGATAATGTCAGAGCAATGGCACTAATGTTAAGGACTAAGCAAAAATCACTGAACCTTTTGGAGCCTCAGTTTCTTTATCAGGAAAAATGAGAGGAAATTGGACTAGAGGATTTCTTAAGAACCCAAGATCCCTTCCAATTGGAAATCCTGTGACCAGATGATTTCTAAGGCACCTTCTACCTCCAGCGTTGTTATGATTCGTTAGAGTTAGTTTGTTCTTTAGAGCGAAAAAAAATGTATTAACAAGATAGAATAGCTGTCTTCCTCTTGCCTAAACCATTATTTTGTTGAATAGTAATAGCTTTTGTGTTTAGTGTTTGTATGAACATGAATTCTTGGTATAAAACATCACATGTTTTCTTTCAGGGTTAACAGCTGTTTCAGCAAATCATGGGAGAGATTAAAGTCTCTCCTGATTATAACTGGTTCAGGAGTACAGTTCCCCTTAAAAAGGTATGTGTGGTTTTGCTATATCTCTTGTATCTTTTCACCTCTCCCCTCATTCCTGGAGGGGTGCTTGCATGTAGAAGGCCCTTAATAATTATCTATTGAACTGAATGTTTTCAGAGTCCTTGTTTGGTTTAGATGCTATGCCAGTGTAGCCAGCCTCATTTCCATTCTTAAGTACTGTGGCTTTATTGTTCAGCAGTGAAGTTACATAATCTGTGAAAGTACGGTTATAGTTTGAGGTTAATTCAAGATTGAAAGCAGATAACTGGCCTCTTTATTTTCTAAACACATTTTTTGGTAGCAAGCCCCCCATGGTACCCATGCTTCTGTAATCAGATTACGTGTTCCTATGAATAGAATTTGGTTCTTTTAAATAGTTGCTTGTGCACTGCTATGTTTTTTAATGTGAAAGATGTGGATCATCATCAGAATTTTGAAAAGTATGGTAAAAATCTATTATAAAGCACTTGCCTATTCCCCGGATCGTTTCAGAGTACTTTGGGTCAAAATTGCTCCGTTTTTTATATCTTGTTAAATGGTGCAATTTTTTCACTAAAGTGTCATATTTGTCCCCCCAAAACAATGTACTCATCTTTTGGAAAACCTTTGACTGTGATGATTTAAAAACCTCAAACTCTCTGAAAAATTGTTTAGGTGTTAATTTTGAGTCCTGAAGATAATCTTTTAAAACAGTTCTGCAGTCATATTGGAGAAAAAGGCCTCTTTAATTAGAAAGTATTATCAGAGTTGTCAACATAGTATGGACAAGATTTTTTAATGTGCATATATATTATATGCCTTTATTGTAGCAAGAATAATATTCATAAAGTTATGGGTTTTTTGTAATATCAAATAACAATGAAAGTGACACAAGTTTACAGTTATTACAAAATAATTTTCCACACTGAAAGTTAGAGGCACATTTCCCTTAATTTAGCCACCTACAGGTTTCATTGACACAGGGCAAATAACTTTAGAAGGCACTCTGTGGCTTCTTTATTGTGTTCACGCTGGTGATTTCCAACCCTCCTCCTCTCACATTCTTTCCGAGGGCAATATGAACATCTTCATTTCTTCTCCTACCAGAACCACTCAAGCTCACTAGAAGAAAAAAAGTCAGGACTGTGGTACAACTTTTTGCAAGTCCGCAGCCCTTTCTCTAAGTTTATGGAAAGGCAGAGGATAGAATTTGAAAGAACTGATGCTTTCTGTAGTGATTTCCTGTTGCTCATACAGTCCAGCCTCTTTAGCCTAACATTTCAGGCCTTTCATAATCTGGCTGCACTCTACCTTTTCAGCTTTCTCTTTGTGTACCTCTTCATCTACTGTATTTACCAGCCATCCTGGACCATTAGCTGTTTCCTGATGCAGTGCTTTGTTCTCTTGTCTCAGTACATTGATGCAAGCTATTTCCCATGCGTCCCATCTCTGCCTTTTGAAGTACTTTCCTTTCTTCCAGACTTAGCTCAGGTGCCATTTCCTTGATCTTCTCAATTCAAAGGGATCTTTCCCTCTGAAAAAAAACTTCATTGTTATATCACCAGATCCTAGCTCAGAGCCTTGCATATAGTAGGTGCTTTAGTAAATGTCTGTTGAATTAACTATTTTAGGAATTCCATAAAATTATTCAGCAAATATTTGTTAAACACCTGCTATGTGCAGCACACTAGATTTAATGGTATAATTATCTCCAGTTACCAGAACACTTAGCATAGATTTCATGACAAGGTTGCTGAAGAATTTATGACAGGCATTTAACGTTAGTAGATAATAGGAACACCCCCAGTTCCCTTTTTCTCTAATATTTTTTTCCATTGCTTCCTTAGAAAAGAGCTCCTAAAAAGGTGAAGTGAAAGTGAATGTTTAAATAGTTATGAGTTATTTGAAAGACTATGTTTTTTGAGTTTGGTTTTTACATTGGTACAGACCATCTTATTTTGTTTCTCCTAAATTTGTGTTCTTGAAAAAAATCTCCTAAATCTTCTCGAGTATATACTTCAGGAGCCTAAACTTTTAGACCATAATTGGTATGTCCTATAAGGTACCCTGGAATAGCTTTCATTTTCAGGGTAAGAAGAGAGCAGAAGTTATTCTAAAAAAAATGTGCTTGAGGCTGGGAAGTAAGTGAGCACGTGAGTGGAAGCACAAGTATGGTATCTGTAGCTCTGGTCAGTACAGTGGCTGTCCTTGCAGGTTGGAGGCAAGGCCCAGGAAAGCTGGCATGGACTTTTCCTTTGTTTTGCTGGCACAAGCTGAGCTGGCACTTTTACATTACTCTAGCCCTTGGGAAATTTCATGTCACTCTTAATTGTTTGTTGTTGTTTTTTTAATTATAAAAGCAAGATGAAACTTTATTTCCAACAACAAAGGAGTCTTTCAAGCAGAAACTGAAGGACCTTTTGTCAGGGATGTTGTAGAGGGAGCTCCTGGTCTGGCCTACCCAGGAGTCCCACAAAAGACATTTGTGTAACAGGGCCAAAATATAGAATGGAGAAAAAGGGGAACCAAGCAAGCAGGATTTTGAACTCTTTTTCCCTTTTACCCTGTGACTAGTGCTGGCACTAATACCTCCTTCAGGCAGCCCACCCCCTACTGATTATAAATTTATAAATGACCATTTGTAATTCTAGGCTAATGTTTCCTCTTAGTCCTCTCTGAGAAAGCCCCAAGGTCACAAAAACATCCTCCCTCCAATCTTCCTCTCTGTGGTTTGTTTCTGTTAGTAGGGCCTCCCTGTCCTTGAGATTCTCCCAAGAGTGAATTTCAAACAGCTTCTGAGCATCATCATCATCCTAAGCTATCAGATTTCTTCTTGTGCTTTTCCCCCCAACTGTTAACTGCCTGTTTTTATAATAGAGGCCCATAGTGGTGGCAACGACTCTTCTTCTGTTGGCTGTTGACTCTAATCAACTCCAAGGCAGAAATCAATGAAGGATTGTGCAATTCCTACCTTCCCTCCTCCCTATTCTATCATTTCCCCATCCCCGCAAAAGGGCCACCCAGACTCGGTTTGCTACAGAACAGATGTCATATTCAATTTTGCAAAATAGATTTCTTCCTATGGCCTCTATGGAAATGGAATTTGGATAACATTAACATTACTAAAGGATTATTCTTCAGAGGAATTCAAAGCCATCTTCTATAGCTCTATTGTTGGTATTAACACAGAAGAAAACAAAAAAAAGCAACTTAGCTATTATGAATGGGAGTTCAGCTATAAGGTTTGGATCCCCTAGGATCCCATTGGATCCACCTTTTAAGAGGGTGATATTAATATTGTCAGTGACATTCTGTTTCTGTAAAATAAGAGCTGTTTAAAAACTAAATTTATTACAAGAGTCTTCGTACTTTTTAAATTTTTTTTTCAGATTATAGTAGATGATGATGATAGTAAAGTGTGGTCACTCTATGATGCAGGCCCCAGAAGTATCAGATGTCCCCTCATATTTCTTCCCCCTGTAAGTGGAACTGCAGATGTGTTTTTCCGGCAGATTTTGGCATTGACTGGATGGGGTTACAGAGTTATAGCAGTGAGTATTATTGATCTTGTTTCTTTTTCTGCTGTCATTTCAGGCCAGGTATAAAAGCCATGCTTCACAGTTGGTTTTTAAGTAAGAAAGAGGTTGTTTTGAATGCATAAAAAAGTTGTCAAGGTATTTGAATGGAAGTAACATGTATACTGAGATGTATAATACACATATGACTACAGGTCACATCATAGCCTCAAAGACATGGTTATATATAGGGAGTCGTAGCACCAGTACAAGCTTATTTGTCTCCCTCTCTGAATTTACTAGTTCTTTTGTTCAACCCTTTTCTGAATAATGGAGAGAGAGAGCGAGAGAGAATGAGATAATTCTTTAAATGACCTTTTATGAAGATATGTGTGTGTTCGTCTTTCGTTGCCAAAGAAGACCATGCCATCAGAGAAATGATGACATGACTTGCACTTGACTTTGTTTTGAGTGAGGGAGGGCTGTGCAGGTCACCAGCCTCACTTCTCCTCCAGAGCCATCTGAATCCAGTGACCAGATATTCATCAGGATGACTGGAGATGACCCAGAATGAGGTAATTGGGGTTAAGTGACTTGCCCAAGGTCACACAGCTAGTTTTCCTGAACTTCTTGTTTCTAGGAAAACTGGGTGTCAGGTGTCTGAGGTAAGATTTGAACTCAGGTCCTCCTGACTCCTGCGTTGGTGCTCTATTTACTACACCACCTAGCTACCCCTATGAAGGTATAGCCCAGCTGTGAATTTGGTACCTCCTTTCTCCTTCCAATTCCTGCTAAATGCTGACTATATTCCAGTCAATGAGATTAAGTTATAGAAAGTTTCAATGTCAAGTAGCAAATTGAAATCAAAACCAACTGCCTTATGAGGATAACTGAATGTTGACCATATGTTTATGTCTCTAAAACCATAGTATAAGTAATTTAACTTTTCTCATATCTGCTAAATGTCAGTCTGTGGTTAGATTTGGAATTACGCCTAAATTAAAAACTAGACATTATTAGCTATAGACCTATATTAGATATATATTAGCTATGTAGATATCGATATATAAGTATATATAATAGCTAGCTTCTCTGGGTTTTACTTGTTGACTTGACTTCTTTGATCCTTTAAGCTAGATGGACTTATTTGGTCAGAATTCTGTACCCTGTGTGCCAGTCTTTTCTCTTTCGTTTCCCAGAAAGGAAATTGCATAGAGTTTGGTTTTTTGTTTTTTGTTTTTTTTTTACTTCAAAACAATATTTCTGGATCATCACTAACCCAGGTTCTTTCATTGCTCAGCTGTTCAAATCTTTTTATCCTCTTCTCAAAATTCTAATTCTTTGTGGAATTTGGTAAAAGTAGAATTTATTATATAAAAGCCATAAATTATCATTGATTCAGCTCAATCTGATGTCAGTTAAAAGACAAGAAGAATATAATGCAAGCAGGGTTTACATGAGGAAGGATGTGGAGATGAGCTGCCTCACTCCCAACAATCTGTAGTTTTTAACTTTCATTGCTTTTCTTTTCTTTGTCATCAGTGAACAATAATTGAGAATGTTCCTGGTTCATGGTGCTATAGTCAGTTTCAGAGATAAAAATGACAGAATATGACTCAGTACCAAAGAGAAGAGAGGGAAAATTTTGTTTAAAAGCTCCATAAAGATACGTTGTGGCAAGAAAACAGAATGGAAGCTATATAAAAGTAGCTGCAACACTCTTATGTTCGTGCCTTTTCCTAATGTAGACTTTATTTTCAATTCTTTTGACTGAAGGAAGTTTGATTTGAACAATATCATGATTTCTTTTCAAAGAAAGGTTCTCTTCTCTCATTACCCTCACAGTTTTTTGAGTGTTTAGGATTAAAATTGATCTGCATCAAAATTGTCATTCATATAGTATTAGGAAACTCATGTTTATTCATTCTTTAACACCAACTTAATCTTTTTTTGTTCCAACTACATTGTTATCTCTGATTTAAAAAAATTATTGCTATCTTTTGTTTTTATATCTTTATCTCTAAATATATTTCTTCCCCTTTTAACCCAAAAAGACTTCACTTGTAAAAAAGGAAAAAAAAAAGAAAAAAACAGTTCAGGAAAACTAGCCAATGTCATTCCACACACATGGTCTCCCACCTCTACAAAGAAGTGTAAATGTTATCTCTAATTTTTATTAAACAACAGAATTAATCTTTTTAAATGAATTGTGACATTAAGCTAAAAACTAAAATCTCATTATGATAGATTTTCAGTCAGAAAAAATTATTAAATGATAAATTCCATTGTATATTGAGACATTTTCCAGATGTACATGGATTGGTTTCATTGTTTTAATACATTAAATAACTTATTTTAAAATCCTTCTCATTACAGCTGCAGTATCCAGTTTATTGGGACCATCTTGAGTTCTGTGATGGATTCAGAAAACTATTAGACCATCTACAACTTGATAAAGTTAGTACACCCAAATTTTTAAATTACATTATTTTAGCTTATCTTATATTCAGATACTATCACTTAACATCCTGTTGCCTCAGGTAACTATATAAATTGCCTAATGGCTGACAATTTATATTAGTAGAGTGTTTCCTGACATGCAGTTTCCCACACTAGTGAAATTAAAGGTCCAGACGTGTGTTTTATGTAACTTTTAAAACCTGATTATAACTTAGTTTATATTTCTTGCTGAGATATTTGCTTTTAAGGCTATACTCAATTCTAAATAAAGAGCATCTTGCATTTCCTATCTGTTCAGATATCTCAGGTGTCAGGGAATAGCCATACCTGATAAACTTGGTGTAGTTTTGTTTTAAAATTGAATTTGGGATGGGATTTCCAGGTGTTTTTACTGCTGTTTTTTGGTAATTTATATTTGATTCAAATTAAGGTTCATCTTTTTGGGGCTTCTTTGGGAGGCTTTTTGGCGCAGAAGTTTGCTGAATACACTCACAAATCTCCCAGAGTTCATTCCCTTATCCTCTGTAATTCCTTCAGTGACACCTCCATCTTTAACCAGACCTGGACTGCAAACAGGTAAGAGAATTAAAATTAAAGATATTTTACTTATCTGAAATGCTAGACAGTTGGGGGGAAGTGAGGAGAAAGAAAAGTAATTGCATCTCACAGTCATATTGCTTTTTTGTGGTTATTCAGTCATTTTCAGTCATGTCCAACTCTTTGTGACCCTATTTGGGGTTTCCTTGGCAAAGATACTGGAGGGGTTTGCCATTTCCTTCTCCTGCTCATTTTACAGGAGAGGAAATGAGGCAACAGGATTAAATGACTTTCTCAAGGTCACACAGCTAGTAAGTGTCCAAGGCTGAATTTGAACTCAAGAAGTTGAATCTTCCTGACTCTAAGTCCCAACACTCTATCCACTGCACCATCTAGCTGCCTCTGGTCATGCCATTGCCCCCTTAAAAAAAACAAACCAAACCACTTTATAGGGAAAAAAGAACCTAATGAACATGGATTCTCTTCTAAATTTTGATGACACATACACATTCTTGCACACTTGTAACCAGCATTTATAGACCCTCCTGGATTCTACTTTCCCCCTCACATTATACGACTTTATAAACACATTTCCATATTTCTACATATCTAAATAATTCACCTTGTTATTTCTAATAGCCAGATTGTGTCCATGAACCCTTATTTCCTTAGCCATTCCCTTATTATGGGGCCCAAGGGCTATTGCCAAGTTTTCGCAGTTATAACTTGTGCCTCTGTGAAAATTTGTTTTTTGTTGTTGATATTTCTTCTATGTTACTTCCTTGGGGCGTATTCCTCATACTGGAAGAATCAAGTTAGAAAAGATCAATAGTTTAATAGATCAAAATGCTTTTCTTGGTACATATTGTCTTACTGTTCTTTACAAGGTACGATCTGACTTACTGTTACTTACAATAAATGTGGGCACCCACGTTCTCAACCTGTATTAGATTTTGTCATTTTTATTTATTTCTTCTGTTTTAACAGCAGATCTGTGGTATGTTTGCTGGTGAGGCTAGGCTACACTTTTTTTTGTTTGTTTTTTAATGTTCTACCATCAGTACCATAAAACTTAGATTCTTTTGCCCCCTACCTACCCCCCACCACTCCCCTCCCTCCCCAAGACAGCATATAATTCCATACAGGATCTACACATACTTTCCTCTTGAATACGTTTTCACTATAGTCATACTGTGTAGACGAACTAAAATAAATGGAAGAAATCATGTAACAAATCAAAACATAATACACACACACACACACACACACACACACACACACACAATCTGCTACATTCAGCGAATGAATTCCATAGTTCTTTCTCTGAGTGTGGAAGGCACTTTGCCTTAGAAGACTATTGGGAAATTTTTTTTTTTTTAAGTTCTTGCATTGTTACGAAGTTCCAAATCTACCAGAAAAAAACTCTCACACACTGTGGTCGTTGCTGTGCACAAAGTTTTCCTGGTTCTGCTTCTTTTGCTCAGCATCAGATCATATAAGTCCTTCCAGGCCTCTCTGAAGTCTTCTTGTTCATCATTTCTTATGGCGCAATAGCACTCCATCACATTCATGTACTATAATTTATTCAGCCATTCCTCAATTGATGGGCATCCCCTTGATTTCCAGTTTTTGACCACTACAAAGAGTGCTGCTATAAATATTTTTGTACATGTGGGACTTTTTCCCATTTTAATAATCTCTTGGGGATACAGTCCTAGAAGCGATATTGCTGCGTTAAAGGGTATATACATTTTTGTAACCCTTTGGGTATAGTTCCAAACCACTCTCCAGAATGGTTGGATGAGCTCACAGCTCCACCAACAATGAATTAGTGTTCCAACTCTCCCCACATCCTCTCCAACATTTATCATTTTTCTGTTCTGTCATATTTGCCAGTCTAATAGGTGTGATGTGGTACCTCACCTCAGAGTTGTTTTGATTTTGTATCTCTCTAATCAAAAGTGATTTGGAGCATTTTTCATATGAGTATAGAAATCTTTTAATTTCTTCCTCTGAAAATTTAGGCTACACATTTTTAAAAAATACCTAGTGATTTAAATATACCTTTGTGATTAGTCTAGTTTTCAGGTTTCCTCATAAGGAAAACACTGTTGGCATGGTTTTCACAATCCAGATAGTATTACACTGTTATGTTTTGAAATATCCCTCTATGCTGTCTCAGCATTATCAATTCTTTATTTTCAGTGCTTGATCCAATATCATCCTTAAAATATTAAACCATAAACGAGAAAGAACCTGATTGAAAGGGAAAACATTGGCCCTGGCACAGAACGATACTGTGGAAAGAGTCTTGGAACCAGAGGAGCTGGTTTTGAGACTTGGCACTGTCACTTACTAGCTGCATGACCCTGGGTCTCAGTGCTCAGATCTGAAATGAGGGTGATCATATTTGCAAAACCTCCTACATAGGATTGTACGGAGGAAACCATTTGGTCGTTCTGAAAGCAGTATTAAATGTAAGTGGCCATTACTCTTCCCTCAAGGCTTTACCAATTTCAACATCAACCAGAACCCATTTTGTACCTATTATAAATGATTCACAGCCTAAGTGAGAAAGAATTAACCCCTTAAATGGATGTTTGGCGATCATAAATCTTCACATTCAAAGATTACTTACTTTGGGAAATACGTTTTTTCAGATGGCGAGGAGGCTTCTTTTCTTTGAAGCAGCAGTTTCACCAACGGTGCTCTGACAGCCTGAAAGGGTTAACCAGCGTTTTCAAAGGGAGCACCTGATTGACTGACAGGATTAGGCTGAATTGTGATGATCTTTACTAACTAGTATCCCAGTGAAAGCATCGACTTTTCTACCTTTTTAAAATGTTTTGAATTATTGCCCATAATTCTTTGAAATACTCACATGATGGTTCAGTAACAAACAGCATACTGTCATCCTTCATGATATAGAAGAAGACACATATGATGCTTGTTTACCAGAAGGCAAAAGAAAAAGGCCTATCTATACCCAAGCATAATTTGTTCTGCAGAGTTAAGCTTAATTTTAACTACAGGGGAAGAGGACCTTCTGTTGAGAACCAGACCTCCAAAGAATCTTTGAAAGACAAAAGAAACCCTAGAAAGCAACTGACTTGTTTCTAGGAAAATCCTAGTAGAGGCTGGGAAGGGCCTACTAGGGATAGACTGCAGGCTAATTAATTAAGGCAAGCATCACCTTCTTCTCCATGAGGCTTTTCCTGATTCTCCTAGCTGCCTGAGCCTCCCTTCCAAAAGTCGTTTTGTATTTATCTTGCAAAGAGTTATTGATGTGAATGTTGGCTTCCTAATAGAGGGCAGAACTTTCATTTTTGTCTTTCCATTCCCAGTATCCAGTACTGTGCCCAGCACATGGTATACCCTTAATGCATGCTTGTTGATAGATTGAATCTATATATACTATTGGTGTTGCATACTTGGATATTCAGAATACTTAGTTTGTGTCTGTGCATTGCAGCTTTTGGTTAATGCCGGCATTTATGCTCAAGAAAATAGTACTTGGAAACTTTTCATCTGGTCCTGTGGATCCTGTCATGGCGGATGCCATTGATTTCATGGTTGACCGGGTAAGGAGTATCTCACTGTCCATGTTCTTTGCTATAGAACACTCCTCTTAGCTTGTGGCACTGCATTCCTAAAGCTGGATATCACAGGTTGGGGATGTTTTGTTTCAATGTATGTGAAAGGTGATCATTTGAGCTTTAATATTTTCATACATCTGAAAAGACATTACAAAATTGCCCAGGACTCCTTATTTAAGAAATCTGTCTGTCATCCCATGATTTGTAGCTTCCTATTATTTAGAGATTAATTGTCACCTCTTAAATCATGACTAACTCATCTGCAGATCAGAGACCTGGCCAGTGGTGAATTTCAAGAGATAGATAGCTCATTATTTTGCATTTAAAGAAACCTAGGTGTGCATAACTCTAAAAGTTCACTGCTAAGTCTCTGAGTGTTACTTCCTTTGAATGCACTAAGTCCATTGAATGTTTTTGGTTTTCATTCACAATCACGGTTTTCAGTGCCTGGAAGACAGTATTGTCCTGTTGTAAAGAGGGAAAGAAGAAAGAAGGAGGTGCCCGTAGTTTAGTGGGGAGGCAGCCACGAGTCAGACCTTCAGAATACTCTCCCTGAAGGATTGTTCATTGTGCCCCACTGTAGTCCATAGTAGGAGTCATCACACTTGTGGACTTTTCACCCCAAATGATCTCTGGTTGTGCGTTCAAGTACTTATGGGTACAAAGGAGGTTACTTTTATAACAATATGTAGCATTTTGCTTAGTTCTCAGTTCTTTCTTTGTATAATTGTGGAAGGATATGGGGTCATAGTCCTACCATTTTGTGTTCATTTGCTTTATTAAAACCAAGTAGATAGTTTTTTGGAAACTGTCAGTCACCTTGAAGAATTATGTGCTGATATACATGTACATCATAAATTAGGATCATCATTTACAGCCTTGCATTTGAGGGATAAATTGAAGTTGAAACTGTCAAATGCCTGTTGGAGTTTATCCCCGCAATGGGGAATGAGGCTTTACAATTGTTAGAGAAAAAAATTAAGTCTGGGTAGCTTGGTGCAGGTGACTAAAAGGCCAGGTCTGTTTTCTCTCCTATTGAGCATGTTTCATCATCAGTGATATTTGTTGGAACACCCTCTGGGTGACATGCCAGGGGAAGAGCTGGTTTTCTCAGTTGATTTAAATATCACCTAAAAAATAAATCTTTACCTTTGTTTTCTCCTACAGCTGGAAAGTTTGGGTCAAAGTGAATTGGCTTCTAGGCTCACTTTGAACTGTCAGAATTCTTATGTGGAACCTCATAAAATTCGGGACATTCCTGTGACTATTATGGATGTAAGTTTTCTTTTTGTATGTGAAAGTAGATAATTTTACCTTCATTTACATAAAGGTAGAAACCTTGTTTTTTTTTTATTCAGAATTTTCCTTGACTTCCAGAATCCTAACTTTGCTTTTTATGGATATTTAAAATCAGAAGTAGTTTAATTGTTGGTTACTTATCCTAGAAACAGTCCCATTGTCAATTTGATTTCTCCACTGAAGTCCTACTCAGTGTCTCTCTGTGGTATGGAAGGTCACTCTCTGTTGTTGAATTGCTATGTCAACAGAACATCGGCTCTGGGAATAATGTGAAAACATACCCAATTGTATTTACGCTTACTAATTAAAACTATTTATTTTTATTTTTTAAAACTGCCTTATTGATGCCTTTTGTTTTACATCACAGTTATTTCTAGGTCTATAACACAGCCCCACCCTCTCCCCCATCAGACTCTTCTTTGTAACAATAAAACAAACAATAAACCTCATTAAACAAGACTCCTGATAGTGACTCTGACATCGTCCTTGTGTGTATCTCCCCCACACGTCTATCAGAGGGAGACAGCTATGTTCCCTTCTTTGTTCTCTACCACCATTTCTTTTTTGCTTTCTCAGTCTCTCAGAGCTCAGGTTCCTTCTTGTGATTTTTCTCCTTTCTGTGTAGCAGGAATTATTACATTTATATACCAGTTGACTTTTGCTTTACTTGTTGTCAGTTTTTGTTGTAGCTGTTGTTACCACAAAGAGTCCTGCTAAAACTCTGTTTTCATCTTTGAGTTTCTTGGGGTATATATCTAGTAGAGGGATTTATTCAGTCAAAAAGTATCAAGTAATGTCACACATTTGCATCATTCCAAATGGATAGCCAAAATGATTCGATGGATTCACAGCTCTATCACAGTGTATGAGTATTCCTTTCTTCCCAACTCCTCCAGCACTATCCTCATTTTTGTTTTCTTGGTTAATTTTCAGGGTGAGAGGTGAAAACTCATGATTTTTTTTTAATTTTATTTTTCATTTTTAACACAGTTTATAACAGATAAAATAATTCAAACTTTTGGTCAGGTAATACTTCTTTTTAAAGCATTTACAATATGGACCACAAAAAAATTTTTTTTAAACATTAATCAACTGAAACACAAATAATATTTATGTGGCTAACTTCACAAGCTCTTGACCTAATTTCCTCCACAGTATTACTAAGAATTAAAGACTCTAACTTGTTGTTGGTCTAAAGTCCTGTGCCTTAATAGCTTAATTTTAGACTTAACCTCGGATGTTCCCCAACCAATAATCTACAATTGAATAGATCTAGATTTAAGCTTACAAACCTTTTGACTATAGGAAATTGCCACCAAGAGTAGGGACATTGCAGGGGTACAATATCTCCCCAACTTCATGTCAATTCCAGGCAGGAGTAGATTGTCAACTTGCATTCATTGAGGCTTAGAGTCTGTCAAGTGTCATTGGGGAAATTGAGTCAGGAGAATCCTACCTCAGCTCAGGCTGAACAGCCACTCTTCCACCCTTCCCATGAGATCATCTTTTGCAGTTCATACCAGCAGCTCACAGGAAAAGTCATAATGTTTAAAATTTGTATTTCTTTCTATTATTGATTTGGAGCAAGTTTCCAAATGGCAATTAACATAATTTATAATTTGCAATTCTCTCAAAAACTGTTCACATCTTGTGATTACTTATCTTTGAGGAATGGCTCTTAGTTATTCCCATTCTGTATCCTTGAATGTCAAGATAGTGCTGGGAACACAACTGATAGTTCATAAATTCTTCCTGTTGATTCAATTCAGCAAATGTTTATGGAAATAATTCTGATATTAAGCTATAGAGAGAGGAAAACTATCAGGACTAAATAGTAACCTTTTGAAACTGGGTGTGACAGTATTGTAATCCTTGCTGAAACTGGAAGTTGAATCTTATTTCAATTCTCTTCCCTTCATGTAGGAAACTGATGGAGTTTGATAGTTTTGTCTGTGGAGTCCCAAATTTCATGCTAGTGTGTACTTGGATTCATCAGCTGTTATCTTTCTGAGTTTACCCACACAGGGGAAAGTGAGTGTAAGAAACCAGAGACTCCAGCCAATGGCTGCTGCCATGCAACCACCTTCATCCATTCCATGCTTACAGCACTGGGCAGCCTTAGAGCAGAAATCTACATTAGAACATTATACTGTGAATGTCGAGTCTGATGCCCATCGATGAGGAGTTGTGTGTTTCTGCTAAGTAAGTTGTGTAGAAGGATGGAGATGGGAGGCACCTGTCCAGACTGCCCTAGTACCGCTTGTCCTCTGGAAACCTTGAAAATTACTCTGGCAGACCAAAACTTTAGCTATAAGGGCAAGAGGGCCAAACCACTGACCCCAAGTGACCAGAACACACCTTAAGCCTCTCATAGGTAGCAGTTTTCATGATAACCTTACGGGTAGGGTATGCAGAGTTTTGGGTTCTTACATTATTCATTCTTTTTGAACTCTAGGATTACAATAAAATTAATTGGTGTAGTAGTTTAGAGGCCAGGTGTCCAGAATGCAGGTGGTGACAGTCTCACTGTGCTCTGTCCTGGTCAGACCACATATGGAGCGTTATTGTTGGTTCTAGGGAGTGTAGAGGTTCTAGGGCAAGCACCCATGGTGGTGACTGGAGGCCATGCCATTCAAGGATTGGTTAAAGATACAAGAGGTGACATAGGATTTGGTAGCTCTAAAGGATCATTACATGGAAGGGGAGGACTAAAATAGGACGGATTAGAAACTGTGTTTTACAAGGATCATTGAAAGGCTTTTTACATTGGATAAAAGTTCAGGAGAATGTGATAACGATCTTGAAATGTAAGAAATGCTATCATTGGAAATGGATCAAACTGGTCATTCCTTCAGCAGGTCCTCAGCTCTCTTCACCTGTATCTTCACTTTACCTCAGCCAACCTCAGGGATCTCACCACAGCCCTAATCTGTGTTTCTTCCATGATTCTGAACCCTGACCTTCCCCTCCTTCCATCATACCCTTCTCTCCTTCTACAGCCATTCTTTGACCTCATCATGACCTCCATTACCTGTACCCTTCTGTTTTCTCCCAAAGGCTATGAACTCTGCCTTATTTGAGAAGAAAAGTCTTGTTAGCTTCCCTTCACAGTCTTGTGACCTCTTCATCTGTAGGCTGTCTTCCACCCTCGCATCCTTTGTGCTCTTGCCCTATTGGTACTCATGCCAAACCCCACCCCAGAGGTTACACCCTCTGTCCCTGTTCTTTGTTCCTAATCAAGTGTTGCTAAAGAGGGCTTGAGGAAACCATCCAGCTCTGCTGACTGACTGCACTACTGATTTATGCTATCCAACCTTGGTACACAGCAATCTTTTTATTCTTGCCCAATCGACTTTCTGTCACAGTCTCTGCAGTGGCTGTTTGAAACAGTTTTCCTCCTAACTCAACCCCAGGCCACCCCATTCCTCTCTCACAGCAGAGCAACTCACTTCTGTCTCTACTAATGAAATAGAAGTCATCTGGCAGGCACCTGCTCTTCTCTGTCTACCTCAGAACGACATGTGCAGTCTTTCTGAATTTGTTCTAGGCTTCAAGCAAGAGGTGGACCTTCTCTTCACCAAGGCCAGCCTTCTTTCCTTGTGTCCTTGATCCAGTCACTTCTTAGAACTTGAACCTTTGATCATTCCTGTACTCTTAAGTCTCGCCTTCTGATCTCTTCTCCTCTGCTTTCATGCTCTGCATTTCCTCCAGCTACTCTACTTTTCCTCCATCTTTACACCAAATTCCTAGGAAAAAGTCACCTACTCTCACGTGACCTCAGTTCCTCATCGCCCCTTGTAGTCTGGCTTCTGTCACTGAGATTACCAGTGATGTAAGTACCTGTGCTAGTGACCTTCAGTCCTCCTCTTGTTTGACCTCTGCTGCATGGTTGGCCTTCCCTTCCTACTCGAAGTGCTAGAATAGGCTCTGTTACTTTGGTTTCCATGGCACTGCTGCCTTACTTCCAATTACTTCTTTCTTTCTTAGGTCCTCATCTATTTCCTGCCTTGTGATGGTGGGTATTCTCTCACTGTCTCTGCCATCTTCTCTTCCCTATACTTTCTTGGTGCTTTCATTAGGTCCGGTGGCTATTTAATTATCACCTATATGTAGCTGTTTCCTAAATCTTTTATTATAGCCCTGATTTCTCTGTAGAACTCCAGGCCCAATTTACCACTACCTGTGAAATGTTCCTGCTCATTGGTATGTCAGACACAGCACATCCAAAACGTTATCATTCTCTTCCCAATCCTGCCTGCCCTGCCTTCACACTTCTACATGTATGTTGAGGACACCATTAGCCTTCCAGTCAGTGAGATTCAAAAACTCAGTTATCTTTGACTCTCTCTCTATGTCCAGGCAGTTGCCAGGTCTGCTTAGTTTTCTCTCCATAATTCAATTCAACAGACGTCAAGATCTTTCTATGTGCAAGATACTATGCTAGTCATGGGGGACACAGAGTCTAAAACAAAACAATCTTTGGCCATTGAACCATTTAGTTTGTTTGGGGGCGGGGGGCGGGGTACGGGGAGAGAAGAGGGGAAGGAGTTACAATAGGAACACAAATGACAAAAGTTCAAGGAAAGCTGAATAGAAAAAAACTCTTTAACAGTTGGAAAGGTCACAGGGAGAAGTGGCACTGGAGTTGAGCCTTGAATTAAGGTAAGGATTTTGAGAGCCCCAGATAAAGGAGGGACCTGCTTGTGAAATTGCAGGTTGTGAAAATTAATGGAATCAGGAGCTAAAGTATCAATGCCTAGTAGTTCAGTTTATGTAGTGAGAATCACAGAAGATACAATGGATAACTTGGCCTTTTGTTTTCATTGCCTAGCACAGTACCTTATGCATACCTTAATTTTTAAAAATACATTTTTGTTGTTACTGTGTTTTTATATAACCTGCATTTTCCATGGTATTCCTCCTCAAATTCTCACCTAGAGAAACATTACTTATAATAAAAGGATTTTTAAAAAGAAAAAATGAGTAAAACTAATCAACATGTCAAAAAAAGGTCCAACGGTGTCTGTTCTTTTTCCACACCCTTTGTCCCTGATCTCTTCTAGAAAGCTGGGAGTCTCTTCTCATATCTTTTCTCTGAGGCAAAGCTTAGTCGTTATAATTCTGAAGCGTTCAGTTCAGTGTTTTTCAGTTACATTGTTGTAGTCTTGTATACTATATTCCTGGTTCTGTTTCCTTATTTTTTATTAGTTCATATACCTGTATTCCTCATAATCATGATTTCTTAAATGCAAAAATATTCCATTACCGCAGTTTGATAACTATTGTCTACTTTGTTTTTACTTCTTTACTACCCCAAAAAGTACCCACATACATGGGGTACAATATGGGACTTTCTTTTTATCACTCACCTCCTTGGATATATGGTTATCAGTGAAATTTCTGAGTCAAAGGTACTGAACTTTTTTTTTTTTTTTGGAGGGGTCAATAATCACTTTAATCAAACATCATATATATCATTCACTTAGTTCAGGGAAAAAAGTCAGCACCCTGAACTTCAGAGAAAATATAGAGGAAATAGAGATCAACAGACAGGGCTTCCAGCTGCCTAACCATAAGCAGTACATACATCACAGATCAACACAGCTCAAACTGATCATACGTACATAGTTACCAGAGAAAGAAGCACCAGCATCTGGGTTTTCAAAGCTGGGGAACTCCTTAGCAGCTGCCCAGAGTCTCATCTGGCCAAACAGATGCTTCCAATGAGGAAGCCCTCTACACTTCTCAATACATGTTTGAGGTGAATTGAATTCTCTGTTAACTCCTCTACAGAGAAATAGGACTAGTGCATTGAAATGAAGAAACTTGGCATCAGTTAGAATCGTCTGAAATTGAGAGACTCGTAAGTGTTCAAAGAACAGATAGCTTCTTATCAAGGACAGTGTAAAAGGGATTCACCATCAGCAAGAAATCAGAGTTAATGACATCTCATGGCAGAGCCTGTTACTCTCTTTTTCTGACTTTACTGCCCATATAATCTCCACCAAATTTGCAGTCCATGCATGGCTTATTTTTATGAGCACACTGAAGGTTGACACCAGCAGGGGAAAGTGCTAAAGCGGTTAAAAAAAACAAAAGGGTGATTCAACCTCTTTAAGGTTCAATAAAGCATTCAGCAAGCATGTTAAAAAAGAAAAAACTTGCCAGGCACTGGGGACATAAAAGTAAAAACTAGTTGCTGGTTACCCCTTCTCCTGATGGAAAATAGCATGCACCTAAAAGCAAAATTTTTACAAAGTAAAAGTAATTTCAAGGGAAGGGTGGAAATAATAACCAGAGATAACTCTAATCATATAATAACTAATAAGTGTGGAAATCAAGAAATAACTCTTAGACTGGGTAGCACTTGAGCTGAGCCTTGAAGGGTATGAGGTAACGAGGGAGAAAATTCCAGGCATAGAGAGCTTGCAAAAAGACAAGAATTGGGAAATAGCACATATAGTTTGTAGGCTGTGCTTCAGAGAGATGACAGCTCTGTGATAGTTCCCGTCAGCTGAAGAAAGCTCATTAAATAGAACTATATTTTTAGCTTTTGTCCCTTTTTCTCAAAGGTATTTGACCAGAGTGCCCTTTCAACTGAAGCGAAAGAGGAAATGTACAAATTATACCCTAATGCTAGGAGAGCACATCTTAAAACCGGAGGCAATTTTCCTTACCTTTGCAGAAGTGCCGAGGTGAACCTTTATGTGCAGGTGAGTCCCAGTTCAGGGGCTTCTGAAACATTCGGCTGTTGTTTTTATTTTAATGCTTTGCTGACATGGAAGTGGAGGCCAGCAATGGAAAGCTTTGGATTGTTTTGAGGAAATGATTAGATTTTTCTAATATTTGGAAAGCAACTGATTAGCCTGAGGCTTTTGCTCATTGTACACTTTAATTATAAGGTGTAAATCAGGAACTCTGGGAAAACTTTTTTGTTGAATCAAATGTGATGAGTAAATAGTACCTTTTTTTTTTAAGAAATGCAAAAAAAGTAACCATTTAAGTAGCTCCTCTCTGCATTTCTACAGATCCATTTACTGCAGTTTCGAGGAACAAAATATGCAGCCATTGATCCCTCTATGGTCAGTGCCGAAGAACTGGAAGTACAGAAAGGAGGCCTTCACGTCAGTGGTCAAGAAGAGCCATAGGGGGCTGTTTGCAGCTTGACTGTGAATCCATCAAATCCATCGGCCAGCTTCCGGTACAATCAGGGCCTTCCAGTCTGCCTCTTTGTTCTGGGATGTGGTTTTTGGAGGGTTTGTTGTTGTTAGCCAGTCATCACTGGGCTTCTGAAATAGGACCGATTATTCTCTAAAATGCATTACTGGTGACAGTGAGCTCTCCAAGCCAGTGTAACTGCATCTTTTTTTGGTTTGACTTTTAGCTTTTGAATTTAAAGAAATATCTTTGAAGCCTCCTATTTTAAGAATCGTGAAAAATTTGCTACCAAAAGTCTTCATCTCTGCATTTAAGGGAACATTAATTTGTGGAGTTTTGGGGTTTTTTTTTTAATGCTTTAGCTGTAAATACTGCCAATCCAGATTGTGTACTAGAAGCTTATTATTTTTTATCTATTTTTGGTTAAAACTTGTTAAGTTGCCAAGGCTACCATCCACCTCTTTGCTTTATTTCTAATCAAAACAAATTGTTTGGACTTTTTTTAGCTGTCATTTTGCCAGCTACTATAATCATTTTGAATAAAACATCAGATTCAAGAAGTGGCCTTTTTTATCATAACAGTTGCTGCTGCCATATAGGCACAGAATTTTTAAAGCTGATCTGTTGCTGTCTGATTATCAGATATGTATAGGAGCCCAGCATGATCATTCACATGGGTGGGCTTTGTTTTTAAGAGGAAACATGTGGTGTCAATGTTGTGGAGAAAAAGGCTTAATTTGATGCTTCTGTCACGTTTTCTTTGTGAAAGAAGAAGGAAAGTGCTTCTGCCTGCTAGTTCCCAAATAATGGGAGAAAGCCAGGTTGAATCAGACCTGAAGAGGCAGGTCTGGGCATCTAAGTCCGAGAAGTTGATTATAGTCATACTGAGTCACTTGACTTTCAACAGCTTACCTCCTTCTACTATAATGGACCTACTTTAACAACCAGACTACTCATAATTAAAGGAAAGTTTGGGTTGGTTTCCCCCCCCCTTATTAGAACATTGGGCTTCAGGATCATTGTGGAAGGGGTGGAGTCTGTTAAAAGAGCACATAAAGCACATGATTAAAAATGGTGCTAAGTAACCACATGAAACAGAGCCTCTTGACGGCACCTTCTCAATCAAACACATTGGTGCTTAATTTCCTCTTGATGGCTCTAGAGGGTAAATGGCAGCTGATGACTTCTGTGGTATCTGGTTTGATAGCCTGCTTACGTCGGACATTGCACAAGCTGAAAAGGCTTCCTTTTTGTGGATAGCCCCTGAGAATAACGCACAGTTTGTATTGTGTTACTCACAGGTTTCTGCTTTTCCCAAGCAGTGACTTCTCACTTATTAATACATGGTGAAAAGAACTGAAGAACTAACCCCTAACTATCGGGAAATGTGAATTGTGGTGGCTTTCTCTCAGGAATAACTAATATAACTACAACAGACAATGCAGAAAAATATACAGGTCTTCATTTATATTCTGGTATCATTTTCCTCCTGGCACCTGAAAAACCCAAAGATACAATGGGAAAGACATCTTTGAGCAAGTTAGAATGGTGTAGTGGACTAGGGCTAGCCTCGGCCTCAGGAAGGCCTTGCCCCTTCTGTGCATGTGAGGAAGTGACGATGCTGAGGTTGCTGCTGTTACCACCAGACTGGACAGCACTGGGTCAGTACTGCTGGCATTGTCTCCCCAGCTGGAGACTGCTGATGAGTACTTGTCAGTAGAGCTGAGAGGAAGTTTAGAGTAGCTGATTTGTTTAATGAATTAATTAATACTCACTTGTCCAATTCAAAGTTTTACTGTAGGAGCCCCAACCAAGATATTAGTCTTGAATTTAAAGGAAATAGTTTGTTTTATTCAGTAGCTTTTTCTTCTTTAAAAAATTAGAAAACTTCATCTTTAAAATTCAGCTTACTAGGAAATCTGAATTCCCTATGATCTAGGTGTTATCTGATGACACTTACACTCCAGAGAACTCAATGCCTGCATATGGTTACATGGCTAACACTCAAGGCAAAACCACATGCTTGCCTTTTGCCCAGAGGTCTTTTTGCATTGCAAGGGAGGGGGAGAAAAATACACACATATGAGAGAATACCCTTCCCCCCAACTACATGTGATCTGGAGGGTTCAGCAGACCTAAATCCCATTCCCAGCTCTGCTAACCGGCCACGGGATCATTTTCTTCATATGTTTATAAAAAAGGGGAGGGAGGAGTTTGAACTAGATGATCCCTTGAACCTTCTTTCAATCCCTGAACTCTGAGTTTCTTTCCCTTCTCTAGACCTTTGTCCTAACGGGAAACTTTTACCAACAGAAAAAGGTTTAATTAATTGCCAGGGTATTCACTTTTCCTAAGAAGTAATTTCCTTAGTCTCCCTCTGTGGAGTTATGCAATAAAGCAAAAAGTGGACATCTGTAATTTTCAGACCACATTTCTAAATTCTTAAACAGCTGTGCAGCTCTGATTTTCACAAAATGTTGGAGCTGATAGATTCAAAATGGCCTTTGTAATTTTTCTAGCTTTTACCTTCTATGACACTTGAGAACTCACAACAACTTGTTCCGACCAGTCCTAGTCCTCTTAGCAGAACTCAGGAAAGCGGTATTCTTGAATTGCAGTTAACAAGAAGCACATTCCCTTCCAAACTTTCAAACACAGACCCAAAACAAATCCCTGTACAGACCCATGAGGAAGGGGCTGCTGGCATGGGACTTCCTTGTAGATCTCGAGATTCTGGGTTCAGTGAGAAACAGTGCCAGAGAGTCATCCAGTGGTAGCCACTTTCTGAAGGGCTCCACCATGCTCCCTCTTAACTCAGCTCACATTGTTGTGCACTTCTTAGAGGAACTGGAGTCTGCATTCACTTTCTTTCTGATGCTTTCTGTAAAAGAAGACAAGGAATTTATATTTCTTTTTTGCTAGAAGGCTCTCATCTACCTTGCAAAACTGATTTTATTTTCATGAGGAACTATTCATGACCTGAAACCTATTACCCTTCTTTCTTTATTGTGCTTTCTTCCCCCAAATAACAGATTAAACTCTTGTGTATATAATCTGGCTTGTCTGGAAAGGAATATTATAGTTGCATTTCTGAATGAGAGGAAAATGTTGCCATACAGAAATATGAGGAGTAGAGAGCAGGAGGGAAAGCCCACCAGAAAAGCAACAGGGAGGTAATAAATATCTCCTCGTGCCCATGGTGCAGCATTTATCTCTATAAAACCTTGTTGTAAAAAATGTATTCCCCTCTCCTTAGCTTCCCCATCCCTGAAAAAAACAAACAAGAACAGTGACTTCATCTTCACCAGAATCCAGTGAGGTTCATTTGGAAACAGCTCATAGAATTCGACTTGCCTAAGGTCACCTCAGAACAAATCAGCAGAGCCAGGACTTAAACCCACGTCTAGCCCTTTGCCTGCTGGGTGCCCCAACTGCCTTGTATCAAATTTCCTTTGTAAATGCATCCTAAGGAGGCTTGGAGATGTTCCAAATTCAAGCTGCCCCTGCCAAGGCCACTACCTATGGAGCTGTGTAGAAAAACAATTGAATTATCAGATTCACCAAGGGACGCCAGTGCTCTACTTAGCCGAATTTGCTGAGGATGTATTTTACCAGCGAGATCTCTTCTGCCAATTCCCATGAGCCCTTCATAGAGTCCTTTGTTTGGGTTTTCAGCTGCCATGATTACGCCGTGTAGCCAAATAAGCAGCATTCTGTGGCCGTGTTCCCAGTAGCTTTTAGTGCCTGATGACAACGGAGAATAGGAGGGAGAAACAAGTCAGTAATGACTCGGAGCCGCCAGCAGCTGTCTGAGCGCATTTGTTTTTAGCTAATATCCAACAAGTCTTTAAAGGACAGTAACAAGATGCCTCTTACGAAGCTCATACAGAGATGAGGGCGATGACCCACACAGCGAAGGTCAGAGCCCTCCGAGGAGTCTCAGCCTGCAGGAATCTCTTCCCCTGAACTTTTTTAGAATGATTTTATTACAAGTTTACTTCGCTTTCTGTTAAAACTTACGAAGCATTCAGTCTATAACAGAAATGGACTTAGATACAAATAACAGTGTTAGCTTCTCAGCAGCGCCAGCCCAATCCCTTTCCCATCTGTCCGTGTTAGGGCAGGGGCATCAAACTCAAATGGGAATTTTGTTTAGTTGTTTCAGAGTCTTTGTGACTACATTGGGGGCTTCTTGCCAAAGGGACCGGGCTGGTTTGTCATTTGTTTCTCCGCCTCATTTTACAGATGAGGAAACTCAGGCATACTTGAGTGACTTTTCCAGGGTCACACAGCTATTAAATGTCTGAGGCCGCATTTGAACTCAGGAAGATGAGTCTTCCTGGCCCCAGGCCTGGCGCTCTATCCACTGGGCCACTTGGCTGCTCTCAGATGAAATGGGGGCCACTAACCTGTATGTAAGGGTCCCCACAGGGATTTAGAAAACCCTATAGGGTTTTCTAGCATTGTGTTGTGTTGTATTTTTGTATGTTTTGTTAAACATTTCCCAATTACATTTTAATTCAGTTTGGGTCACATTCAGAAGTGTTGGGACACCTGTGTTGGGATTAACTTTGAGAAATGAGTTATATAATTGCAGCCATTGTTCTGCTTTATGTGATTGTGTACGATTTATCATATTTCTTTATAATCCCCGTATTTGTCCTTAATAGTCAGGTACATGGATAGGTAACAGTTTACTCAGCCTTTCTGCCATGAGGCATTTGAGTTGACAGGATTTTTTCTGCTAGTGGCATAGAATGCAGCAATCAGGAATGTTTATGGATCACCCCATTTTTTTCCTTTTCAATGACTTCTTGGGAGCACATTTCCAACAGTGGGATAATGGAGATAATTTTATGTCAGTTTTTTAATTTTTGTTAGATACTCTCTAGAATATTGGTGCTACCAGCCATGTCTAGGCTGTTTCTCTGTGGTCCCACCCTTCTCCTTTTTTCCATTTTATTATTGCCATTTCAATTACATTCTGAATGTACCTCAGTTGTTTTCATTTTAGTTGGTTACAGGTGAGGTTGGAGAGTTTTTCCCATATGTTTACAGTTTGTTGTTCATATCCTTTGACCATTGTTTCTTCTGAGCTTTTATAGCCTTTATAATCAGTGCCATTTATTTAGTACGTAGCACACAGAGCCTTATAATTATTTAACTCTAGTTCAACTTCTCCAGAGGGGCCTTGTCCCCCAGACACACTGTTAAGTGCCTCAAGGACAAGGATCCTGACCTTAGACCTCTGTATCCCCTACAGGACCCAGCCATGTGAAACAATGGTAGGTACTTAACACCACCACCAAATTTGGAAAAGGGCAGTGGGGCACCTAGCCATTAAATTGGGTGCTCTGGTTCTCTGGGGGCCATGTTACCCCAGTAGAAGGATCCCTTTCACAGGCCATTACAGACAAACCATGCCAATCACTGAACTTTTGGGCTAAGCCCACAGACGCATCATAGCAGCCTGACTTCCCAGGACTTCTGTTCGTTTGATATACTTTGTACATTTACTCTATTATACTTATCCTTCAGATTACATACAGGGACCCCCATAGACAAAGTTCAGTTTGATTTGAAGGTCTGCCATATATTCAAGGGACTGTAATCAGTACTGAGAATTCAAAAATGAAATAATTTGTGCTTCTCAGTTTACATTCTACTGAGAAGATACGATACACATACAGAAGCTATACTATGTAAAGGAGTAGAAGGAGCAAAAGAGAGAGAGATGAAAGTGGGGAGCTGTTTGAGGGAAAACGCAGCACCAGCTTGTGGAGATCAAGGGGAACATCACCATGACATTCTGGAGACAAAATCTAAATATCCACAGGTGGGAGATGGGGGACAGCTTGTCTTGTTCTGATGTGATACAATAGTGAAATACATGTGAGGGCCAAAAAGCTAGAATGAACCCTTCGTTGCCTGTTTAAGGAATTCGTATTTTATCCTAGAAGGAGTTGAGATCCACGGACATTTTTGAGTAGGGAGTAACTAGTCAGAACTTGGGCTTTTTAGGAAGTTCATTTTAAAACTAGAGATGAGGAAATCAATGAGGAGGTTATTACAGTAATTCAAGGAGTGGTAAAAGCTTGAATGAGTAACAGCAGATCTAAGAAGTATTGTGGAGGTGGAATCCACAGGATGCATGGTGAATTATGCTACCCAATTCTGATACACATATATAATTTATATATATATATATATATATATATATATATATATATATATATATACACATAACATGTTGATTATAAGGATCTCCACATTGAGTTTATTTCAGTGTATCTGTTTAGCTTTCATCTTAACCATAAGATCAATATAGGTTTTTGAAATAATTCCTTTACATAGAAAGCAATTATATATTACCATTTTATAGACTACAGGAAGCAGAGAGATCTGAGTCTCTGATAACGTTTCTTCCGCTTGCAGCTTTTTAAGAACTATAAGCTGAACTGGGAATTTTTCTGTAATGATTAAATTTACCTGAGCTTAGAAAAACTGAGCATTTAACTTTAAAATGTTTAAATACTATCGGGGAAGGGAATACTTTGACCAAAATAAATTAAATTTCTTCATTGGTACATGTTCCTTCCTAATGATGGTTAGAATTTACTGGAGTCATGGGATAACCTGTTTCAGTCATACCACCCAGACCTGAACTGTTCAGCAAATGCTTTGTTAGAGACTACTGTGCCAGGTTATGGCTGTACTCAGCCAAGAAAATAAAACACACCCACACATTGCTATAATAGAGCGTAACCTGGGGCAAGTCCCCATCAGGTACAAGGTGCCATGAGAAAGCCAAGGAGGAAGGAATCATTTTAGCGCTCAAGGGGAATTAGAAAAGTTCAAGTTGTAAGGGCCCAGCAAATAAGGCAAGTGACCTGCTCAGGGTGAGATAGGTCAAACAAAACACGTTCAAAGAGGAAAGTACAGCCAAGGCCACTTGACCTGCTTTTCACTGTTCTTTCCAGTGCATCCCAGGGAAAAAAAAGATTTCTGCCAGAAATGTGGGTTTGTGTATAAGTACCTGCCCACTGCTGTTCAATAGCATGGATGTGTGCATCAGTAAACTTCCAGTAATGTGCCAGCTTCTTCCAGTCATTGTGCTTGAGGTATCTGGTGGCTAGGCGCCACAGCACTGAGCGGATATGCTGTGTCTCCACCCCATGGTCCTGCTTAAAGGTTAAGGGTTTCACAGCCCAAGAGTCAGAGTCAGTCCTGAGGTTGTCCTGCAGCGGCAGAATAGAAGCTGGTAATGTGAAAAGTGCAGATAGCCTGTCAGGAGGAAATCATGAGACAAGAGTCTGCTTGACCAGAAAAAAACTTTTAGAAACAATTTGCTGAGCACCCCAGCTTTCTGCTTTGGGGAGGGTGATACCAGTCATGGGACCACAGCCACTGTTGGCAGCACACTTCATCTACTACAGTCTCTTCCGCCTCCCTGCCTCCAGGGTACATCTTGGGGAGGCTGTGGAAGATACCCTCTTCTGATCTGTGAATTCATTCTGGCTATCTCTGCAGATAGCCATCTACTTTGTGTTTGAATATTCCCTACAACGCAGAATTCATCATAGCTCATGGGATCATGTGTGTTGTCTATTTTAAATAGAAGAGGCTTTCAGGAAAACAAATAGAAAGTTCTTGGGAGAGAGGAGGCCTTGGGAAATGAAAATAATGTAAAAATGCATCAATAAAACATTGAAAGAAATTAGGTGTAAGTTTAGTCTCATAATTTTAATTTTTTTTGCCAAAATGAATAAATCATCCTAATAACAGCTGATATTTGCATGGGGTTTTGATATTTCCAAAGCCGTTTGTGAAATAAAGATCTGTGAGGACCCAAGTTAAGAGAGCCACCTAAGGTCACACAGTTGTAATGTCAGAGGTATTTCCCACACACACACATACACACACGCCCCTTTTACCATTTCTCTAACCTGGCTCTCATCTCCTTCATGCCGGTCCTGGGTCAGCCAAACCCTGGGCCAGCTCCCACCCCCCAAAAGAGGCTTCATGAGATAGGAATTGGCTTATTTTCAAGATGTCATCATTGACTCTGTTGTCACTCTCCTGGGAGAGCAGGCAACTTAAGCAAATCTTTTATCCTTTGAAGTTCCATAACCTCATCTGTAAAATGGGTATAGAAGCACTTTGATGGATCTAATTGGCCATGAAGACACTCGTATGTCCCTGTCCAATCTGGGTGATTTCCATTCCATAAGTCCATTTCATTCATTCAAGGTGGTTGGTTAGAGTGGAAGGAGTGAGTGTAGTTGGCAGCCATGCTATTTTCTGTTTCTTTTTCTTATCCTTGACTTGTACATGCATCTCTTCTACCATCACTTGGAGGCAGTGCTGGCTGATTGTAGCTGACTGTGTCCAGGTTCTGTCTGGAAACCTAAGTCACGTCATTCTCCACACACCAACAATGGGGAACTTTCCTACCTGTTCCCATTTGTAAAATCGATCTGCTTTTATGATCATGTCTACCAAGCTGATGTGGTTGCCACGAGCAGCGACATCCAGTGATGTTTTTCCTTGCTAGAATTAAGAGGAAAGAACAAATGGCATTATTACAGTTATATAAAATGAAGATGTGATATTATTTTTAGTATCTCCTACAAATTCCTTTCACTGAAAGAATAACATTCCTTTCACTGAAAGAATAACATTTCTTGCCTTTACTGGAGAGTGGAAAATGAGAAGTTTCTTTAGGAATGATATTAGATGTTAAAAAGTTTTCACATTCATAAGAATCATTTCTACCATGTAAAGGTTTATAGAGCATTTTTCTTACAAACAACCCTCTTTGGTAAGTATCACGATCCTTTTTTGGAGAGGGAAACTAGGATCAGGGATCTGAAATGACTTCTCTAAAGTCACACAGCTAGTAAGTAGTGTGATGTAAACAATGAAGTCTCCACAAAATCCAGAGTATCAAAGTAATAAGAATAGCTAATATTTATACAAGACCTGCGATGTGTCAGGCACAGGGTCAAGTGCTGTATGGATATTTAATCCTCACAACAATCCCTGTGAGATCTTCATTTTACAGTTGAGGTAGTTGAGGCAGAGAGAGGTTAAGTGACTTGTCCAGAGTCACACAGCCAGCACATGACTGAGTCTGGATTTGAATTAGGTCTTCCTAACCTCAATCCCACCGTGCCACCTAGCCGCCAAAAGGTTGCCACGAGTGCTAGAACACCTCAGTCAGTGCATTGTATATTGCGCTTCATCTCTTCCATGCAAGAACCACAGCCACGATAAAGTGGCTTGTTACCTGTGCCAAGAGTGTGTGTGTGATGTTTTGCTAGTCATATCTTTACTGTTCACCCTCTCTGTTCCATCGTCCTTTAAGGCCATCCAATGTGGAGTTTTCTATGACTAATGATACATCCCTTTCTTAAATGCTTTTGTGACCTAGAGGCTTTATCACACAATTCACTTATATTTCATTATGTGCTGCCTTGTGTGTGTGTGTGTGTGTTCGTCCTTTGTTGCCGAAGACCATGCCATGAGAGAAATGATGACATGACTTGCACTTGACTTTGTTTTGAGTGAGGGAGGCTGTGCAGGTCACCAGCCTCACTTCACCTCCAGAGCCATCTGAGTCCAGTGACCAGATTCATCAGGATGACTGGAGATGACCCAGGATGAGGCAGTTGGGGTTAAGTGACTTGCCCAAGATCACACAGCTAGTGAGTATCAAGTGTCTGAGGTGAGATATGAACTCAAGTCCTCCTGACTCTTGCACAGGTGCTCTAACCACTGCACCACCTAGCTGCCTTATGTTGTTATTTAATGTATGAATGGCCCTGGGCAAGTCATTTGTCTTAGCCTTGGTTTCCTAGTAAGTACTATCCAACTCTAAATCTGTGATCTTGATGTATTTCCCAACTAAATAGTAAACTTTTCCAAACCAAGAACAGGACCCCACTTCAGTGGGTTTATACAATAGATATTTGGTAAATTCCTTTATGTTGTTATGAAGAGTGACCTGTGTTCATGGTTAAAGACAGAGTCACCCCTAGGATACAGAAAATTGGAGGAACTGCCCCAGGTCCCACGGGTTGTGATTCTAGAGGCCACTAGAAATGCATAGTGACTCAGTAAGGACACAGGTAGAGCAGGTGATGTTAAGGGAAAAAAATACCTGAGACTCATAAATTTCAGCTTATTACAGGGGTTCTCATCAATGAACTTACTTTCTTAAATAATTTGATAACTATTTCAATATAATCGGTTTCCTCTGTCATCCCATGTATTTTGTTGTTCAGTAGTTTTTCACTCATGTCCAAATCTTAGTTATTCCTTTTGGGGATTTTCTTGGCAGAGATACCAGAGTGGTTTACTGTTACAGATGAGGAAACTAAGGCAAAGAAGGTTAAGCGATTTGCCCAAGGTCACACAGCTAGTAAACGTCTGCAGCCAGATTTGAATTCACAAAGATGAGTTCTTTGGCTTGGCACTCTATTTACTGGTACCTACTGGTATTTTACTTTATACATTTAAAACATCTTTGTGAGAGAGTTTTCAAAACATGAAAAAGCCCTGGCCTATTCCGATTCTCCCTCCCCCTACCCTCAACACATAATGTTGTATGTTGTTCCACCCATCACTCCCACCCCTTTATCCCTCTTCAGGGCTGCCCTTGATAGTAATTCTAAGTATATTTCAGTGATATCAAAATAGTATCAAAAGGTTTGGTGAATCAGGCTTTCACAACTTTCTCCCTGCGCAGAGAGTTTAGCCTAAATAGTCTCTTGCCAGAGTGTGTAGTTTATGGTATATCTCCATGAGACCTGGCTCTTGGCAGCAGGTAAAGGATCATTGTATTAATAACCAGACTCTGAGTGGGGAATCCACCTTATCTGTCACATTTAAGTTCACTCCTGCCAGGAGGATCATTTCCGCTATGTCTTGTCTTGCGTTCTCAGCAGCAATGTGGAGGGGTGTCTGTTGCCTCTGAGAAATAACATGAAAAAAGAAAAATGGATTTTAGAGCAAATACCGTTAAACTAGAGGAGTAACAAATAGAGCAGTGAGATAGCCCATCCAGCATCGGGGCCTGAACTTAGGAAGCCAAGCTTTGGAACGGCCATGGGCACCCTGATTAGGCCATGAGGTTTAAAAGAAAAATCCCTTTGCTGTAGGTAGCATAAAAAGATAACTGGATAAAGAGGTTTTTATCGGGAGCTCCCATACAGCCAGCTCCTTTGGCCTCAGCACATTCTCTCATTTTAAGATGTAAATCTCTGGGATCAAACGTATCCTTGAGCTTCCCACTGACAGAGCAAGGACCTCAAGCATCTGCCCTGAGATAAAGCAAACAACCAGCACCGGATGGAACAAACCATCCCACTGTCAGATTAAAGACATTGCATGCTTCATGACCTCTAACAGATGGCATAAGAATCAGAAACCAACCATATTTACGACTGTGCAAAATTTTCATAGTAAGTTGGTCATTTCTCCAAAAATTACTTAAAATTACATTTCAGCTGAGATCACAAAGATGTCAGAGGGAGAGAAAATAAGATTCTTATTAATGGAAACAAAATTTAGCTCTCCCCCACCCCCACACAAAAGGAAAGTAATTACTCCCAAGACAAAGCTGTACCATCAAACAACAAACCTGCCAAACTCCAAATAGCAAAATGAGCATAGCGTCTGCAAAGGATTGCCCTTAGAAGAGCTTACGTTGTCGGTGACATCAAGGTCGATGTCTGCTGCGATGAGGAGTCTGACCATGGAAGGGTAGTTATTCAGCACCGCAATGTGGATGGGAGATGCGTTTTGCTGCGAAGAAATCACATCAGTGAGCCCAAGAACTCCAGAGACGCTTGCAAGTCAGAACTGGCTTTTGTGTAGGACTGGCCTGAGACATTCGCAACACTGACATGTGAAGCCCTGAGCCCAAGTCTGGGGCCGCCTTCCTTACGTCAGACCACTTCATTGTAAGAAAATCTTACCTAATTGGAGACAAAATCCAATTCTGTTTACATTTGTTAAGCTCCTCCTACATGCCAAGCACTCTGTGAGATGCTGCAGATACAAGGCAAAAATGAAACAACCCCTGACTTCAAGCAGCTTACGTTCTGCCCAGGAAAAACCAGTGTAAATACAGATAGGGAGATACAGATTGATTTCGATAGGGAAAGCTATTAGGTTGCACGGTGGACTTGGAGTCAGGGAATCTCAAGTTCAAATCCAACCTTAGACAGTTCATAGCAGTGTGTTCCAGGCAAGTCACTGACCCTCTGTCTCAGTTTCCTCACTTGTAAAAGGGGAATGATAACAGCACCTACCTCCTAAGGTTGTGAGAATCAAATGAGAAGGCGCCTAGCAGAGTGACTAACACATAGTATGTACTTCATAAATGCTTGGGTTCCCTTCTCCCCCCACTTCCCTAATTATGGTTTTGAGTTGGATGTACAGCATTGATTCTTGGGCCCAGTCGCACTGCCAGTGAGCACAGAATCTTCAACTTTGAACTGCTGCCCCTCCTTAGTCTGATGGCCCCCTCCTCTCTCCCCTTTCTCAGTACACATATAACTAATTGCATTAGCATTGGCGAAGCTAAGAACCCCCTACCCTCAAGCCATCCACTGGCTTCAACCTACCTAATAGAGTTCACAGGTGTGTGCCCCCATGCCCAGCAATATAATACCTCGCTGCTCACCATGCAACCAATGGAATTAAAATAATAGATTTATAGTATCTGAAACTGGAAAGAAAGAAAAAAAAACCTTAAAAGACTTCTAGTCCAACCACCTCCTTGTATGGATAAAGGAACTATGACTTGGAGAGGTTAACATGTAAGGGGAAAGTGGACATTTAAGACGCTTTACAATTTAACCCCTCCAGAATTAATCCCCATATCTCAAAGGCTTCTGATCTCATCTTCTACTGTTCTCCCATGTGTACATTCTTCTTTAGCCAAGCTAAATACCTTATACCCAGAATATACCATATACATTTCACCCTAGGCAATATTCCCTGCCTACAATACCACCCCCTTCCACTCCCCCAAATCATTCAAGAGAGTCGACTCCACTCGAATTCTAACAGCCCCATAAAACCTCATTACAATATAAAGTAACATATACTTTCTTTTTATACATATATCCTAAATGACCAACCAGACCCTTACACTTTAGCATTGTAGCAGGTGCCACATTTGTTGGTTATGATGATGATGAAACCCTTTTCTGTTCTTCCAAAGTCCATAAAATACTCTAGCTAGAAGGATCCCAGGGGCTTCATCTAACCTAGTCCCATTTTCATTCCCTGCCGTGATATCTAAACTATCTGCATTGAGGTCTCTGTTGGAAAATCTCTAGAGGCGGGGACCCTATTTTCCTTTTCTGTGTTGGATCACCCAGATAATTAGGAAGTTTTTCAGTCTTTAAAGTCCCTCAAAGCTCAGCTTGTGTGTCATCTGTCCTTTCCTGATCCCCAGGTACTAGTGCCTTCCCTCTCTCCAATTATCTTGGATTTATGAAATCTATTTTTGTATATTCTAATATGTGTTGATTCCCCCAATTAAAGATAGGCTCCTTGAGAGCAGAGACTGGTTCATTTCTGCTGCAGCGCACAGTCGGTGCTTATTAAATAAATGCTGATTCTGATGCTTTATAAATAAATGATATTAATAAATAAATACTTACTCAGATTCTTTTATTTTTGTTCTTACTTATCTCCCCTGCTTTAATTCATTTTCTTTTAATATAGTACTCTGCAGGCAAGATTTCCTCTTTCCCTTAAAAAACTCTTCACAAACTTCACCTTAGTGATCCTGTCAACCTGTCAAAACTTCAGAGCCAGAAGGAACCTGAGAGGTCTCACTTGACCCCTCTTGTATGATGAGGCATTTGATAAACTCTTAAGGGACCTGCCCAAGAAAATGGAATCCAAGTCATCAGACCCCTGGTGGGGCACCCTTTTCACTGTATCTGATTTTCCCTTAAGTCAATTTAATTCAACAAGTGTTAACTAAGTACCTACTATGTGCAAAGTATTAAAAATTGTTGTGCAGTCTGTGTCCGATTCTTTGTGACTCCATTGGGGTTTTCTTGATAAACTCATTGGAGTGATTTGCCATTTCCTTCTCTGGTTAATTTTACAGATGAGGAAACTGAGGCAAATAGGGTTAAGTGGCTTGCCCACGGGCACACAGCTAGCGTTTAAGGCCAGGTTTGAACTCAAGCCTTCCAGAAACCAGGCCAGACACTCTATCCACTGTACTACCTAATTATCTTATTGAAGATACAAAGATGAAATAAGTCATGGTCATTGAGTTGACACTATAAAAGTAATGAATATATTATGAGAAGTAGCTTGGCATCATGGATATAGAACTGACCTTGGAGTTATGAAGACCTAAATTCAAGCCTCTCACACATACTGGCTCAGTACTCCCGATGCCTCTCTGAGATTATACATTTTAGCTCTGCATTGGTAGAGAAATTTCTCAACAGAAGCTCCTTACACCAATGAAATCACACACACATACATTTTATATTTATATATACACACTCATATACTTTATACTCACATATACACTTATATATACACACATATGTTTACACACATACATACACATTTTAGATTTATATAAACACATATACATTTATACACATATATACACTCATACTTTATACTCATACATTTATATATACATATATGTTTATATATACACATACACACATTTTATATGTACATAAACATTTTAGATTTATATATACACATATACATTTATATACACATTTACATACACATGTTCACATACACACATACTATATATATATACATGCATGCACACGTGTGCACACACACACACATACACAGACCTGGATTTAAATCTCAACTCTGACACTTCAATCCACTTCCCCTTTCAACCTGCTTCTTCTACTCTAAAATGAGAATAATGTCTTCAGTGCCTAACACAGGATTACAGTAAGGCTTGAGTGAGACAAAGTATGTAAAGCCTTGCTCGTTTGAAAACACTCTAAAAAATTATTTCCTCTTATAAAATGGCATTGGGCTAGATATGTTCTCCAAGGTTCAAAAACTGCATGGAAAAACAGTATCCACATATCATTGTACAGCTTCATGCGTTACAGCATGTTACAGCAAGTTGTCCACTTACTCCATACCAGTTGTATATAAGATTTTTAAGTTAAAACAACTTACATAATTTGCAGCATCTATGCTGATCCCAGCACCAATGAGAGCTTGAGCGATGTCATCAAAGCCGTGTAAGGCAGCATAGTGAAGGCAATTCATTTGTTTCTAATGGAGATATCAAAAATACAGCATGATTCCTGACCTCATATTTTTAAAAAAGCATTTATGACTACCATTTATGTCACGTCTTCTATTGCAGGAAGCCTGTCCCTATCTGTCTAGCTGCTAGCACCTTCCCGCTTGAAATCACGTCCCATCTGCTACATATATATCTTGTTTAAAGTTTTCTAATCTATGAATCTCCCCCAGCAAATACTGTACAAAGCAAGTGCTTTATAAGTGCTGAATGAATTTGAACACAGCTCCTTTTACCCCAAATCTAGTATCAATTCCACTATACTTTCGAGCTTTCCCTTTGCATTAGGTTATAGTACTGATGAAACAGACCATGGGTTCAATTCCTGTGGAGTCAGCTAATTTAATCCCATTCCATGGCCAGTCTGCTTTCCTACATTCTCAAAGATTCGTGGACACTGGTCACAAAAGCCATGTATGTCTGTGTGTATGTATGCATGTATATGTTATGTGTGTTGGGAAGAGGGGGCATGGGGGAGTTGAACAGAATAGACAAAGTAAGTCCAATGTTCTAGTCTTCTGAACCACTATATGCACCAGAGGCAAATCCAGCCAGTTTAGCTCTAGGATCTATTTGCTCCCAAAGTCATGTTCCCCCCTCCCATGAGAGATAGTCACTGTCCCTGTCCAAGGGAGAATTAGCCCCTGTGGCCTCGGCCTCAAGACTGCTGGTGGGAATCATAGCAGTATTCCACACCATAACCTTGGACAGGGATCCTAGGCACCCTCAAACCCAGGCTACAGGCCCACCCACTCCCAAACCCCACAGCTCTATAAACAGTTCAGGTGCCTAGGTTTGGACCTTTTGCTGCTACCTTAAACACTCAAATGGCCCCGTTTTCTTGTTACTTCTTATGTGAATCAGATAAGATACTAGAAAGGCATTGCAAAAGTACCACCTTTGAAGTTACAGAACCATGGTCACCATCTTGCTTTTGTCAACCGATAAACATTAAGTGCTAACTATGTGCCAGGCACTGTTACTACCTGTGTGACACTGGGCATATCATTGCCCCCTCTGGGCCTCAGTTTCCTCATCTGTAAAATGAAGGTGCTGGACCAGATGGCCTCTGAGGTCCATTCCAAGTATAACTCTGCCATCCTGTGTTATCCAATTTTTCACATGAAGCATCTACCTCTTTATGTGGCCATTCATTCTGATGACCCTTAACTATTTGTTATTTGGCCAAGGGACAGAAAATGAAGCAGCACCAGGCAAAGTCAACAATGCACAATCCTCAACAGTCAGACAGAAAACAAACAGGGCAGGTTGGGTCACCTGGGTCTGGGCATTGACCTTGCTGCCAGCCTGAATCAAGAGCTGCACACAGTCCAAGTGGCCTCCCTCAGTTGCCGTATGCAGTGCAGTCAAGCCATCCTGAAACACAGGGTAGAGATGATAGCAACATGTCACAGAGAAAAGAAATCCAGCCTCAGAGCCTGAAAGACCTAGACTCATTTCCAGATTCTGATAGTGTGTGACTAGACAAATCACTCAGACCTTTCATGCTCTGGGAGACTTTACTCTTTAAGTTGCAGAGAAGGTTATGATCTTCCCTGACAGAAGGAGTTTCCTATATTAATGAAATCACAGGTTTCAGTCCTTATCCCTGATTAGAATGCTCTCATGTCCCATAAATTAACCCAAAGTCTCCACTCTGATTAGGCTAATCTGTTCAGCATCCTGTGCACATGCTATGGTCAGTTTCACCTCTGTATTTTTGTTCATGGCAATCCCAGTACCTGGGATGCCTTCCCTTCTTCTTTTTGCTTATCCAAAACCTGCTTTGCTTTTAGGGACCAGCTCAAGTCCAAAGGCATTCCCTGACTCCTCCAGCCACAAGGATCTCAGGGACTTCTGATATTTATTTTCTTATTAGAATTTAAGTTCCCTGAGGGCTTTTGTCTTTGTTTGCCCTGTGTGATACTAGTAAGTGCTTAATTAATGCGTATTGATTAATTGTTCACTCATCTACAGCCAGTCATGCCTTCTGACATCCCTGATTAAATACTGCTATTTAACCTTTCATACGTACATGTATGATTTGCCTGACTAGGCTATAAACCCCTTGAGGGTAAGGAATTGTTTTACATAACTTCAGTGTCCTTCCCACATCCCACATCAGGTGATTTCTGCCTGTGTGAGTCTGGGCTAGTCTAGCTAGTCTAGACTTCATTTTCTTTGTCTATAAAATGAAGATTTGTTGACCAGTATGGACCCCATCAACTCTAACTCTATGGGCCTGATTACATATATCCATATGTTATGTATTATATACGTAACCAGTATTGCTACACATTAATAGGTGCTCAACATTTTTTCTACTGCATCAATGCATGTGTAAACAATTCCAAGACTTCATCCACTTGGAGGAAGGGCAAGAGAGAACTTGAAAACATGTCCCATTCTCCCTAACACTGAGACTATTCCCCATGTCTCAAGGATTAGTCATCCACTAATCAGATACAAATAAATACAAGATGGTGCCCATGGATAGAGTGTTGATCCTGAAGTCAGGACAACTCATCTTCTTCCTGAGTTCAAATCTGGCGTCAGACACTTACTAGCTGTGTGACCCTGGGCAAGCCACTAAACCCCATTTGCCTCAGTTTCCTCATCTATCAAATGAGCTGGAGAAAGAAATGAAAAACCATTCTTAGCCAAGAAAACTCTAAAAGGGGTCACAAAGAGTCAGACACGACCGAAAATGACTAAATAACAAACAACCACAAATTAATCAAACATTTTTTAGATGCATACAATGTTCCAGGTACTCTGCTAGACACTACAAATACCACAATTAAGTGTTGAAGTAGGGAGAAAAGAAGGGAAGGTCAGGGGTAAGGACCCTCACCTCAGGAGGCAGTTAGGTTGACTCAGTGGATAGAGTGCTGGTCCTGTAATCAGGAAGAAAGACTGGAGTTCAAATCAGGGCTCAGATACTGACTTAGCTGTGTGACCTTGGGTAAGTCACTTAACTCCTGTTTGCCTCAGTTTCCTCATCTGTAAAATGGGGATGATAACAGCACCTACCTCAAAGGGTTGTAAGGAGAAAATAATTGTCAAGTCAATTGTAAAGTGAGTGCTGTGTAGTATTCATGTGTAACCCTAAAAGGCTTAGTATTCTAAGGGATAAATAAACCTAAATAAGTCAATGAGCACAGAGAGCAGGGCTAAGACAGGGGAATGCTTTGGATGCCCAGTGAAAGCAGAGAGGAGAAGCTTGGGAAACCAAGGCTTCAGAAAGACCACGAGGCAAGGGGGAGCAAAGGGGCCCATGGCCAGCGTCCTGACTTACCGAATTCTTTTCCTCTAGGTCCAGTCCAATCTCTATGATCCTCTGCAGCACCGATGAGTGGCCGTTCTTCGCGGCCAAATGAAGGGCTGTGTTTCCCTCCTGCAAAGAGATGATGGCTCAGGTGGGAAATAGGCAGATGAGTAATTCTGCATGCTAACCAAAGAATCAAAAAACTTAAATCATGAGATGTACTTAAAGACTACCTGGACCCACCCTCTCATTTTATAGTGAGGTAACACAGAGCAGTGAAAAGACCCCTCAATTCAGGATCCAGAGACGTGAATGCAGTTACTGGCTCCATCGTTTACTATCTGTATGACCTTTATCTTCTTAAACCCCAGGGCTTCTGGTAAAATAAGGATAATATTTGTACTTGGGTTGTTGATGATTCGTTTTCTGTTGTGGTCTACTGTTTATATCCCCTTTGGGATTTTCTTGGCAAAGATACTGGCATGGTTTGTCATTTCCTTCTCAAGTTCATTTGACAAATGAGGAAACTGAGGCAAACAGAACTTAAGTGACTTGCCCAGGATCACACAGCTAGTATATATCTGAGGCTGGATTTGAGCTCAGGTCTTTCCTGACTACAAGCCCAGTGTTCTATCCACAGTGTCACCTAGTGACTCAATATTTGTACTATCTACCTTGAGACACAAATGAAATGACTAAACTATCAGTAAACAGCCAGGTACTTTCTCCTGTCTCTGCTTTGAAACCAAGTCTGTTATTTGCAGGAGTCAGTTTCAATCATTTTGTTTTTTCTATCTGTGGTTGACCTTGTGCATACTGCTTTCCTGGTTTTGCTTGCTTCACTTTGCATCCATTCATAGAAATCTTCCTCCCCATTTCTTTGTATCTGTCATACTCATCATTTCTTTCAGTACAGTCATATTCTATCACATTCACATACCACATTCCCTAATGGATAGATCTCTCCTTCATTTCCAATTATTTTCTAGTACACAAAATGCTACTGTAAGTATTTGGGAGTATGGGGACCTTGTGATAGGCCTAATATCTACCAACATTTCCCCACAACATGGGGGGTAAGGGTTGGTTTTCCTTAACTGGAGACATGAGGGCAGCTAAGTGGTACAGGGGGATGACTTATCTTCCTGAATTCAAATCTGGCCTCAGACACTTACTAGCTGTGTGATTCTGGGCAAGTCACTTAACCCTATTTGCCTCAGTTTCCTCATCTGGAAAATGAGCTGGAGAAGAAAATAGTAAATCACTCCAGTATCTTTGCCAAGAAAACCCTGAGTGGAGTCATGGAGAGTCAAATATGATGGAAAACAAATCAACACCAAATAGAGACATAGGATCTGATTGATGCCATTTCCTGGTCACTTAGGGGCATGAAAGGCCCTACCCACATGAAATGGCTTTTCCCTCCTTCATCATGGTGGACTTCTCACAACCACATGAGTTACCATATCCTTCACCATGTTCTGCCCTGATAACCAGATGCATTTCCATGCATGGATGAAGGTGACCATGTTCAGCGAGCCTCCTTCCATTACCTGTTCAGTGACTGGTGAATGTCTCATTTTGTCCCAACATAGAACCTTAATTAAGAGAGTACTGGCATCAGACCACTTCTAATGGAGCCTGACCACCTAAGAGCTTTTCCTGTTGTTGCAGACAAGGAAACTGAGGCAGTGAGAACCTGAATCTCCCATGATCATGGCAAGGCTGAGACTTAGACCCTAAGGCTCATGATTCCCAGAACAGCATGAATTACACTAGCTCTCCATATCTCGCCAGGGACTTCCCTGGTCAGAAAAACCCAGGCTCATTCAGGGATGGAACGATTACTCTGTTTCGTGGGGCTCCTGTACAAAAAGCAGGCCACTGTCTTCATGGTTTCTCATACATGTCATGTTTTTCTTATCCCTTATCTCTTATTCCTTTCTCTGGAAATGATGCTTCCCCTGCCTGTCCATCCTATTCACCCTTCAAGGGCTAGCTCAGATCTCTGCTTCTTCAGAAAACTTTCCATGATTGACATCCATGGTGATATCTATCTCGATATCTGAATATCTTATCTCTCCTCTCTTCTGACTCACAGTAAAACTTAAGAGCCTGTGACAGACTGTGGCACATAAGATTCTGTACTTCTATTTAAACATTTGACACACACTTACATACGCCTTACCCTGATACCTCAACAAACAGGAGTGAGTTCTCAAAATACATCCTATGAGATAGAAAGTCTTTGAGCACAGGCATGGTGAGGGGCAATCCATGGAATAGCCTAGCCAAGTATGGATGGAGATGTTTTATCACTATCCCTTCCTCCTACCCCCACCCCAAAAAAATTAAGGGTAGAGTATTTTTTTTTCAAAGACAAATCTACTGAGGATTAATTGAGGTAATTGTAGTATGAGAATTCTGGATCCCAGACAAATGTCTCCACAACCAAATTACGTAGGCTTATTGAGGGCAGGGAACAACATGCAAATATATACAGATATACATATATATAAAAATACTGAAGTGTGCATGAACATGTATATATATATATGTATATGTGTGTGTGTAAACATATATGCATGATCACGCACATTTTGGTATTCATATATTTTTACATGTGCAGATTTATACATAAACACCAAAGTATATATAAACATGCATATATGTTTACATAGAAATATCTTTTCTTTGCCTCATTAAAGGGACCCTGCCCTGGCTACTCCATAAATGGACCTATTCAATGAATGGGTGTTGCCTCACCCTAAGGGAGTACCTGCAAAGACCTTAGCCTAAAGGGCCCAAGGTCTCCCAGTGCATCCTGGGTCATCTCCAGTCATCCTGATGAATATCTGCTCACTGGTTTCAGATGACCCTGGAGGAGAAGTGAGGCTGGTGACCTGCACAGCCCTCCCTCACTCAAAACAAAATCAAGTGCAAGTCATGTCATCATTTCTCTGATGGCGTGGTCTTCTTCAGCAACAAAGGATGAACACAATAATGTATTACACTGTGTATAACATTTTGTACATGTGTTTACACACAAATAGACATGGATTGAAATCTATATGTATATAAACATGCATATGTATAAACATATGGATGTGTGTATATAATACACCATGTATTAATTGTGTATATACATGTGTGCCCACATAAAATATACACACATGGCCTAATGTGCAGTTATGTGCACAAACGTGGATATGCTTACATGTAAATATATTCTATCATGTTTTATGTGTTATAGAGACAGACATGAACAAAATCTGCATTGTGTACAAACATGCATGTATTTATGTATTAACATGAATGCACGCACACAATACACCTGTATTATAGTGTTATTTTTGTGTATACATGTGTGTCCACATACAAATATACATATCTTGGCCTAACTCAAAACTGTGTTGAAAACACACATGTGTATAAATATAAGCACACATATGTATATACAATACATATATAGTGTATGTATCCATGAATGTATGTGTTGACAAATATAAATATAAATGAACCATAGTGTGCATTTGTGTGTAAAACACTGAGTGGTATTATATACATGTATATGTGTATGTACACTCATAGACACACCCACATATTTTGGTCCATATCTATGATTTCATTGCAATAAGGAACTTCTGGTGATGTAATTCACTTTATCCTTGCAGCCTGACAACTATCCTAAACGTTATGGTCTGAGAAAATTACCTGGGGCACCAAGAGGTTTCTTGACTAGCCCAGGTGCATTGAGTCAGCTTGTGCTAGGACTTGAACTCAAGATTTCCTGACTCTGAGACCAGCTGTCTGTGAAGTCATGCCGCCTTTCATCTTTTTGTAACACTCAATAAAGATTTTTTTTAAAAAATCTGAAATTTTCCATTTATTTACTTCCTTTAGAGTAAGCAGCTGATAGATTCTAATAGAGATAAAGAGTAGAGAAGACAAGACCCCTGCCCTCAGGGAGCTTATAGTCTATCAGGGCAATGATATATCAACACAGATAACCATAACACAAGACAATATGATGTAAAAACATCAGCAGTGGGAGAAAAATTAATCAGAAACTTCCTATGAAATAAACTTGAAAGGAATTTTAGACATTGGTTAGCCCAGTCATTGGGTCAACCCTCATGCAGGCATGCCTTGTACAACAAAGACTCTAAACTAGGGCCTGTGAACCTGTTTTTGAATTGAAAACTGCATTTCAATGAAATTGGTTAATTTGTAATCCTATCCTGAATTCAAATTCAGCCTTAGACACTTACTAGCTGTGTGACCCTGGACAAGTCCTTTAACCCTATCTGCCTCAGTTTTCTCATCTGTAAAATGAGCTGGAGAAAGAAATGGCAAACCACTCCAGCATCTTTGCCAAGAAAACTCCAAATGGGGCCACAAAAGTCAAACATAACCAGAAATGAATTAATAACACCAACGATATTTATGCTTTAAAAAATTTTTCTGAGAAGTCTATAGACGTCTTTGCTCAACTGCTAAAGGGGTCCATGACACCCACAAAAAAATTTAAAGCTTAAATATTGTTGTTGCTTCATTTTCAGTCCTGTTTGAGATGCTAGCCCAGAGAAACGGTTTTATTCTGGTTCAATCCACATTAAACACAGCACCTGTGTCACACCAGACAATGCAGGCTCAATACCCTGACCCATTTGTGGCTCTCCCAAAGTCTTCTACCGTTCCTTGTTCTCTTAACTGAGAGAAGGGGCCTAAAGTGGTTAGAATCTGAGATATGTTATTTCCTCTCCTAGACTTAAACTCCTTGAAGGCAGAGATGATAGACAATTTTTATCTCTGTATTCCCACTGCCTAACAATGTCTGATGTCAATCGATTGGATGATTAGAGCCTCTCACCACCAGATGCTGCTGGTGAGACAGGACATTGGTGGCACAGCCTGTACTTCCTAACCCATAAATAAACCTTGGTTTCTGAATGTCTCAGCTCCCTGGGAAAGGTGCAGCCTGGACTATCTCATCTGCTCTTTAGCCACCGACTTTTCTAAATTAAGCTCCGATCAAGCTGGAGGGCGCTATCCCTCCCTCTGAGACGGAAGTGGCCCAGGTCACCAGCAGTTAGACAACCTGATGTAAATAATCCTGTCTGAAAATGTGCATGACAATCATTGGGGCTAAAAATACTTAGGAACGTCACAAACGGCTTTATTTACACTGAGGCTCCAGAACCCACCTTCTATGTGATCACACACACACACACACCAGGGGGTGGCTAGTTCCAGAGCTCTGGGAAGCATCTCCAAGCCAGGGACTCTTCACGTTCAAAGACACACAAAGGAAACAGACAAAGCTTGGGGGATGTCACACATCCCGCTCCCAGAGGGGGGCTGGGAGGCAGTCTGTTTGTTCTTGTTGCTTCTGGTTTATAAATATCAGTGTACTGTGCTTTGAAGGTTGAGGCTGTTTGGATTTCCTACTGTAAGCCCATGTCAGACTCATCATCAGAGCATGGTACTTTAAACCCAGATTTCTGTTACCTTGAGTCTGATCGACTGTAAGTAACAGCATTTATAGGTCTGTAAAAAATGCCTTACAAATATTTTTATTTGGTCCTCACAACAACACTGGGAGATAGGTACTATTTTTATTGCCATTGTACAGCTGAGGAACTGAGGCAAACAGGTTGGCCAGGGTCACAAAGCTAGTAAGTATCTGGGGCCAGATTTGAACTCAGGTTCCCTCTGACTCCAGGCCCAGACCTCTTCCACCATACTACCGAGCTGCCTATAAGGGCAGAAAGTGTTTCATTTTTATCTGTATTCCCAGCACAATCTTTGTCACACAGCAGGCACTTGATAAATTCACTGATGTGTGTGTGTGGGCTAGGGAGGAACAAATAATTTTGATTACATTAAATGAAAAGAGTTTTGCACAAACAAAAGTAATGCAGCCAAAATTAGAAGGAAAGCAGGAAACTGGAGGGGGGATTTACAGCAAGTTTCTCTGATAAAGGTTTCATTTCTCAAATATTTAGAAAAGAGCCAAATTTATTAAAATAAGAGCCATTCTTCAATTGATAAATGAACAAAGGATATAAATAGGCAGTTTGAAGAAGAACCAAAGTTATCAATAGTCATATAAAAATACTCTGAAGCAATAATTAGAGAAATGCAAATTAAAATAACTCAAAAGTACAGCCTCACCTGACAGAAAAAGAAAATGACATGTTAGAGGGGAAAAGTAGGAACACTAATGCACTGTTAATAGAGTTGTGAACTGGTCCAACTATCCCAGAGAACAATTTGGAACTGAACCCAAAGGGCTATAAAACTGTGCATATCCTCTGACTCAGCAACAGAGCTACTAGGTCTATATCCCAAAGAGATCTACAAAAAAGGAAAAGGACTAATATGTAAAATAAATGTATTTATAGCAGTCCTTTCTGTGGTGGCAAGGAATTAGAAATTGAGAAGACGGCTGAACAAGTTGTGCATGATTGCGATGGAACACTATTGTGCTATAGTGTGCAATGACAAGTAGGATGGTTTCAGAAAAACCTGGACAGACTTTTACAAATTGATGAAAATTGAAGTAAGCAGAACCAGAAGAACATGGTACACAGCAATAGCAGTACTTTAACAATGATTAACTGTGAAAGACTTAACTATTCTTATCAACATGGTGATCCATGACAATTTCAAAAAGATTCTTGACAGAAAATGCTATCCACTTACAGAGAGAGAACTCTAACAAACTCTGAGTGCAGATAGGATCATATTTTTTCCCACTTTCTTTATGTTTCTTACTTTTTGGTCGCAACATATAGGAATAAAGAACAATAAGGAAATGTTTTGCATGATTTCACATGTATAATTGATATATTGCTTATCATCTCAATGAATGAGGAAGGGGTGGAAAGAGGGAGAAAATTTGGAACTGAAAATAATTTTTTAAAATAAATAAAAATAAATGTTCATTAATGTACTAAGGGGGTATGTGGCCCAGCTAATGTCTGGGGGCCCTGGACAAACTCCAACACCTTTACTTCCAGGCAGATATTCTTACGTAGCCCTTCAAAAAAGATTTCCCCAGATATGAAAAGCATTGGCAGAAAACAATATACTCATGACTTCAACAAGGTAAATGGAAAGGACAAGAAAACAACACCAAATTGAACCTGAATACTGTGTAATTATGGTGATCCAGACAGGAGAATGCAGCTTTCCCACTCCTCTGCAGAGGTGGGAGATGACAGATCTGAAACACTACATAATCATGTCAGCCTTGGTTGAAGTGTTTATCAGTTTGCTGAATCACCTTTTTCTTTCTTTCTTTTACGCTTTGAAATAAGGGATGACTCTCTGGATGAGGGAAACGGAAACAGATAATTGGAAGAAGGTGATGAAAAACAAAAGATAGCAATAAAATTGTTTAAAGAGAAGTACTATGGAAGATAGGACAGTTGGGTTGTACAGTGGATAGAGTACCTGGCCTGAAGTCAGAAGGACTCATCTTCCTGAGTTCAAATCCAGCCTCAGACACTTACTAGCTATGTGACCCTGGGCAAGTCACTTAACCCTGTTTGCCTCAGTTTCCTCATCTGTAAAATGAGTTAGAGAAAGAAATGGCAAACTACTCCAGTATCTTAAATGGGGTCATGAACAGTTGGACATAACTGAAAATGACTGAACAACAACTTCAGGAAGTGGGATTGTAATCCCATTTCATCCAGGAACTAGCTGTATGGGCATACTCTCTGGGTCTCAGTTTAAAAAAATAAGCTGATTAGATTTAATGAACCTAAATGTCTTTGCCAGTTCTAAAAATTGTGAGTGTGAACATCCTACCTCTAATGGTGAAAATTCCACCCTGCTCCTTGATTTCTATAAGCACGTCAGGTGATCAGTATGAACACAATATTAGATCTCTATCCCGCATTGATTAATTCATACTACTGCTGCTGCTAACAACAATACTAGTAATAAATGACATTTATGTAGTAATCTAAAGTTTGTAAAGCACTTTGCATATGCTCTTTCATTTGAGCCTGGCAACCACTGAGGCAAATACAATTCAGGCTACATTATTCTCCCTTTAAAGATAAGGAAACCAAGGCACAGAGAAGTTCATGCAGCTGATATCCGAAGCAGAATTTGAACCTGTACCCAGCACTTTCTCCATTATATTCTACTCTATTTTATCCCTTTGCTGAATTTACACCTAAAGCTAGTTATTGTCATTGTTTTCTTGGCAAAGACACTGGAATGGTTTGTCATTTCTTTCTCCGTCTCATTTTACAGATAAGGAAACAGGCAAACATGATTAAGTGACTTGCCCAGGGTTACACAGTTAGTAAGTGTCTGAAGTTGGATTTGAACTCATGAAGATGAGTCTCCTTGATTCCAAACCCAGTGTTCTATCCACTCAAACCTTGAAGTTCTTCAAAAACTAAGTATTCTGACAGGATATTGTTCAAAACTTTTCAGCAACATATCATTTTTACTAAATGGTTTAAATAAACGAATATATAGGTTGTTTATGGAAATAATTTGCCTCATGACTGGTTTTGCCCATGGGCATGCTCTCCAGGCTCCAAAGAATCTTGAGGGACCAAGTATTAAACAAACACTCTTGCATCTTGACTAGGACCTGCCATCCATCAACTGTAGGATGAATTCCCTAGCTCGTAGCTTTCCCTGCCTGAGGAGTTCCTCAGCTCCCATCTCCACAGCACTGCCTTCAGAGCAGAATTAGAGCCATTGGCCCCAAATGAGGGTGTGGGCAATGGCATTCTATATCATAATCTATCAAACTGGTCTTGGTCCTATGTGACACTCCATTTTCCAGCAGGAACCAGTTGTCCCTGACACCTGAAATGTTCACCTCCTCACCTCTGTCCCTTGGAATTCCCAATTTTCTTTGGAACACAACTCAAAGGCAGTTTTGTGTATGGAACTTTTCCTTAAATTCTTTTTTCTGAACTTAAATACTGAATTTAAATTCTGAATTTAAGCATTTCTGTATACAAAATAGAATGGGGGAAGGAAAAAAGATTGTACATGAAGCTATGAATTTTTGTTATGTACAGTTTCCTTTTTCTTAAAGTATATAATAAATTCAACACGAAACTTTCAAAGTTATCCTGCTTGTCTGTGTTTCCCTGTGAAAATTTTTCCTGATCTCCCCTCTCCATCTGCTAGGGTTTTCTCTGCCAAAAATCATCTTGTATTTATGTTGTATCTATATATTTTATTTATATTATATAATTATATTGCATATAATCTATTATTATATTGAATATATTATTATATATTGTATATAATTTTATATATCATACTATACATATATGTATATATGTGTATGTGTGTATATATATATATATATATATATACACACACACACACACGTGTGTGTGTGTGTATGTTATATCTCCCAGAGAACAGAAGCAGCATTGTATAGAGGGCAGTGTTATAGCTCTAGCACCTAGCACATGCCTGGCACATAGTAAACCCTTGATAAAGGCTCATTGATTGACTGATCTATTCTAGAGCATCCATTCTCAAACTTTTCCATCTCAGGATTTGATTACACTCTTAAGAATCACTGAGGACCTCTCAAAGAGCTTTTGTTAATATGGGTTACATCTATCAATATTTAATGTATTAGAAATTAAAATATTTAATGATAAAAATAGTTTTGACCTTGAAGACCCTCTGAAAGGGTCTCAGGGATCCCAAAGGGTCCCTGAGCCACACTTTGAGAACTGCTCATCCACAGCCTAGACATTCTCCAGCCTCCCCCTCCCCCACCCTTGGCTCGGCTCTTGGTACCTTGTCTTTGATGCCATGGTCGCAGCCAGAGCCAATCAAGAAGTCCAGAGTTTCAAGCTGCCCATGCTCAGCCGCCAAATGGAAAGCTGTCCGATCCAGCTTTAATTTCAAGAAGAAAGACAGTTATTTTCAGTGCAACCCAACAAAACAATCAGTACCTTCCTCCCTAGCCTCCATCACTCTGCCAACCCCACCTCACATTTTCTTGGGGGAAGATCCTACAAAAGGGCCCCAGCGGCGGTCACAAATAATTTGAGTCACTCCTAGAAGGTGCTTAACAAAAGTGCCTCATTCATCCAGTATTCAGCTGCTGCTTTACCTGGAACTCAGCCCTTTAAATATCGATGCTCAATTACATCAGGAAGCCATGATTTTAATCAATATAGGAACCCGTCCCCCAATTCCTAGTGACAAACATACCATAACATCTCATATGCTGTATGTCTAAGTAGATCAGTATTTCCGAGTTGCTCTGGCCAAAGAAAATCATTTCCCTTTTGATGACAAGCTTCCTCAAACTTAACTAGACTGATCCTCAGACAACAGACTCATACATTTGCCAACCCATATTCACACTCTAAGGCAGCTGGGTGGTGCAGCGGATAGAGTACCAGGTCTGGAGTCAGGAAAATCTGAGTTCAAATCTAGCCTCAGACACTTACTGACTGTATGACCCTGGGCAAGTCACTTCCTCCTTTTTGCCTCTGCTTCCTCATCTGGAAAATGAGCTGGAGAAGGATGTGGCAAACCATTCCAATATTTTTGTCAGGAAAACTCTGAAAGAGGTCACAAAGAGTCAGACGCAACTGAAAAATGAATGAACAACAGTATTCAAACCCTACCCAGCTTGGCAGAACCTGTTGGAGTTTGGTCTTTGCTGAGATAGGCTTCAAGAATCTAGGAGCATCTCTGCTACACGATAAGGCATCAGCGTAAGGCTGTGATGGAGAATTGATAACAAAACTGTCTAAAAGAGCAACTTAGGAACAGAATTCTCTCTAAAACTTATCTGTACTTCCCTGCCTTCTTAAACAGAACTTTGGATTTAAACTTTCTCTTGATGACTCAGGAAATGTTACGAATATTATTACATTATCATGATTTGTGGTTCAGTCTCCAAATCCCTCTTTGTGATCCCATAGACCACAGCACGCCAATATTGTCCATGGGGTTTTCTTGGCAAAGATACTGGAGTGGTTTGGTTTAAACCAATAAACATTTATTAAGTACCAGCCTGTATTCAGTGTATGGGAGACAAAAAGCTTGGGAAAGGCATGATCCTATCCCTACATATTTTATATTAAGGAGGCTAAGCACAATAACATTCCATGACAACCATATACCATAACTCATTTAGCCATTCCCCAATGGATAGGCATCCCCTCAATTTCCAATGCTTAGGCACCATGAAAAGAGCTGCTGGAAATATTTTTGTACAAATAGATTCTTTTTTCTTTTTAAAAATCTCTTTGAGATTTATTTTATAATACGAATAAGATATAACACAGTATTAGGAGTTATGAATATCAGAGTGGTACAAAACAAAATGCTATTTATCTGGACATGACCAACATAAGAAGTGGTTTTGTTTGACTATGCATATTATAAAGGTTTGGGGTTTTTTCCCCCAATGGGGAAAGAGGGAGAAAAAAAAATAGATTTTTTTTGTTCATTGAAAAAAATAAAATTTAATTTTTTAAAAATGCTATGTGAGTTCTTAGAGAGAGGTCATAGTATCCACAGGGGTGTGCTGAGGTGTATGGAACTACCTTCCAGCCTGTTGAAGTATCCAGATTCCTCGGTGAGCTCTTTGGTTTTTCTGAACCTTACCTAAATGTCAGGTAGTGAGCTGACACTTATTATTACAAGATTCTAGCTTTACAAGTGAAAGGAAATTGAAACATTATTAAATCTAACCCCCTCATTTTTACAGTTGGGGAAACAAAGAGACAGAGGCTACCCAAGTAATAAATGCCAGAACCCAAATTTGACCCTTGAGGCAGGATACTGGGAAAAAACACTGGCCCTAAAATGAGAGCAACTGCTTCAAATCTTGTCACTGCAGGTGTGACCTTGGACAAGTGACTTAATGTCCCTTCGTGGGCCTCAGTTTCTTTATTTGTAAAATGAAGTGGATGGATTAGATGATGTTCCCTCCAGCTCTAAATCTTGTTGTTCAATCATTTCAGCCATGTCTGACTCTTTGTGACTCCATTTGGGGTTTTCGTGGCAGAGATATTGGAATGGTTTGCCATTTCCTTCTTCAGGCAAACAAGGTTAAATGACTTGCCCAGGCTCACACAGTCACACAGTCAATACATGTCTGCTGTTTGTCTTTCATTCTCAAAGAGGACCACAACATCAGGGAAGTGATGCCATGACATGCAAGTGAATTGGATTTAAGTGAGGAAGGACTGTGCAAAATCATCAGCCTCACTTTCTCCTCCAAGCCATCTGGATCCAGTGGCAAGACATAGATCAGGACAACTGGAGATGGCCCAGGATGAAACAGGAACCTTGGCCTTTTCAAGCTAAGCTCTTTAACTGGTCTCATTTTGACTGAGGCAACGCCCGTTCAACAATTATGAAAATAGCAGTTGCACCATTTTGACCAGACCTGAGGGTCTTCTCCTCCCAGATAGATTTTCTTTTTAGCTACAGGTGAAGAGGTCATTCTCACTTAATCACTGAATATGTTTTGCCTCAGTCAAACTGAGACCTGTTAAAGAAGTGTCTGAGGCTGGATTTAAACGCAGGAAGAAGAGTCTTCCTGCCTCCAGGCTCAGAACTTTATCCACTGCTCCACCCCTCTGCCCGGCTCTAAATCTATGACCCTGTTATCACACCCAGGTCCTCGGACTCCATATTTGGGACTCTCATAGATATTGGGGTGTCTTACTCCAGTAACTTTTCTTCCTAATCTGCTGGAAACTGAATAGCCAGATAACCAAGCTTGTTAAACTGTATCGAAAATCAGAGTTAAGTGGGCTCTAGAGAAGCCCCTAAAGGGCTTTCTTGTGAATGAAATGCATAAATGCATGAACTTTGGGGCTACCACTCCATGGTTTCTAGGGTCTTTTGTTAAATTCTCAGCTATGTTCCAAATAGTTTAGGCTGCATCTTATTATACAGGTGCTCTATCCACTGCACCACCTAGCTGCCTCGTACTGAAACTGAAACCTGGGAAAGACCTTAGCTTAAAAAGGCCATGGTCTCCCACTGCCACTGGGGCCATCTCCAGTCATCCTGATCTATATCTCACCACTGGACCCAGATGGCTCCAGAGGAGACAGTGAGGCTGGTGACCCTGCACATCCCTGCCTCACTTAAATCCAATTCACTTGCAAGTCATGACATCACCTTTCCAATGTCATGGTCCTCTTTGAGAACAAAGGACCACCCCCCAAAAACAGTGATAACAGCTAACATTGAAGACACTTCCTAGAATAACAGGTATGTTGATAACACTGAGCTCCCAGGGCCACTCCTAAGGCTCAAAGGAGATAATATTTCTGAAGTGTTTAACATGGGGCCTGGCACAGAGCAGTCATTTGATAAATGTTCCCTCCCTTTTTCCCTGCCCAATCTCCCAGAATCAAGTTTCTTCATTTTCCTGAAGTGAAAGATGTTGTCAGTAGGTTGATGACAGCTTTTACCTTGTCAATTCGATCAAGGGTCACATCCTCCAAATCTTCCATTATAAACTCCAGCACATGCACATGGCCCCTTTGAGCAGCACAGTGCAGGATGTTCAGACCATTCTGCAGAAGAGAAAAGGTGTGTTCTTCAGCAGCCATGGCGCTCTCCCCCATCCCCCTCACTGTTCACCGCCTTGGTCAGTCTTGGTCAGTCACATTCTCTTCTAAGGTAAATGTGTTCATGACACCTTCTTGGACTATGCCCCTCACTGCCTGTGCTACTTAATGTCTGGATACCCAGTTTAAATATGGGTTGGGTCCCAGAAGTAATGCAACCCGGAATACCTGCTTTATAAAGTATGGTTAGCTTCCATGGAAGAAAATTTTGTCTGAATTTTAGGCATAAGTCTTCTAGAAGCAATTTTATTAATCTAGGTTATTCTAAATCTAAGCATTTTTTTCTTAAAAAAGGAACAAGAATGGTCAGTGTTACTGCATTATTTTGAAAACTCCTAACTCAAGCGGGTCTGTCGTTACAGTCTGGATATACTCAAACACTAGGCAAAATTCCTCACCGAGCCAAACCGTTCTTACAGAGAGCCAAGGGAAAAATTCAGGTAATAATTTACTTTATCAAACAGAACAAGTGACTTAACGTGGCACGCTCTTGAACAATCATTTTCCTAAAATTATTCAATCTATCTGACCTTGAAGAGTTCTCCTTTACAGCTGGTCTAAAGTTTCAAGAAATACTTCTGACACATGAAGTAATCAGATTTCTTCCTTCTCTGAGTCTGATACAAACGACTTTTGAAGAGCCCTTCCTGGGTGGTGGAATCGGGGCATGTGGTGGGTAATATAGAAAGATTCCAGTGCAGGTTATTATTTAGAATTGACAGCTCAAGAAAGACCGATAGAATTTATTTTTCAGATGAATCCAAAGGCTTCAGATCAAGATAATTTAAAAATAATTTTTCATTTTAACAGTATTTTATTTTTTCCAATTGCATATAAAGACAATTCTTAACATTCCTTTTTTTTTTAAACTTTGAGTTCCAAATTTTCTCCCTCCCTCTCTCCTTCACTTCGCCCCTCCCTAAGACAGGAAGTAAACATACACAAAAAAAAGAAAGTAAAAATAGTCTGCTTTCCTCTTCATTCAGACACTATCAGTTCTTTCGCTGGAGGTGGATAGCATTTTTCATCATGCATCCTTTGGAATTGACTTGGTTCATTGCATTGTTAAGAATAACTATCATTTAATATAGTTGGAGATCTGGTACAGCCGGGCCACTTTCCTTTACATTTTTAAAAAAATTAATTCCCTTGATATTCTTTTTAAATACTTTAAAAAAATTTCTGAAAGAAGGAGAGCTAACTGGGCCTTAGTTTGCTTCTCTAGTTCCAAGGCTAGCCCACAAAAAGCCCACTGAACATAGATAGCTAGAGTTCCAGTAATGCTGAACAGTCTCAATCTATTCCTCCTTTAAAACACCCCTCTCCCCTTGCTTTCTATACCAGCCTATCACAGCAAGACTGAATTTCCCAAAGTTCATGCAGCAACAGAGGGGAGTGAGGAAAGGGCAAAGGTCTCAAAGAGTCTTTGGCAGATGAATATGGTCATAAGGTACGGGCCTGTAGAGGTGGAGGGAATAAAAGTTTCAATAGTTTGGGTCCGTGAGTAAGTCTCTGGCTATAGAGTGGGGAGGGAAGAGAAGACATAGGGGAGGGGAAGAAAAGAGGGGAGAAAGAAGAAAGTAGAGAGGAGGAAGGGGGGTAGGGAGGAGAGGGAGAGGAGAAAGTAGAAGGGAGGAAGGGAGAAGAGGGAGAAGAGAAAGGAAAAGAGAGGGAGGAGAGAAAGGGGAGGGAGGGGGAAAAGAGAAAAGGGGAAAGAGGGGTGAGAAGAAAAGGGAGAGGGAAGAAAAAGGAGTGGGGAGAAGGGGGAGAGAAAGGAAGGGGAGGAGGGAGAGAGAAGAGGAGATGGGAGGGAGGGGGAAGAGGAGAGGGGACAGAGGCGGGAGAGAAGAGAGAGGAGAGGGGATGGAGGGAAGAGAGGAGAGAGAGAGGGAGAACAAAGGGGAGGATGAGGAAAGGAAAGAGGGGAGATAGGCATCACTTGGGTCCCCATCTACTATCACCTCCCCGTCCCATATACACATGAAGATTGTACTCACCAACCCTTTTTCCCAAGGCTGTGACCCTGCTTAGATCCCAGGACCCCAATCCAACCCTATTTAAGCCTTACAGACTGCAATCAAGAAGCTAGCTGGGGAAAGAGCACTGAGGGTGAGGGGTGGGGATCCACTTTATTACCTGGTCTGCTCACATTCCTAGGCCTCCCTAGAGCTCACTCCCAGCACCTGCTCCCAGCTGGGGGCAGGTGGCTCTGCAGTCCAGCCTTATATGCCCCCACATTCAGGCACTGGTCTCACCTTGTTCTCACAGTTGATTTTGGCCCCTGAATTGACTAACAGTTGTAGGATCTTTAGATGGCCAAACCAGGCAGAGAGAAGCAGGGCATTCATCCCAAACTAAGGGAGAGAAAAAGAAAGATGTAGAGACTGGTTTTTTCCTTCATTCTTCCTGTAGAGGCATGTTTACTTATGTACTCATATCACACACCCAGACACATATGCGGAGGCATCTGTACACATTCATGCCTATGTGTCTGGGCAACCCAACATCTGCATGTCCACAAACCTAAATGTCACAGAATTTTATAGCCATGACTTGTAGGTTCTCTGAACTTTAGGGTCAAGAGAGAATTTTGAAGTTATATGGTTCAATTTCCCATCTAATGCAAGTATCCCCTCCTCCCAGGGATGGTGCTTAACACACTACCTGGCATATAGTAGGGGCTAAATAAATTTCTTTTTTTTCTTTTTTTAATTAATTAATTAATTTACTTATTTTAAATGTTCTACAATCACTTTCTTAAAATTAAGATTTTATCCCCCCCACACCTTCCCCCCGCTACCCTCCTCCCTCCCCATGACAACATTCAATTCTGTATAGGTTCTACATATGCTTTCCTATTGAGCACATTTTCACTATAGTCATG
>CM053769.1:578814965-578946670 GCA_028658325.1 Potorous gilbertii | reverse complement strand
ACAATTTGAGGTCTGGTAGCGCTAGGCCACCTTCCCAAGCATTTCTTTTCATTAGTCCCTTTGATATTCTGGACCTTTTGTTTTTCCAAATGAATTTTGATATTATTTTATCCAGCTCTAGAAAATAATTATCTTTTAGTTTAATTGGTATGGCACTAGCTAAATAAATTTCTAAGTCACTACCTGAGTACAGCCTGTCTCAGGGATGATTAGGCAAGCCTCAGTTTGCACACTTTCCCAAGACAGCCTATTTCATTGAAAACACTTCAGAATTTGACTCTGTGTAACTAACACACTTGTCCTATTGCTTCATCTCTAGATCAGGAGTCTCCAAGGTTTTTTGGATGATGTATCCTATAAGCATAAAATTTGAGCATGTACTAATATGTATATATACTTATAAATTATATACATGTATTGCTGACCTAAACATACACACCACAAAACTTATGCAAAATAGATATTTTTAAAGGATGTAATAAAGATAAAATAATATTTGCTCCAAGAGTTCACAGGGAATTCTTGGAGCTTATTGGCTAGGTTGTGATGTATCCAGGTCATACTCTAAGCTTTAGGAAAATCACTTTGGCAGCTCAGTGGAGGATGGATTGGAGCAGGGAGAGACTTGAGGCAAGAAATCCAGGACAAAGGTGATGAAGGACTGAGAGGAATCGAATTTGAGCGATGTTTTGGGGGTAAAAAGGATGAGATTTGGCCATTCCAACAAGGACTGATAAGCTAGAAAGATGGCGGTGCCCACTACAGTAATAAGGACTTTCAGAGGAGATGTGGGTTTGGAGGGAAGAAATTTGAGAGCAGGAATGTAGAATTCAGCCTATCCATGCCTCAGTGTCCCATTGAGAACAAAATGGGGGGAGGTGGACACAGTGGTGTACTGAGGAGCACCTACGGAAGCCGGAGATGACTCTATGGGCAGGATGTGGGAAGGGTAGGAGTGAGGGATCTGTGAGGGCCTGGGTGGTGAATAGGTTATAGCCACTCTAAAGGGCTAATACCTGGCACTTCCACAGGAAGCCAAGAGAGAGGGCAGAGGGTGAGCGACAATGGCTCTGTTTGTCCCTTTGGATGCGGTTATTTGGCTACCTATAAATCCAAGTGCAATTATTTACTCCATAAAAATATCATGAAAGACTTTATCAAATGCCAAATACTTTTCTGAAATCCAGTGAACATGTATATTATGTGCCTGCTTATCCACATATTTGGGGGCAACTAGGTAGCTCATTAGATACAGGACTGGAGTCAGGAAGACCTGAGTTCAAATCTGACCTCAAATACGTACGAAAGTTCTAAGATCCTGGGTAAGTCGCTTAACCCTGCTTGCCTCAGTTTCCTCATCTGTCAAATGAGCTGGAGAGGAAAATGACAAACCACTCCAGTATATTTACCAAGAAAACCTCAAACGGGGTCACAAAGACATGACTGAACATAATCTATAGATTTACTTACAGAGACATAGGATTTGAAGCTGAAAGGGACATTAGAAATCATCTAGTCTGATCCCCCCATTTTACAGATAAGCAAACTAAGGCCCAGAGACAGGAAATATTTTTTCCCACATCACTCCAGTAGTAAGAAAAAAAAGCCAGAATTCAAACTCAGATCCTCTTACTGGCCTTTCCACTATACCCTGCCACAGCATAATGGAAGGAGCCTTTAAGTGTCATCAGGAAACCAAGGTTCTAATCTCCTCTCTTCCATAAATCTTTTGTGTGACTCTGAACATGTTTCTTTGACATTCTTAACCATGAGTTTCCATTTTCTCATCTATAAAATGAGGGAGTTGGATTAGTTTAGGGGTTCTTAACCCTTTTGGTGTCTCGGACCCTTTTTCAGAATAATGTTTTTAAAAGACATAGGATTACAAAAGGAAATGATATATCAAAATATTAAATTAAAAAGAAAACGTGTCAAAGATCCGAGGTTAACAGACCCTGGCTCTGAGATGCCTTGTAGCTCTGTCATTCAGGGATTCTTTATAAACAGCCTTTCATGTACTTGCCTGTTACAAAATTCTAGAGATCTCAGGTCACATATCCAGCCTATATCTGAATGATAAATCTCTATATAACGTATCTGACAAATGGTCATTCAGTTTTTGCTCAAAGACCTCTAGTAAAGGGAAATCTACCTCCAGAGGCAGTCCATTACATCTATGGATGGCTAGAATTGTTGATAAATTTTTCCTTCCATCAGACCTAGCTATGACTGTAACTTCTGTTCATAGTTCCCAGTTCTATCCTCTGGAACCAAATGGAACACGTTCAATTCCTCTTCCACACAGTGGCAGGCCTTCAAATGCTTCAAGACAGCCATCATATGCCTACTAAATGTTGCTTTTCCAGGTGAAACCTCCCAAGACCTCTATAGCCGCATTTGTCCACGTACCCGACTGGGTCTCCCTACATCTGTGTCAATCCAGATACCTATGAGTCTGTTTCCATGTGTCTATTTAACTTATTATTAAGGTACAATGGCGTTCTCTTTGGTCTGAAAGGTGTGAATTAAATACTGCACGTTGGTGGAACAAATTTAGAGTGAAAACCCTGAGTTTTAGATTAAGACATGAAGAGATCTTTTTTTGCCCAGAAATACAGAGTAAGAGACCATGACGCTTCACCCCCTGCCTACCTTGTCCTTGTCATCCACAGACACATCGGACTCCAGGAGTAGTCTCACAGCTTGCTCATGCCCAGCCCCGGAAGCCCAGTGCAGTGCCATCCTGCCCACCTGTCCAGGAGAACAGAGAATCCATCAACCCCAAAGCTGGGCTGCCCCTTTCCTGGCTGTTATCCACAAACTAGTTGCTGTCCTTCCTCTTCAAAGTGGACATCACTATTGTAAAGTGAAATTTCAATGTGTCCGACTGTGGCTGATCAGACCAATATGAGCTTGGAATGCTGTACCACAGGGTGGGCACAGATAGTCCGTATGAATATTTGGGATGGATATCCCAAATTTGTGCATCCTGCGTTTACTTGGTGCTGTCTCAATTCTGTGTTGCTCACAGAGCACAGCACCTTTCCTGATGTGGACATGCCATGCTGAGCGGTCCTGTGCCAGTGTCTCCCATGTTGCACGGTCAAATCCAAAGTTCTTGAGAGAGACCTTGAGAGTCTCCTTGTATTGTTTCTTCTGTCCACCATGTGATCACCTGCCCTATGTGAGTTCTCCATAAAATAGATTTTTGGCAAGCGTACATTTTGCATTTGAACAACGTAGCCACAAACTACAAAAAAGAAAAACCCACACCCCATCTTCTCTCCTTTACCCCTCCCAGTAGGCTCCCAGCATATTCTGGTTTCCTAATTCCTAGCTTCCCTTCATGCTTTTGATTATTCACAGGGATAAAGAAGGCTGCTACAGCCTTTCAAAACTGAATTCAATGTTTCAATGAATATAAAAGTATTTCAAAAATATAAAATGCAAAAGATTTATCCTTGGAAATGGCAGGGAGGAGTGGGCAAGAGAAACAAATGACCCTAAGGTCAGAAAGGAGAGGAGGGAATAATAAATTAGTATCACTGGCAGGGTTAAGCTCTCTCTGTGTCCCTTTTGGCCAGCTCCTACTGACCTGAGAACTGAAAAGTCAGGAAAGGTAGAACAAGGTGCAATTACTCTTTCAGCCTATCACCTCCTAACCTGTGGCCTAGGTGGCATGTCTTCGAAAGTTCAGGTAGGGTACAGCATAGTTATGCTCACCTTCCCCTGAGGCAGCTTAGGTTGGGGCAGTGGGTAGAGTTAGGAAGACCTAAGTTCAAAGCCAGCCTCAGACTTACTAGCTGTGTGATCCTGGGTAAGTCGTTTAACTTTTGCCTGCCTCAGTTTCCTTAACTGTAACATGAGGAGTAAAATAGCACTCATCTCCCAGGTTGTTATAAGGATCAAATGAGAGGATATTTATAAGGTGCTTAGTCAGGTACATATTCCAGGTCCAGGTATTGTCAGAATCTGGTTACTTGAGGAGCTGCCTTTTGGCCTGCTACCCTCTTCTCTGTCCCACACTCCCTGCTTCAACAGGTGGCTCCATTTACATGCTTCTGAAACCTTCCCATTCCACACGAGGCATACCAGGCTGGTTTTTGACCTAGCAGCTGCATTTAAAATCTTCCTGCCTGAAAGAGAGGGCTGCCTCAGTTCCTTTATTTTTTTTTTTTAGGACAAATACCTTGTTCTTTCTCTTTTAAAAAATCTTTTATTGATACATTTTGTCTTGACATTACCTTCATTACCAAATATTTTCTTCCTCCTTCCTCTCTACTGAGCCATTCCTTTTGATAAAAATTTTAAAAAGAAAGTGAACAAAAGTAGTTCAGCAAAACCAAATTTCTTTTGTCTGTCAGCACATATAATATTCCACACCTATAGTGCTCTGCCTCTGCAAAGAAGGAAGAAAGATAATATTTTGCCTTGGGCCTTCTACTTCTTTGGCTCTAAATACTAGAGAATTTCCTGGTTGCTAAGCAATGGCCTATACTATTAACTAAAGAATGAAGAAACAAGGAAAGGCAAACACAGTCCCCGACCTCAAAGAGTTCACAATCTCTATATAACTTGGTATGTTTCTGACTACAAACATCTGCCCTTAATATGCCAACATAAAGTCATGACTTTTTTATTATGAATTTAATGTTCAAAAAAGAACTTTTTCATATACCAAGTAGAACTGGAAAAGATAATGTGTAAAACTGTAAAATATTACATACAAATTACTTTTATAATATATATTATATATTATATTATATATATAGTATACCATAAATGTAATATATAAAATTACCTTTACCTAGAACAGGAGTTCTTGATCATTTTTACATCATGGACCCCTTTGGCAGTTTAATGAGGGCTATCTATGCACCTCTTATCAGAGAAAGGTTTTACCACCAAACATTCAAAATTGAAGGAAATGTTAAAAAAAAAAATTAACATTTAGGTCTATCATTTAATTCCAACCTTTAGTTAGAGATTAGTGAAAATAAAGATGTCAGGTTTTTCCCCATCTAAGTTCACATATCCCCTGACATCTATTCATGGACCCTGCACCCAACAGAATCCAGAGAAGTTAAATGGTCCTAGAGAGAAAAATGACTTACGTTGTTTTTGGCTCTGATATTGACCCCCATTCCAATCAATTCTTTCATCCTCCCAACGTTGTTCCGTCTGGCTGCCTCATGGAACTGTCTCTCCAAAGGAAGTACTAAGGCAAGAAGGAAGGAAAGATAGGATGGAGGGAAGTCAAGGATAAGGAATCAGCTTTGGGCACACAACTGGTGGGCATCATAATAAAGAGCCTGGAGCCCAAAGAAGTAAGCCAGCCCCAGCTTTGGTTTTTGTCCCCTCTAGCAGGCCATGCCCACAAGGGAGCCCTCTAGACCAAGTCACTCACCAAAAAGCAATCTCTGAACTTGAGAGCCTAAGGAAGTGCACCCTGGGTTATACCCATGGTCTACTGAGCCTAAAATGCAATCTCCAGTGGGGGTTGGCTAGGAGAAAAGACTGATGGAAGTCTTCTAGGATTGTCACTTCTTAATATTAACTATTTTTAGTTAATAGTTTTCTTAATGACCCATTATAAATGCAAGGTTAGCACTCAGCAAATTATAAAGGCAGCATCGCTTGTCTTCAGCAATGCAGACCTCTCTGGCCTTCCCTGCTCCACCAATGCCTCTTTTCTCTCCCCTCTCCTCCTCACCATTCCATCCAACTGCTTTTAGAATAAAATCTGAAACTCATCACACTGACAGATTTCAAAGAGGGGATGGCTGGGTGCTGAGGGAGGAGGACTTACAGCTGTGAAGTTCTGAAACTACATGATCCTCCCTCCTCCAACTGTACCTCCTAGGCTGTTAGAGAGGGTTACTAATGAGAGTGGGGAGGATTGTGGGAAAGGGGAAGGGGCGTGGAGGGGACGGAGTGGAATGGAGACAGTAAAATTGGCTAGTTATCATGAGAGTTATTATAATGGATGCCAGAACCAAGATCCAGAAAAAGATTTTGACAGGCAACAATGCAGGAAAGAATTAAAAAGATTATATTTAATAGGGATACACACAATAACGTCAATACCATAAATGGAAAGAACTACAAAATAAAAAATCAAAAGCTAATGTTGCAAAGTTGCAAGGATGGATCCAAATGAAGAGTTATGAGAATATATACCCCCATCCCCGCTCCTTTGCAGGGGTGGGAGGTGCCTGGGTATATAGTATATTGCATGTGTTCAGACTTTTTTGATGTAGTGATTGATTTTGCTGATTTTTTTGGTCTCTTTTTTCCCTTAATTGTTTTTCTTTTTTTAGTTATATGGGTTGACTCTCTGGGATGTGAGAGAGACTGGGAGAAATTCTTGTGGTGTATAAAATACAAAACATATCAATAAAATTTCTTTTAAACAAGTGGAAAGTCTTGCACTTAGGTTTTTTTTTTAAATCAACTTTACAAATATAAAATACAAAAAGTTGCCACAGAGCAATTCGTCTGAAAAAGACGAGGAGGTATGGATGGACCTTTGAAGGCTACATTGGAGTCAATGGGGAGATATGGCAGCCAAAGATATTTAATGTGAATTTTGATTACAATGAGAAAAGTATAGTATGGAAGAGTATGAAGGTGATGGCGCCTCCTCCTCCATACTCAGTTTTGGATACACCACCTGGGTATCCTGTTCCATTTTTGAATCTACACTTTCATAAAGATTTTGACAAACTGAATGTTGTCTAAAGAAAGGCAACCAGGATAGTGAAAAGGCTTTGGAGGCCTGCCATAGCAGGGCTGATTGAAAGATCTGAGAACATTTCTCCTAGAGAAGACAGCACAGCTCTTTTCAAAGGGCTGGCACCCAGCAGAGGAATTCTCCACTCTGTTCTACACATCACCAAAAGGGAGAAGTAAGAGAAGGAGTGGAAATTGCAAAATGGCAGGTTTAGGCTTAACCTAAGGAAACACTGCCTAACAATGAGAATTTCCCAAAGGTCCAAATTTCCGAAGTGGGCCTTTTGTGGAAACAGTGGGTTGTGCTTCATAAAAAGTCTTTAAGCAAAGCTGGTGGATCACTTGTCTCTGGTGTAGAGGACTTTCTTGTTCAGAGACAGGTAAGGCTAGAGGGACTCTGAGACTATGATTTTCTGGAGAGAGTGGTTTGGTTTTTTGTTTGTCCTATTTCTCTTTTTGACACCTGTATCTAAACTCCTCAAAAAGGCTGTCTACAATAGGGGCCTCCACTTCATTTTCTCTCATTCCCTTAACCCCTTAAAATCCAGCCCCCCACCTTATCATTTCATGAACCTCCTCTCTCCAAAGTTCCTAGTGATCTCTTAGGTGCCAAATCCAATGGCCTTTTCTCAACCTTCATTCTCTCTGACTTTTCTGCAGCTTTTGATGACTCTTTCCTCCTCGATACTCTCATCTCTCTCGGTTTTCAGGATACTACTGTCTTTCCTGGTATTCTCTCTACCTCTCTGACCACTCCTGCTCTGTCTCCTTTGCTGGATCCTCCTCCAGATCACGCCTTCTAACTGTAGAGTTCGGTCCAGGACCCTCTTCTCTTCTCCCTCTATATTACTTCACCTGATGATCTCATTAGCTCCCATGGATTTAATTACCATCTCTATGCTGATGATTCTCAAATCTACCTTTCCGACCCCAATTTCTCTGCTGGCCTCTGATCTTGAATCTCCAACTGCCTTTGAGACATCTCGAATTCTACATCCAGCAGACATCTTAAACACATCATGTCCAAAACAGAACTCATTATCTTTCTCCCACACCTCCTACAATGCCTATTTCTGTAGAAGACAACATCAACCTCCCAGTCCCCTCAGGCTTATAACCTAGGAGTCATCCTGGATTCCTCACTCTCCCTTCTACCTCAATATTCAATTTGTTGCCAAGGTCTGCTAATTTCACCTTAAATTCACCATAACTCTTAAATATGCCTCCTTCTCTCCTCTGACACTGTTATCACTGCTGCAGGCCCATATCATTGTACTAACCTTCTAGTGGGTCTGCCTGCCTCAAGACTCTCCCCCCTACAATCCATTCTCCATTCGGCCACTAAAGTGATTTTTCTAAAGCAGAGATCTTGATCATATCACTCCACGCCCATACTCAATAAAGTGCAGTGTCTTCCTATTGCTTCCTGGAGCAAAAATGAAATGCCCTATTTGGCCTCCGAGCCCTCCATAGCCTAGCCCTCGCCTACCTTTCCAGTCTTCTTACACCTTACTCCCAGATACATACTCTTCAGTCCAGTGACACTGGCCTCCTGGCTAGTCCATAACAAGACAACCGTCTCTCAGCTCCAGGCATTTTCTCTGGCCTCTACCCCATGCCTAGAATGCTTTAGCAACTCTGCTCCAACCACTGACCTCTAGGGCTTCCTCTAAGTCCCAACTAAAATCCCACTTTCTACAGGAAACCTTCTCCATCCCTTCTTAATTCTCTAATAAAGCCTTCTCTCTTTTAATTATCCTGTATATAGCTTGCTTTGTAGATATTTGTTTGCAAGTTGTTCCCCCCACCCCCATGTAAGTTCTCTGAGAGCAGAGACCCTTTGCTCTTTTTATATCCTTAGTACTAAGCACATTGCCAGGCACATATGGCAGATGCTTAATAAATGTTTATTGAATTGAATAGTCACTGTGGAAGGGTGTTCACACAAAGATCTCTGGACAATCTGAAGATTTATTTGGGGGCTTTGGATATGAATTCCCAGAGAGTTTGGAGAAACTTCCACTTAAGGAACACAGAAGATAACTCAAAATTAAGGCAATTAATAAAGGTCAGTTTGAGTGGGCACAGGGTGCTAGTGAAGATCCCTGGAGAGCAAAAGTAACATTTAGGGGATATAATGTCAAGGCCTGGAAGATATAAGATATCTAATTAGTACAGTACTGTGCTCTCATAGTATCCCTGTGGCAAAAGTCACTAGATAGATTATACCCTTTTGTCAAGTCAAATGAGGCCATCTTTTGCCTCAGTTCTTACCTAACCTTTAATCACCAAATGCGTGTTGCCTCAGACAAACTGAGACCTGGGAAAGACCTTAACTTTAAAAGATCAGGGTCTTCTACTGCATCAAGGGCCATCACCAGTCATTCTGACTTATATCTTGCAACTGGACTCCAATGAGTCTGGAGGTGAGAGTGAGGTTAGCAAGGCCTCACTTAAATCCAATTCACTTGCAACTCAAGACATTACCCTCCCCATATCTTTGGTCCTCTTAGAGAATAAACAACAGCAACCATTAGTAAGTATATACCCAAGGAAGAGACAGAGAAAAAGGTTGCTAAAACATTTATAGTAACACTTTATAGTGTCCAAACTGGAAGAAGAGTGAGTAACCCCCACACACAGGTTAGGAAATAGCTGAATAAATTGTGGTATAGGAATTACGGAATAATATTGTACTTTAAGAAATGACAAATATGAAAAATTCAGAAAAATATGGGAAAACTTCAAAGAACGAATATAGAATAAAGCTGGAAAAAAACAAACAAATAACATCCTCATGATCATAATATAAAGGAAAACAATACTGAAAAAATCCTGCTTTGTTGGGTTACTGACTGTGACCTCGAAGGACTTAGAGTAAACCGTGCCTGCCATTTCTCAGCAGAGCTTGGGGACTATGGGTACTTGTTTTCAGACATGTCCACATGTTGATTTGATTCGTTTAATAGTATTTATTTGTTACAATGGAGAATTCTGTTGGGAGATAGGGAGTTATTTGCTACTAACCATAAGATTTTTTTAAAGAGCATCAATAAAATTTTTTTTAAATGAACTATCAGGAGTTTAAGTATTTGGGGGTCCACATCACAGACTGAGAGATAGCCCATTTAAATGTCTCTGTTAGATAAAGAAAGTCAACCCTTGAGTTGAGCAAATATTTGTTGCAGCACTAATATCAGATTTTTTTGTGAAGCATTTGCTGAATTCTTTCTTTCTTTTAAAAATTTTTATAAGTGATTCCCCTGGTGGGAAGAGATACAGAAGGAAAACTAGGTGAGGTAAAAACAGAAGATATCAATAAACATCTATTAAAAATAATAATGGAGCTGGCAGTTGTAGACCTCTTCCTTTCACTAATATAAAATTCCATCATTCCTGAGGGTAAATATTTGCTGGCCAGAGGCAGAATCATCCAGATCCCTATAATCTGGATGTTTTATTACTACCAAACCCTCTGCCAAGTTGTGATATTCATCTGTAGAGGGGTGCAAGGTCCTCGACTCCACTGTGTATTCATGGGCAGATGTTTGATACACCTCAGATACAGATAGAAAATGTAGGCAATAAACCTACCTGCTAAGCAGCTGTTTTTCCCTAGAATGTAAACTTTGCCTTCCAGATGTTCTATTAAGGCTTGCTGACTTGAAATATTATTCACCTCAGTATGAATTTACAGAAACTTCAGGTGAGAAATAAGCCTTAAGAAGTCATTTGGAACAACTTACCCAAAATAAAAATTAATTTATAATGAGATCACAGATTTAGAGCTAGAAGGGACAGATGAGTAAACTGAGGCACGTTGACTTGCCCAGGTTCATATGGCTGGTAAGTATTTGGTGTGGGATTTGCTGCCACATCTTCCTGCCTCCCAGTCCAGTGACCTATCCCCTATTACACTATACTGCCTCGAATTGCTTTTCCCCAGATCTTTAACTTCACTGAGAGTTGAAGTGGTGGAGAGGAGGCGCTGACCTTGCAGCCAATGGAGGTCATTTTTGAACCTGGGGCACTACTAGGCTAAGTTTTGGATAACTAGCAGACAACATAAAGGCACTGGCCCCTGGAGGTACCCGAAAGGAACAGGGGAGAGGAATAGCCCCCAAAACAAATTTTGCCTCCTTCATAATTTTGCCTCTGTGGGTCCTGCCCCCAAACCAAGAGAGGTAACTTCAGCGACAATAGTAGATAAGACTGTTTAGCCAAAATCTTGACCTAATGCTGTGAATATTCCTACTCTACCTACTCCTGGGTCACAGGTCATGCCTCCAGAACTGGAAGGAACCTTGGAGGTCACCCAGTCCCCTCACGTCACTTTCTAGCTTGACCAGGCTCTTTTTATTTCCTGGGAGTCTTGGTTAATTTCAACAAATACATTTTTTTTTCCTCTCTACACTTCAAATGAGGACCATAGTGAAACCAGCCATTTTGCTGATGGTCGTGGTGGTGGTGGTGGTGGTGGTCAGCTTTGTCTCAGTCAGTCAGGTGCCCACGCGCATTGAGTAAGAAGCTCCAGTTGGATGCTCTGGACAAAGAACTGGCAGACTCCAGTGGTGTGGAACAGACCAACCCAGATTCAGATCCTGTTCCGACAATCAGGAGCCCTGGTTATAATCCCAGTGAAGGTGCTTTTTAGGCACCAACCTTCCCACACACACTTTATCAGGATCTGTCTGATCTATGCATTTGAACCTGGGCAAATCGTTTGCCCTCTATGAGTCTCAGTGAACTCATCTGTAAAATGAAAAGATTCTACTGGTCAGATCCTCGCAGTTCCAATGTTGACGATTCTCTGACTCGAAACCAGAATACTTCAGAGCCCAAATGGAAATCCTCCGAGGTTTCTAAGTAAGATTCCCTTCCCACTCTTTCCATGCATTTGTGTGGGGACTCGTTCTCAGATCAGCTCAGGGCTTCTGCACTTGGCTCCCAACCCGCTTCAGTTTGCACAAGTGACTTGGAATGTGCAGGGACGACTGCAAATGCCTAAATCCGAATTATAAACCAAAATGCAACGGAAGCCTTCCCACCCCTCCCAAGGGACTCCCCAACCCCACAGCGAACACAAGCCTAAGAAAACTCGCCAAGCGCTTTGATGCGCCACCTGTCTGTCCCGGCACAGCCGCAGCGCGCAGCGGGGGGCCCCCACCACTGCCCAGCCCGGAGCGGGCCCGGAGCCTCTCCAGACGCGCTCTGCGCAGCGCAGCGCAGCGAAGGAGCCTCCCGCGGGCAGATACCTCCACCTCCCCAGAGGACAGCATCCCCGCGGGGCAGCGCGCCCCAGGCGCACGGACTCACGGCGGTCGTGATCCAAGGCTGGCTCCTCCATGGCCCCGGTGACGCTGCCGATGCCCACCTCACCGCCTCCCCGCCTCCGCTCCAGCCTCCCAGGGCTCAGCTCCCTGGCCTTGGAAGAGAAGCGGAGCCCGAGGGACCGAAGGCGCCCAGAAGCGGCCCGACCGAGCCCCCACTGGGGACGATGGCGCGCGGGAACAGCTGGACTGGGCGCGCTCCCGTCGGGAGCCCAGGAGGGGCAGCTTCGCCAGTGCTGCGTACTGGGAGGAGCCGGGGTGGCGGGAGAGAACGGTAGGCAGACGATTGGAGGTGGGAACGGGAGGGGAGCGACGATAGGGCAGCGACACTACTCCCTTACCTCCCAGCTCGGAGTCTGGACGCGAGGGAAGCCTGTCCATCCATCACCTGGAATGCACTTTTACCTGTAATAGGCCTTCAGTAAAGGTGTGTGAAATTGACCCTCAGGGACTCGGAGCAGTGCGGCACTGCCCTCCGGATGGACGCTCCCCTTTGCTTCTTGCCTATAAATTACAGGTTTCCAAGCTCTCCTCACCTGTTGAATCCTTTAAGAGTCTAACTCAAATGCCACCTTTCCCAGGCAGGCTTTTCTGATCTCCCAGGCCAGTGAATGGCCTTTCTCTCTCAGTTTTGCCTGATGCAAAACATGTCAGCTTGTGTAATTGGTTGTCTGTGTTTGTGTCTTATCCACTTAGTAGACTGCCTAGGAGGGCAGTAACTATCTTAAATAAATATTACAACTTTTTGGATCCAGGAAGATCTGGATTCAAATCCTGCCTACATCACTTACTAACCGTGGGAATATGGGCAAGTCACTTAAACTCTTGTGATACATCCATAAGGTAGAGACCATAATGTCTATGGTACCTCCTTCTATTGGGGCTCCTAGGTGGTACAGTGGATAGAGTACTGGACCTAGAGTCAGTCTTTCTTTAGTTCAAACCCCATCTCAGACACTTAACAGCCATGTGGCCCTGGGCAAGTCACTTAATTCTGTTTTCCTCAGTTTCCTTATCTGTCAAATAAGTTGGAGAAGGAAATAGCAAACCATTTCCAGAATCTTTGCCAAGAAAAGGGGGCTGGACACAACTAAACAACAAAATACCCCTCTTTCCTCAGGTTTTGTGGGACTCAAAAAGAGATAATCTGTAGAAAATCTTGACACACCTCAAACTGCTACAGCATGGAAATGTCAGTTATGATATTATCAACATCTTCCGTCAAACCTAGTACAGTGTGCTGAACACAGTAGAACCATAATTATAAATATAACCTAACCCCTTCCCCCCCCACAGAAAAGCAAAATAAAATTTAAGATGTGGGAAGAGCTACTGTACCAAACCACATACAGAGGAAATCCCTTCTGAAGGTCATACAATTTTGAAAATATTGAATCATATTTTACAAGATATCTCAGAAAGAGGACAACACCAAAGGATAAGGATAAAAGATTGAACCTGTGATTTTACTGATATAGGAAACTCCCTGGTAACAAATCTCCCTCCTCTGATAGAAGTCTGCAACTTCTGGTCTTGGAGGATTGCCTGAAGCACTAGGAAATTAAATAATTTGCTTAGGGTCACACCGTGTGTTCTAGGGGTAGGGCTTGAACCCAGGTCATTGTCAGGGTGACTCTGATGCTGACTTTCTATTTTTTAAAACATGGAAAAAAATCATAGAGGATATTGAATGCTTTCTAGCTCTAAATATACAATCTTCCCTGGTGGAATGGGTAGAGGAGAGCTATTTGTTCCAATGGTCATTGAGACAGCTCAAGCTGGTACTATGGAGCACTTAGAACTTGATTAGACATCGAATATGCCAAGGTCATCCACTGTATTCCAAGCCATCACCAGTCATCTTGACTTTTGTTCTGCCACTACACACACAAAAGACTCTGGAAGAGAATGAGGCCAATGACTTCGCACAACTCTGCTGCACTTAAATCCAATTTATGTAAAAGTCAAAAGACATAACTCATACCATTTCACCAATTTTAGCTACTTCAAAGTCCTCTGGCAACCAGCAAGTGATGAAACAGCAGATTCAGATATACTGGGAACTGTAGTCACACACAACCCTGAACACAGGTGGCCATAGGGTCATCATCTCACTGGACTAAAGCAGCAGTGAAATTCAGCAGCCCCTTAAGTGTCTGAGCAACCTTTATAAGGACCACACTGCTCTCTTTCTGGTATGAGGAAGGGGCTAGAAAAGGTCCTCTAGGGCAGAGTAGAAAGATGGACCTACTCTAGCTCTCCCCTCATAGCCCATAAAATACCTGTAAAAAATGGCCCTAAACAAATTCTAGAGCATCAGAAGCCACAAAACGGCAGAGTGAAAGAGATTTCCAGCCCAAGACAGCCTGGAAGCCCAATAGGAAAGGTCTATCACACCAGGCTCAGAATGGAGCTCAGCTCAGCCTTGACCATGCTGCACAGACAGGACTGGAGCAGGCTTCAAGGTGCAGAATCATGGGTAGCAGCTGAGGTTCCTAGATTTTTCAACCCACAAATGCCAAAGACAGCTTCAAAGGTCAGTGAGAAAGTTCTTTCACCTGGGTAGGAGGGGAGTACTGTCTGGCCCCAGCCTCAGGGTGGTGGCAGTCACTGCAGCAGCATCCACTTTTGAAGCCTTAGCCTAAAGACCCTGGGGGGGGGGGCTTGAGAAGCTGATCTGGGTCTCAGTTGTAAGAGGCAGTCCTGGGGTGAGGAAGAGCACTGGCATGGTGGAGCTGGTAGTGACTGTAGAGAGGGAATCATACTCGCAGATCTTAGGCAGATAAGAATGCTTGTGGTTGTTCCCAGACCAGAGTGAGGGCTAGGAGAGGAGTCCTCTTCTTTGATTGTGCCACCTTGGAGGAACTGAGAACTTACGGGTCCCTAAAGTATACTCTCCACTTGACAAAGAACTCAAAAGTCAAGTAACTGACTGGAAAGATGCCTGAAAAAAAAGGGGAAAAAAATAAGACTATAGAAGGTTACTTTCTTGGTGAACAGGTATTTTCTTCCATCCTTTCGGATGAGGAAGAACAAAGCATGCCATCCGAGGAAGACATAAAAGTCAAGACTTCTACATCCAAAACCTCAAAAAAAAAAATGCAGTGGTCTCAGGCCATGGAAGAGCTCAAAATCAAGTAAGAGAAGTGGGGGGAAAATTGGGAAAAGAAATGAGAGTGATACAAGAAAATCATGAAAAATGAGTCAACAGCTTGCTAAAGGAGACCCCAAAAAAATACTAAAGAAAGTAACACTTTTAAAAATAGACTAACCCAAATGGCAAAAGAGGTCCAAAAAACCCATGAGGAGAAGAATGCTTTAAAAACAGATTTTCCAAATGGAAAAGGAGTTCAAAAGCTCGCTGAAGAAAAATGGCTCTTTAAAAATTAGAATGGAGCAGATAGAAGCTAATGACTTTATGAGAAACCAAGAAATAACAAAACAAAACCCAAAAAATGAAAAAATAGAAGACAATGCGAAATATCTCATTGGAAAAACTGACCTGGAAAATTGATCCAGGAGAGACAATTTAAAAATTATTGGTCTACCTGAAAATTATGATAAAAAAAAGAGCCTAGACTTCATCTTCCAAGAAATTATTAAGGAAATTGCCCTGGTATTCTAGAACCAGAGGGTAAAATAGAAATGAAAAGAATTCACTGATCACCTCCTGAAAGAGATCCCAAAAGGAAAACTCCTAGAAATGTAGTCAAATTCCAGAGTTCCTAGATAAAGGAGAAAATATTACAAGCAGCCAGAAAGAAACAGTTCAGGTATGGTGGAAATACAATCAGGATAACACAGGATTTAGCAGCTTCTAAGGGATCAAAGGGCCTGGAATATGATATTCCAGAGGTCAAAGGAGCTAGGATTAAAACCAAGAATCACCTACCCAGCAAAACTGAGTATAATACTTCAGGGAAAAAAATGAAATTTCAATGAAATAGAGGATTTCCAAGCATTCTTGCTGAAAAGACCAGAGCTGAAAAGAATATTTGACTTTCAAATACAAGAATCAAGAGAAACATGAAAAGGTAAACAAGAAAGAGAAACCTTAAGGAACTCATTAAGATTGAACTGTTTACATTCCTACATGGAAAGATATTATTTGTAACTCATGAGACCTTTTTCAGTAGTACATAGAGGGCACAGAGTGAGCTGAATGTAAAGGGAGAATACCTAAAAAAATAAAATTTACTGTTGAATGGAATGCACTAGGAGTAAGAGAAAGGGAGTAGAATGTAGCAAATCATCTCACATAAAAGAGGGAAGAAAGGGCTTTTACAATGAGGGGAAGAGGGGGAGATGAAAGGAAATAATTAAGCCTTACTCTCATGGAATTTGGCTTAAGGAGGGAACAACACGCACTCCATTGGATATAGAAATCTATTTTACTCTGCAGGAAGGCAAGGGGGAAGGGGATAGAAGAGGGAAGATAATAGAAGGGACAGCAAATTGGGGAAAGGGATAATCAGAAACAAACACTATTGTGGGAGGACAGGACAAGGGAGAGAATGGAATAAATGGAGGGTAGGATAGGATAGAGGGAAATGTGGTTAGTCTTTTACAACATGACTGTCATGGAAATGCTTTGCATTATTGCACATGTATAACCTATATTGAATTGCTTGTTTTCTCAATGAGGGTGGGTAGAGAGGGAGGAAGAGGATATTGAGCTCAAAGCTTTAAGAATGAATGTTAAAAATTGTTTTAGCGTGCAACTGGAAATTAAGCTATACAGGTAATGAAGTATAGAAATCTATTTTGCCCTACAGGAAATTAGAAGGGAAGGGGAGGGAAGAAGGGTGGATATTAGAAAGGAGGACAGACTGGAGGAAGGGATAGATGGGGTACATGCTGTCCTGGGGTAGGGGGTGGGGAGAGATGGGGAGAAAATTTTGAATTCAAATTCTTGTGAAAGCGAATGTTAAGAACTGAAAAATAAACTATATATTAAAAAAAAATTTTAATGAAAATTGTCTGCTTCACCCAATCCTGGTCTGTTTATCTCAGCAGGTGGGGGTCCTACTCTGCAGTCAAAATACACTAGAAAATGTACAAAATCTTTTGTGAAGATGATTCTGTTCACAATTGGTTCATGGAATGTACACTTTCTTATGGACAACACAAAATCCAGCAGACTGTAAGTTGAACAGCATTCATTGCAAGAGAACTCAGTGAGTGTCTCATCCTAATAGTGTCCATGAGTGAAATAATGCCAGCAAATAAAGGCCAGCTTATAGAAGTCAGAGCTAGATACATGTTTTTCTGGAGTGGCCAAAGTGAAGAGGAGCATCATAAAGCTGCCATAGGTTTTGCAATCAAAATGAATCTAGTTAATAAACTTGTATGCCTCCCAAAATGAGTGAAAGATAGACATATGACATTTTGAGGAAAGTGCCAGTCCACTGTCATCAGTGTGCATGCTCCCACCATGAAGAATCCTGAAGAGGTTAAAGAAAAATTTCACGAAGACAACATCATCAATGTGTCAAATGAGAACAAACTTTTAATTCTGGGTGACTTTAATGCCAGAGTAAGCACAAACTTTCAGACACGGGGAGGAGTCCTTGAGAGAAATGTAGTTGGAAACAGCAACAGCAATGGTCACTTACTATCGGAGATTTGTGAATCTCATGACCTCATCACCAACACTGTCTTTTGTTTACCTAAAGGCAATAAAACTTTTGGGATGTACCTTTGCAGTAAACACCGATATTTAATGAACTTATGTTATTTTAAGAAGAGACAGACAGGATGTGAGAGTGACAAAGGTGAGGTGTGACCACAGAATGCTGGACTGACCATAGACTTATCTTCTCCAAGCTAAATATTTGCAGTCAACAAAAGCAGTGACCCCCAAGGCAAGACAACTACCAGAAAACATAATGTCAACAGATTAGAATGTTTCTCTGACTGTGAACAGTTGCTGCTGACTTGGAAAGAAAGCTGAGTCAGCACGGTGTTGGCAGCTTTCAGAGATTTGGTACCACATTTACTTATCTGGGTAAAAACACACAGATATCAAGATTGGTTTGACAAAAATGATAGGGAAATTCAGATGCTAAATGAAAATTAGAACTCCACAGGTTTACCAGCAGATTAGTTCTTCTTCCTCTAAGAAGGCAGAATTCAACTCTATCAAAGGTTAAAGTACAAGCAAAACATAGAGAGATGCAGGATTCTTGGCTCGATAAAATGGCAGATGAGATTGAGTTTTATATTGATAGTAAGAATCCAAAGCTTTTTCATGCTGCCTTAAAGCCTATTTACTGGCCAAAGATCAATAGTGCAGCTCAACTACTGAGTGCTGATGGATCCACATTTATTAGTGATAAGGACGTGATCCTAGAGAGATGGGCTGAAAACCCCATAGAGTTCTCAAAAGACTGTCATCAACCAACGCTGAGGCCATTGAAGAATACCTCAGATTGAAGTCAATTCCTGTATAGCCAAACTTCCAACTGAAGAAGAGGTGTTGAATGCCATTAGGTTCCTTTCATGTGGCAAAGCACCTGGTTGTGATTCTGTTCCAGCTCAGATTTACAAGACAGGAGGTCCACTGCTCATACAAAAGCTGACAGAAATTTTATGAGTTACATGGCAAGAGGAGGTTATTCTCTAGGAGTTCAAGGACGCCTCCATTGTCCATCTCTATAAAAGAATAGGAAATGGGTTGTCTTGTTACAACAAGGGGGTTGACCTTCCTACAGAAAGAGTGTTCCCTAATCAAGCTTCCCTTAATGGGCTCCATGTAAGGCCTTTTAATGGGGAAGATATTTCATTAATATAACAAAGTAAAAGATAGCTTTGATTTCTTCCTCTGAAAACTACCTATTCAAATCCTTTGACCATTTATCAATTGGAGAATGGCTCTTATTCTTATAAATTAGCCTCAATTCCCTATATGTTTTAGACATGAAGCCTTTATCAGAAAAATTTACTGCAAAAACTTTTCCCCCAGGTTCCTGCCTTTCTTCTAATTTTTGCTGCTTTGAGGTTTTTTTCTGTGTTATGTGTGTAATTCATTAATTTTTTTTCTCCTTTTTTTTGTACTGTAATATGTATTTTCCTTTTCTTTTTTTTTTTACCAACATGATTATATGAAGTTCAATAAAAGGAAATTTTTACTAGCTGCATTTCTTTTCTGGCCATTATTATTTGTTCCATTTTATAATTGTTACTGAGAATAACTTTTTCCTGTGGAACAGGAGGTATTAAAAATTATCTGCTTGGGGTGTCAAATATGCTGGGTACAGCAAACAGAAAGGGCATGAAGAATAAAGTGAAATAAAACTTGAAAGTAAATTGGAATCATATTGTAAAGAGCCTTTAATTTTAAGTTTAGATTTTACTTTATGAAGTTTAGATTTTATTCTATAGACAATAGAAATCTGCTGAAGGTTTTTAAGCAGGGGAATGATGAGTTCAGGGCTGGGCATGAGGGAAATTATTTGGCAGCTGTGTAAAGGTGATGGGTGTTGTCTCTCCTTTAGAACAGGATGACTTTTCTTTTTAATTTAATTTAATTTGGGTTTTTTGAGTTACATTTTAAATTCTGAACTATCTCCCTCCCTCCCTCCCTCACTAGAGAAGGCCACTATGTGATACATATATATGTATGTGTGTATGTATATATGTATGTGTGTTTATGTGTATATGTGTGTATGTGTATATATGTATAACTATCTCCCTCCCTCCCTCCTTCACTAGAGAAGGCCACTATGTGATATATATATATGTATGTGTGTATGTATATATGTATGTGTGTTTTTGTATATGTGTGTATGTGTATATATGTATAACTATCTCCCTCCCTCCCTCCTTCACTAGAGAAGGCCACTATGTGATACATATATATGTATGTGTGTATGTATATATGTATGTGTGTTTATGTGTATATGTGTGTATGTGTGTATATGTATAACTATCTCCCTCCCTCCCTCCCTCACTAGAGAAGGCCACTATGTGATATATATATATATGTATGTGTGTATGTGTATGTATATATGTATGTGTGTGTTTATGTGTATATGTGTGTATGTGTATATATGTATATGCCTACTTTTCTATTTGTATCCTCAGCTCTTAGCCTAATGATTAACACATAGTAAATGGTTAATAAGTTCTTATTCATTGAATCAGGATCCAGAAAATGAGAATAACATTTGTAAGTTGCTTTGCAAGCCTTAAAGTGTTCGGTAAATGTTAGTTACTATTGTTACCATTTGCTTAGAAAACAAGGCTGTATCTAATAAAACGAAATTTGACAGAGATAAATGTCAAGGTTTGCATTTGGGTTCAAGAAATTAATTTCACAAGTACAATACCGGAAGGCAAAGTGAAACCGTGGTGTGCCTAAAAACTGATCTAGGAATTTGAATGGATTTCCAAAGTACAACAGGGCAGTCAAAAAAGAAAATGCAGCCTTGGGCTACGTTCTGGGGACATAGACTTGAACGGTAAGGAGACATTACCCCGATCAGACCATAGCTGGATCTTTGTATCTAGTTCTGAGAACTCCTTTTTCAAAAGGACAAATAATTATAAAAATAACGCCGGAGAACATCTAATCAAAGGCAACCAGAGCTGTGAATGAAGTACAGGCCATAGAAGGATCAGAAGAAGGAAGCGAGAATTTTGGCCTAGAAGAAAGAAGGTTCAGGAAGGGCCTGATACCTGTCTTCTACTACTGTTATAGGGTTAGGAACGGAACAGACCTTAGCAGCCATCAAGTCCAACCCTTAAGAAAATTGGGGCACACAAAAACTGGAAGTCAAGGGGATGCCCATCAATTGGGGAATGGTTGAACAAGTTGTGGTACATGAATGTAATGGAATCCTGTTGTACTATGAGAAATGATGAACAGGCCGACTTCAGAGAGGCCTGGAAGGACTTATATGAACTGATGCTGAGTGAAAGGAGCAGAACCAGGAGAACTTTGTACACAGCAACAACCACAGTGTGAGAGGAATTCTTCTGGTAGACTTACTACTTCACTGAAATGCATGGACTTAAAAAATTTCCAATGGATTCTTGAGGCAAAACACGTTCCACATCCAGAGAAAGAACTATGGAATTGGATTATAGATAGAAACAGACCATTTTCTTTTGTATTATGTTTTGTTTTGTTTTATGGTTTCTCCCATTCATTTTAATTCTTCTGTGCAACATGTATTCAATAGGAATGGAGGGGCAGAACCTATATAAGATTGTATGCCATCTCAGGGAGGGAGTGGGGAGGGAGGGGGGAGTAAGAGAGAGAGAGGAAAAAAATTTAAGGTATATGGAAGTGACTGTTGAACACTGAAAACAAATAAAATAATTCAACTAAAAAAAAGAAAACTGGGGCACAAAGTAGTTAAGTGACTTGCCTACGATCACACAGCTAGCGTGTGTGTGTGTGTGTGTGTGTGTGTGTGTGTGCGTGCGTATTTTAAGCCAGGCCTTCTATTTTAAAAAACTGTCAGCTAATTCCGGAGAACAAATGATGGAGAAGTGCTGGGCTCAAGATACAAAATGAAACATACATTTTTGGACACAGACAATTCAGGGAACATGTTTTGGTTACCTACATTTATCACAAGGGTTTTTATTTTATTTCATTTTTCCAATTTCTTGGGGGAAAGGAGAAAATAAATACTTGTTGATCCAAAAAAAAAGTGTTCTTAATTGTCAGGTAGAAAAAAGATTACACTTGCTCTGTTTGGCCCCGAAATGTAGAAGAAAGAGCAGTGGATAGTAAAATGGAAAAGTCAAATTTAGCTTCAATGTCAGGGAAAATCTCCCAACAGAACTATCAAGAAAAGAGCCTGGGCAGCCTTGGGAGATGAGAGGTTCCCTCTCACTGGAGGCCTTTGAGCTCTGTGTGGATGGGCTTTGTTGGGTTACACTACTGAGAAGATTCTTATTCAGAGCGAAGCAGGCTCTGAGGTCCCCTCCATCTCTGAGACCCTTCAATTCTGGGATTCCCTATTTCACCACATACTGGCTTATTATGGGAGGAATTCCAGTAGGTCTGGGCAAAGATCCCTGTGAGCCAACCTGGGCGCCACCTCATGGACCTCTGAAGTAATTACATGCTGTCAGGCTGTATAGACCACTGACACCTTCCTACAAGTGTCATTCTTAAATCTCTTTGAGTCCAAGCTTTGATCTTTCATTTTCACTTTCTTCAGTTCAGTTTCCTTTGGGTTTTTGGAAGAGAATGTGCAACTGATCCAATACCCTGCTTCCACGGCAGTGTCTATCATTGAGTTACTTGACTGAGGTTGAGATACTGAGGAAGGGTCTTTCCTCCCCCTTTTATCGTCTGACTCCCCCAGCATCAGGGCAGATTGACCTTGCCGGTGAGGTGAGTATGTTCCAGGGACAACATCAAAACATCTCCCTCCCTCCCTCTCTCTCTCCCTCTGTCTCTCTCTCTCCTTCTTTCTCCCTCTTTCACTTTCGCTCTCCCTCCCTCTCTCCCTCTCTCATCTCTCTCTCCCTGCTTCCCTTCTTCCCCTCTTTCCCCACCCCCATCCCTCTCACATACTGAGAGAGAGAGAGAGAGAGATATGAAATCAAATATCAAATTAGGGTGACTTTTGGCAAGAAATCTCTTCCTACAACTAGCTGTGATTAGTTAGGGTCCTGCTCTTTGGTCTTTTCTGGCACAGGACAGTCCCAATAGAGACTGTTGTCTTAGCTACAAGGAAACATTTAAGTCCCAAAGGACAAACTGATGACCTAGAGCTCAGAACTCCAGACACACAGCCAGCAACCAAGCAGTGCCGATGGCTGTTGTCCTTCAAGGGATTATCTTCATCAGTCAGATAGTGCGGGACCTCAGGTCAGCCTCCCAGCATCACAAGACAGGAAAAATAAAATTTACACAGGGGAGGCATCAGAGGCAGCAACACTAGCAACTAATATTAGTAACTTAAAACTTTACCAAGTATTTTGGGACATCCTGGTTAGTTCTTTAAGGTTAGCAGTGAGTGCTGCTGCTGGCAGTGAGTGTTTTACTTATCACATGTGTGACCTAGAATAGAAATCACTTAACCTCTCTGGACCTCAGTTTCCCCATCTGTAAAATTGGACTAGCTGGCCCTGAGGTCCTTTCCAGTTCTAGTTCTCTAATCTCTAACCTCATAATAGGTTAGGTAAGTATTACAGGTTTTTTTTTCATTTTACTTTTGAGGAAACTGAAGCCAAGGCAGATTAAATGTCTCCTCCAGAATTACCCAAATAGTAAATGTCTGTGGCTGAGTTCAAATCTAGGTCTTCCTGATTCCCAGTCCAGTAGTCTGTTCACCATTTTATTAACTCAAGTCAGTGAATAGCTCTCTCCACCAGGTTAAGTAGTGCAGTGGATCGATCTCCAGGTTGGGATGAGGAAAACCTGAGTTTAAATCTAGCCTCACACTTACTGGCTGTGTGACCCTCAGCAATTCTGAGGTTCACTCCATCTGTCTCACTTTCCTCAGCTGTGAGATGGGAAGCATAACAGGCACCTACATACTAGGGTTGTTCAGATTAAATGCGATAAAATTTGTAAAGAGCTTAACCCAATGCCTAGCACATAGTAGGCACTTAACAAATTCATATTTCCTTCCTTCCTCTCCTCATCCCATCTTGATGGCCATCAAAACTCAATTTGGAATGCCCTGATCCTCTAGCCACCATTCAAAGATCAGCTCAACCTAGCAAAATGGGAATTTGTTTTGCTTGACTATGGATTTTGTTTCTTACCAAGATTTTGCTTTTTTCTTTTTTTTTTACCAAGATTTTGTTTTCCTTCCTTTTTTCCGATGAGGTTTGTAGGTTATCATTATATATTATTATTAGAGGAAGAGAACATTGATTCTTGTTCATTGAAAAAAAATTTAATTTTAAAAATGTAAAGCTCAGTTCAAACTCTACATCTTTCATGAATTCTTTGATCATTCCAATCTACATGACCATGAATGAAACACAATGGTTTGAGTCCCCACTGTGCAAACATAGACAAGTCACATGAACTCTCTGGATTCTATTATCATTTCTTCACACTTAATTCGCAGATCTATGTGTCCAGCTCTAACCTCTCTCCTGCTCTCCATCTTGAGTCTACAGTTGTCCATTGGACATCCTGAATTAGTGTCCTGTAGACATCTTAAACTAAACTCGGGACTCAAATCCTTGCCTCTTCCTAACTGCCCCATCTCTGTCAAGGATACTGCCATCTTCCCAATCATCCAGGTTTCTTCCTCAACTTCTCACTATCTGTCACCTCCCATATCTAATCTTCTGCCAAGTCCCCTGTAAAAGCAAGGACCCCAACATACACAAGAGGGCCTGCTGCACAGATGGTTTGATCTGCTTCTCTAAAAGGAAAGCAACTTTTGAGGGATCAACAATCACTTTAATCAAATACATGTATCATTCACTTAGTTCAGGGGGAAAAGTCAGCACCCTGAACTTCAGAGAAAATACAGAGAAATCAAAATCAACAGACAGGGCTTTCAGCTGCCTGACAGATCTACAGAGAGATAACTGTATGACCAGACATAGTTACCAGAGAGAGAAGTGCCCATATCTGGGTTTTCAAAGGTGGGGGACTCCTTAGCAGCTGCCCAAAGTCTCATCTGACCAGACAAATATTTCCAATGAGTAAGCCCCAAAGTAAATCTTCACCTCAGAGTATTTATACATTTTTCAGAATCAGAGAACATCACAACCCTTGAGAACCAGTGCCTCATTAGAAAATTAACCAAAGGTGTGGGCCTCCCCTAATCAAACTTTCTTTAATGGGTAGGCCCATTAATGGGTGGGGAAGATCTTTAAATTTTTATAGTTACCATTAATTACATCCTGTCGATTCTACATTCATAACTAAGAACCCTTCTCTCCTCTGACACAGACTATCCTAATTCAGGTCCTCTTGGATCAAATATAAAGTTCTCTGTTTGATTTTTAAAACCCTTCTTAATCTGGTCCTAGCCTTTTTTTTTACCTTACTTCTCTTCTTACCGAGGTAGCTCTGAGATTCAGCGGCACCGGCCTCTGTCTTTCCTCGAGTAAGACACTGTCACCCAGCTCCAGTTTCTTTTACAAGCTATCCCCCATGCCTCTTCATCTCGGCCTTCCTGCCTCTGTCACATCTCAAAAAGCCGAGCTTCTGCATGAAGACTTGCCCAGTCCTCCTTAATCTTAGTCCTTTCCTTAGTTAATTATCTTTCATTTATCCTATGTATGTCTTGCCGTTGTTCAGTCGTTTAAGTGGGATGAACACAATTCTTAATGACCCTATTTGAGGTTTTATTCTAGGATAGATTTGAACTCCTTTTGTCTCCAAATGGCTCCATCCACTGTGCCAGCTCAGAGCCCTATACATACGTATATGGATGGTGTCTCCCTCATTAGACTGTGAGCTCCTTGAAAGCAGGGACTATGTATTCCCGATATTTAACACATTGCCTGTCACATAATAGATGACTAATAAATACTTGTTTACTGATTGTTGTTGAGGTATTTCAGTTGTGTTCAACTCTACATGATCCCATTTGGGTTTTTCTTGGCAGAGATACTGGAGTGGTTTGCCATTTCCTTCTCCAGTTCATTTTACAGTTGAGGAAACTGAGGTAAACAGGGTTAAGTGACTTGCCCAGGGTAACACAGCTAGTGAGTGACTGAGACTGGATTTGAACTCAGGAAGATGAGTCTCCCTGACACCAGGCCTGGTGCTCTGTGCACTATGGTGCCACCTAGCTGCCCTTGTTTACTGCCTAAGCATCTGTTTTCTTATCTGTAAAATGAAGCTAACAATGGTGGTGCTGCTATAGGCTTCCAAAGTCTGTGGCAAGGTTCAAAGGAGATAATGATGCATGTGCTTTGTGTCCATGAATCCACCATTATATATCACAAAGACTGGCACTTTATTTTAAACCAATTTGTATCACCGTCTCATTGTTTGTTATATATATTCAGCTTATGTCCTGAAATACAAATCCCATGAGGACAGAGAACATGATTTTCCATAGGAGTACCCAGCAAAACAATGGGCACACAGCAGTTACTCAGACATTGTTGACTTGATTCATGAACTTCATGGGGATATTGGGTTAGAAGCAAGGGTATGCTAGAGCTGGGTTCTCACATTTTGGATATAAGCATTTATGCCTTGGAAATCAACAGATGCTACAAATAAGGGGGTAATTTACCCTGATTGACATTCATTTTAAAAACAATTAAGATGAACAATTCCATTTTTAATCTTGGTCTGAACCTGTAATTTTGTCAGCATAGACAACTCCCTACTGTAATCTGTAATTTATACTCATTTGGAGAGTTATCTGAGGGCCCTGAGAAGTCAAATGAGGATTTAAACATAGATATTCCTGGATAGAGCTCTGAGCTTAGAATCAAGAAGACTCCAAATCTGGCCTTAGACATGTACTAACTGTGTGACCCTGGCCAAGTCACTTAACCCTGTTTGCCTCAGTTTCCTCATCTTCAAAGCGAGCTGGAGAAGAAAATGGCAAATCCCGCCTGTGTTTCTGTCAAGAAAACCCCAAATGGGGTCACAGAGTTGAACGTGACTAAAAATGACTAAGCAAAGACAATAAAAATACATTTACATAAGAAAGAGGAATGAACTTGGAGTCTTGGTATTTGAATTTAAGCTTCAACTGTCACTTACTGTCTGTATGACCTTAGGCAAGTTTATGAGGGATTGGACAAGATGGTTTCTGGGGTCCTTTTTACCTCTGATTCCAAGATGGGCTAACAATGGATTACCCATCCACTCACTGCATATCTTACTTCAACATTAACTAATATCTAGTAATTTCTCTGAGGAAACTGAGTGAAGTGATTTTTCCAAAGTCACATAAATAGTAAGGGCCAGGATTTGAATATCAGACTTCCCACCCAGGATCCCCTTTAGCATGCTGTCTCTCTGTGAGTAGTGTCAGAAAAAAATCACAAAACGAAAAATTAAATACTGCCTTTAGAAAACCGTCAGAAACAATTGGGCAATGGCTGAACAAGTTGTGGTATAAAATTAGGACGGAACACTATTTTGCTGTGAGAAGTGATAAGTAGGATAGTTTCAGAAAAACCTGGGAAGATTTACATGAACTGATGCAGAGTGAAGTGAGCAGAACCAGGCAAACTCTGTATATAGTTACAGCAATATTATAAAATGAACAACTGTGAACGATTTGGCTATTCTTAGCAATACAGCGATCTAAGACAATTCGGAAGGACTTATGATGAAAAAATGCTGATGAAGTCTGAGTGCAGATTGAAGTATAATTTTTTTTGCTTTCTTTATTTTTCTTGCTTTTCTTTTCTTTTTATTTTTTTGCAACATGGCTAATATGGAAAGGATTTGGATTATTTTACATGTATAATTGACATCAGATTGTTTGCCTGCTTGATAGGTAAGGGAAGGACTAGAGGGAGGGAGAGAATTTAGAACTCAAAATTTTTTTTAAATGAATGCTAGTAAATAAATAAATAATGCATTTCTTACAAGAGGGGGGAAAAATACTCCTGTCCTTAACAGAGAACCATGCTAATAAGTACTAGGGGATGATTAAAATTTTAGATTAAACATAATAAAAAAGAAAAAGAGAAAACCATCAGAAAGAGGACAGTTTCTTCTACTGGCTAACACACTGCCTGGCACATAGTAGATGTTTGTTGAATGACTTCTTCCATGCAACCCAAAGAGCTGGCAAATTAACTTTAAGAGACATAGCTGATTACCAGACTGTAATACTTTTTCCTTCCACACGAGGGAGCTGATGCCCCTGGCAGAGAAGTCATAAACAGCCATCTGCTTTGATTTGGAAGTCTATTTAATAAACTCTGAATTTCTAATATTTGTCAAGAAAGAGGAACTTTTCTAAAAGTCAAACTTGTAGTGAAACATGAGTTAAGTTCTAAATCAAGGAGGGAAATTAGAATTCACTAAAGATGAACTCTCCTTACTTTACAGGGTCTCTAAAGTCAGCCCCCCAACATAGCGTGGGAGAAGCCAGAACTCTCTGCTGCTGGTTCATCAAACCCTCAGAGGACACACAAGGGGGCCGTGGATAAAACACTTCTTTGAAGGCCAAAGCAGAGGCCCAGGAGTTCTGTCCAAGACTCACCAAGGCAGACCACAGAAGAACGCCTTGTTCAGGAGAACTGGGAGAGGTGCTGTTTCTGCCAACTAAAACCCCAAAGCATTTCTGAAGTCAAACATGAGTGAGATAAAGTTAGTTTACTTCATATGGATGTTCAGTGTTTATAGAGTGCCTCCTGTTTGCAGAGCTTTATGGAAGAAGCAAAGAAGACAGAGGTTCCCCCTCTTTCTAATAGGGCCCATACGTGTAAGTAAATCATTGTAGAACAAAGTAGAGTGTGATGTCTGTCACAAAAGGGACAAAGGGCTTCAGAGAAAGGAGAGGCCACTTCTCTGAAAGGGGATAGATTCCTAGATTTCACTTCGACCTGACCTCTCTTGAAATTTGGACACCGCCAACCACCTTCTCCTGGCTACCAGCTCCCTTAACCATCTCAACACTGAAAGAAGCGTAATGGATCCATAAGAAAATCTGTCTTATATTCCTCTTCTAAACTTCCCCATTTCTGTCAAGAGCACCCCCATCCTCCAGTCACTCTGATTCATAGCCTTAGAGTTATTCATGGCTCTTCACTCTCCATCATTCTTCATCTTCAGTATTCTAACATGTCTGGTTAATTCTACCTTCACAACATCTCTCATATCTGTCCTTTTCTGACCACTTAAATAACCTCTACCTTGGCTGAAGCTCTCATCACCTTTTGTCTGTCCTGTGGCATAGCCTCCTAACTGGCATCTCTTCTTCCATTTTCTTTCCCCTCCAATCCACCCTTCACAGAGAATCACAGGACAGAAATCCTCATTATAATATACCAGACAGGAGAGGAATTCAGCACCTCCCAAAGCAGCCCACTCTACTTTAGGGCAGCTCTAATTATTCAGATGATTTTTTCATTGTTTAGTCATTTTTCAGTTGTGACTGATACTTCATGACCCCATTTGGGGTTTTCTTGGCAGAGATACTGGAATGGTTTGCCATTTCCTTCTCCAGCTAATTTTCCAGATGATGAAACTGAGGCAAACAGGGTTTATCTTGACTTGTCCGGGATCACACAGTCTGAGGCAGGGCTTGACTCAGGAAAATGAGGAAGGAATTCTATCCCCTGCACCCTGTACAGAAGTTAACTCCAGGCCCTTTGAAAGCCAGCCTGTCTAGTCCACTGTCAAATGGAAATCTCCCACCAGTCTCTACTGACTGGTGCTGGGAGTGAGGCCCTGGAGGCATTCGATCTGGAAGGGAAACTTGTTTTCCACATTTTTCTGTAACTCACAGAGTTGTTGTAAGGATTGAATGTGATAATGTCTATAAGGAGATTTGCAAACCTCGAAGCCCTTGATAAAATGTCTGTTGTTCTATTGTATGAAGAACCCAGGGATCTTTCAGGGCATTTCTAGGGAACAGACTCCCTTTGGTGATCACCACTGAGCTTGTTTCCAGTTTGCTGATGCAGGATCTCTGCAATAGATCTGTCTTTCAGATTATCACCTGGCAGTGCTTTTAGTTTCATTTTCTGAAAGCCTAAATTAGACATACCCGATTCTCTCTCTACTCTCTAATCTCTTTCTTTTTCTCCTCCTTCCTACCCTAGATTTCCGCTCCTCATCTCTTCCCTTTCCTCTTCTTTCTTCTTCTCCCCCACCCGTTTCTCCCTCTTCTCTATCCTTCCTCCTACCCCCAAAGCTCCTCCATCCCTTCTCATCATTCTTTCTCTTTACCTCTTTCCTCCCCCTCCCCCTTTCCTTCCTCCCTTTTGGCCTTCCTTCTCCTTTCTTCCTCCACCAATTCCTTCCTCTTTCCCTCTCCTTCCCTCTTTATTGATGCCTTTTCTTTCCGTTCCTTTCCCCCTTCACCCTTCCTCCCCAGAATTCCAAAATCTCAGAGGTAGAAGGGACCCTAGGGGTCATCTAGCCCAACCTTTACCCTTCTGCCACTCTGGATTCTCTTCCTCCTTGTTTCCCTGTCCTTTCCCACTTCCCATTTCTCCTTCCTCTTTCCCTTTGCTCTAAAAGGCCAGAATGAGATTCAGTGCCTTAAGTCTGTGCCTCGTACCAAGCTGAGCTGGGCTCTGTGGAAGAGAGGGAGCTTGTTTGGAGGAGGGAAACGTTTTAGGTGGAAATAAGAGGAGTTGGAGATGGGTGGGACAAAAGGACTTCCCCACTCCAAAATGCTCACCCTACCCCCACCCCACTACTATTGGGGTGCTTAGGAGATACATGCAATTTTCTTCCCTAGACCTCAGAGGCTGAATAATCCTTCAGGTCCCATCCAGCTCTGAGCATAGGCTTCTATGACTCAGATGGAGGTGGGAGGAGGGGACCCTGCATTAGGAAAAACTCAAGCCATCTCCAGTCCTCTTGCACAGAAACCCAGATAATCTCTGGTGACTGACAAATGCTGCCTTTCAGGGCATCAGGGTGGAATGCTCTCATTTAACAATCACCCCCTCCCTTCACTTTGGGACTCCACGTTATGAGGCCACCCTTTAATAATTAGGGGAGGCTACCAGGTACTCGAAGCCTGAACATTACTTCTGACACCCATCTCAAACCCTCACTGAGACCACTCATTTAACGGTTTACCCTTTTGTCTTTTTTGTAAAATGATCTCCTTTGTACTAGGTCTCAACTAGCCCCTCTCAGAGAACACTGGTTTTTATATTCAGTTAAAGGGTACAATTTTGGGAATAAGGAGGTCATCCTGCCTAAAATATCTTCCTTATCAGTTATAAATTGTGAAATTCCACCATTAGGGACACATTTCTCTGGGTATTTGAATAATACCAGGTCCCTGTCCCCAGAGAGTTTCCATTCTAGTAGGCGGATAAGACATTAATACAGATAAATACAATATCCATGGTGAGGGCATTAGAACATTACAAAACGAGGTGCCATGTTGGCTCTTTCCTTTCAAAGGGAGAGAATCCTGAGGGCATAACCAGAGTGAAGTTCTCTCAAATCATGCATACTTTAATGTGAATTAGTGCCTATGATACTTCTTTAGCCAGGAGCAGAGAAGCCAGAGAATGAGTTCTGATGGAGGAAGACAAAGGCATCTTTTTGGAATGGTAGGTGAAGGGAAGGGGAGGAGAGAGGCCGAATTTAGAATTGGAAAGAGTGGGTTTGGGTGGGGTGAGAAGAGGAAAGGGAAAAGGGAAGGAAACATGCATTTATTAAGCACCTACTGTATGCCAGGCCCTGAGCTAAGGACTTTGAAAATATTATCTCATTAGAGTCTTACTACAATCCTGGGAGGTAGTTGCCATTGATGGTCACTTTACAGTTGAGGAAACTGAGACAGACAGAAAGGTTAAGTGACTTGTCCAGGGTTATAGAGCTAGTGAGTATCTGAGGCTAGATTTGAACTCAGGTCTTCCTGACTTCCGGCCCAGCACCTCTCCACTGAGCCTCTTAGTTGCCATGTTTTGTAGAGCCACAGCAGGACAATGTGCCTTCAGAGAGGGAGGGCTTCAGGAGCAGGAGGTCTTTAAAAGTTTTAAAAGATCCCTCAGGTCAGCCTTGGGCTTTGCAGTTGTTTCTCTGGGAGACTGAGAAGAAAGCAGCTGTGGCCTGGGTCTCTGGACATTCTGCCTTATTATGATCTGGCTTCCTGGGGACAGCTGGAGCTGGTGGACTCTGGCTTATATCATGCTTCTGATAAGCTGTTTTGAACAGTATAAAGACAAAGTCCCCAAAACTGGACAGAGAGTAGAAAACTAAACCTGAACCGAGCAGCTGAAACCAAAGGGAAAAAAGAATCCCACATGGAAAATGCCCAAGGGTGGGGAACTCACTTTCAAAGAGAACAGAGGTTTCTGTGTTTTCTCCTTACCGGATAAACCCAGGGTAACTGCAGGCGGTCTTGGCCACCTCTGCGGCCCCAGTTACTCCGAGGTCTGAGGCGCTCCCCACTCACACCCTGTAAGGCTCTTCAGAAATCCTGTGCCCTGTTCACAGTTAGGAGGACAGGGTGGCATCAGTCAGCTAGTTAGGTGGGAGCTACCCTTTTGGGTATCCAGAGACCTTCAAACCCCAGAAGCAAATAATTCTCATCATTAGGACGTCTTTTTTTAAAACTGCACCTATGATTTTATCAGCATAGAGAATGCCTTTTGAGAAATTCCCGTTGTCAGTTACAGACTGGCATCTCCTCTCTATTTTAGTTTTAGAGATGCCTAGAGAATGAGATAGATTAAGTGACTTGCCCAGGATCATATAACAGTATATATCACAGGCAGGATTTGGACTCAGATCTTCTCAGTTCCAAGGTCAACTCTTTATCTACTATAAGTTGCTGGCTGTCTAAATAATAATATCAGCTGGGTGGCACAATGGGTAGCCTCATTCACTTGCTAGCTATAGAAATAAGCAAATTACTCAACTTTCATTTGCCGTAGTTTTCTCAACTGTAAAATGAGGACATTAACACCTACTTTGCAGGGGTTGTTTTGAGGCTCAAATGAGTCTTTTTGTAAAACAGTGCTTAGCATCATGCCTGGCATATAGTAGACACTATATAAATATTTATTCCCTTCCTGTCCATCATTATCATCATCCATCACCACCACCATCATCATCAATTACCGAGGAAGAAAATCCACCAAGAAAACCACGGCTGTTTATTTTGGAGAAACTGTTATTATTTTAAAAACCAATGTTTGACCAGCATAGTGATAGAAACAAAGACTTTGAAATCCCCAAGCCAACAGGAATGATGAGAAGTCATCCAGTGAAAGTTCATCTTGCCAAAGGGTAAAACTTCCCAAGGAAGTTCTGGCAGCCAATTAGCCCAGTGGATAGAAAGGTAGACCTGGATTCAGGAAAGGAGCTCAAATTCAGTTCCATCACTAGCTCTGTGACTGTGAACAAATCACTTAATTTCTATCTGCCTCAGTTTCCTCAACTGTAAAGTGGAAGTAGCATCTACCTCATAGGGTTGATAAGAGAATTTAATGAAATAATATTTGTTGAAAGCACTTAGCACAGTGCCTGGCACAGAGTAGGGACTTGTTTCTTGCTTATTTCCTTCCGTCAAGGTAGCAGGGAATAGTGTAGAGTGTCCTGGACTTGGGGTCAGGATGGGATGATCTGTGTGACTTCACTTCTCTGAAGCTCAGTTTCCTCATCTATAAAGTGGCAATAATATTTGTCCTATTTATCTCACAGGGTTGTTCTAAGAGGTTTTTATAAATCACAGGGCACTAAAGGAATACGAACAGTTCCTATTATTATAATTAGATTCTGAATAAACTATGAAGAAACTGCCCTTCTTGGTTCTGTCCTAGGATACTAGGTTTAGAACTGGAAAGGATTTTAATGACAACCTAGGCTCTCCCATTACAGAGGGCTGGAACTCTCTTTGACCTCTTTTTGTATCCCCAGTGATTAGCACAGTGACTAACATACAGTAATATCAATATTAATACTAATAAATATTGATTGATTGACAGTACAGTGGTTCTCAAATTATCTAGATAGGTATGCTATGAATTAAATGGAAATTGCATTTGCAATCATACGTATGCATTACAGCCTCCCTCTGCTCCCTACTATGCCCCACTCCTCTCAGCAAAAACCAGTACTGTGCTTGAGAACTTGAGAACCATGGATCTCAGCCAGCCCCTTCATTTTATATTCAGGGTATGTGTGTTGTCCATGGAGGTTTTATATATATGTATATACATATATATATATATGTATATATATACATATATATATATATATGTATATACATATATATAAAACCTATGTATATATATATATATATATGTATATAAAACATACATATATATACACATATATAAAACCAACATGGGCAACACACACACATACACATATATGTGTATATATATATACTCACATACACATACACACATATATAGATATCTCTCTCTGTGTGTATACACACACACACACACACACACACACACATATATATATATCCCCACGTTGGTTGCCAAACTGTGGCTCAAGGACAGACTGATAGCTGACTCTGAACTCTTGTCCTCACTGCTTCGTGAGAGGCTTTGATTCCTATTTAGAGGGGAACCAGAGAAGGGGCCGTAAAGCTGGGCAGACTGTTCTCCTCTGAAAAAGAGGGGGCCAGACTAGAATTATATCTGCTCCCCTAAATATTACTTCATGATTTCTTTTTAACCTTCAAACCACTTTCCTGGTCACTATCCCTTAAAAGGGAAGGGGGAACATCAGGCTTGCCCCTGCAGGTTCTTGACTCCTTCCCACCAAATACTAGTTACACAAAAGACCACAACAAATTGAGTAAACTCATTTATCAAAGCAGATGGCAAACAGAATTGGAGATATTATATAAACTGGAATACACCAGAAATTACACAGAGTAAGTAAATTCTGACATTGGGGAAAAAAAATCTTCATCTCAACTGAGATAAAGAGGTCTTCATCTCATCCAAAGGGAAATTCCCCAGATTTTCTCTAGGGAGACAAACTGGAAACCAAGGACATGTAGAAGTGCCCACTCCTCTATTTATCTGCCGTTAACTCAAAGTCTTTTCCTCTTTCTCCAAATATCTCTTCTCCAAAGCAAATCTGAAATCCTAGATATTTCTCTCAAAGTAGGAATGGTGACTCTGTCCTCTCAAAACAAACCCCCAACTCCACCTCTCCCACAGGCACACAGAGAATTGTTTTCTCTACCAGTTCAGAAGCAGCAGCGTGTACATATGCACAATCAGGTATGGATGCCATAGAGAGTGGTTTTTCTTAATCATCCTTGTCCAAAGAAGGGTCCAACAAGGAATATATTCAATTGGTGGTGTATTGTAAACATGTAGACATCAAGGGAGAGAGAATGAAAATATTTATTAATAGAAATAAGTGATAAAATCTTTAAATTTAATGTGAAAAAAGTAAATACGGTCATGAATATAATTTGAAAAAATGTATTAGGGCTTCATAGTGGACAAGTATACTGTAATATACCAGCAGGTGACCCCTGCTACAGGCTTTTAGGATCAAGTGCCCCATGCATCCTTTGAAAGAGATGAAGTTTGACTCTGAAGTAGGACTTCCAAATAGATTACCTTTTAGCATTACATGCAAAAGGGTGGTGAGGTGTCTCAGTGTAGAAAGTGCCTGGCCTAGAGTCAGGTAGACTCATCTTCCTGGGTTCAAGTTTGGGTGGTGCAGTGGTGGATAAAGCACTGGGCCTGACCTGAGTTCAAATATGACCCCAGACACTGACTAGCTGCGTGACCCTGGGCAAGTCACTTCACCCTGTTTGCCTCAGTTTCCTCATCTACAAAATGAGCTGGAGAAGGAAATGGAAAACTGCTCCGGTATCTCTGCCAAGGAAACCTCAAATGGGGTCATGAAGTGTCACACATAACCTAACAGGAAACAGCAACAGAGTGTTACTGTGGTTCCTGTTCTTCTTGGACATGGCGCCATAAAGGAGACATTGGAAGTCATCAAGGCCAATCCTTCTCATTTTACAGATAAAGAAATGAAGCCCAGAGAGGTTAACTGATTTTTTCCAAGGTCACACAAGAGTTAAGTGACAGAGCCAAGTCCTCCAACTCCAAATTCAGTGCTCTTCTCACTCAGCTTCACCATGTCTTACATGAAGAAGAAAAATAACTAGCTTTATCAGCTAACACTGTGACCCAAGGTTCTCTGAGAGGCCTCAGGTGACATTCTTAGTGACTGGGGCATATGCTGGCCAATCTATAAAAGAAAAATGTTATTTAAAATTATGTGACCTTTGTTCCACTGTATCCTGATGTGACACCTAACTGTGGGGTGGGGTCTTCAAGGCTACATCTGAAGGCTTTAAGCACAGGACTGACTGTGGGCTACAGCTCCCATCTGGGAGACTCGTTGAAGCAGGACTCCAGAACCTTAGATTTAGAAATGGAAAGGACCTTTGGGTCATCCAGTCCAACTCCCTCCCCATTTTACAGATGAGAAAACTGAGCCCCATGAAATGGCAAAGCCAGAATTTGAACTCCAATCCTTGAGATCCAATACTGTTTCCTCTGTACCATGATGTCTATCCAGATAAGCCCAGAGAAACTCATCACCTTTGCCACACCCTGGCCAGACCTGAGACACCATGGAAAAACCTCTTTCCGACCTTGTCTAGGGTTTAGGGGCTGGCCAGATCACCGTCCCTCTGCCAAGGCCCCACCCGCAGAAGCGTCTGAGGAAACACTAAGCAAGAAGATAGTTATGCAATATCAAAAGAGCCCTAATTAATCCTACACAGGAAGTCAGCTTTTTTTTTCTGTGAGCTGGCTAAACCACAGGGGCTAATAACATACATACAGACACATACGCAACCTTTTCCATGGAGACTCACTGTAGATTGGAGATAGCATTACAATCTGTCTCTGGCCTTGGATGCTTACTAGATGTGTGACCCTGGGCATGTCGCTGAACCCTGTTTGCCTTAGTTTCCTCATTGGCACCTCTCTCAAGGTATTTGTAAAGCACCTAGCATGGTGCAGGCCTCCACCTCTTTCCCCAGGCGCGAATCAGTACTAGCCTACCCAACATTCCGCCCCACCCTGATCCCGGGCTGTCCCTGGCTACTCTCTGGGTAAGCCACCATCCTCTTCCTCCTCCCAAGCCCTCTTAAGGTCCCCTTCCTGTCCCCTAGTGCTTCCCCACGCCTCTGCCAACTTCCTGTGGGATGAGCAGAAATAGGTGACTGACCCTCTATATGGGCTGAGAGGGACTTTTGGGGTGGCTTTTGGTTTCCTATCTAGAACGCTGGTTCCCAAGGTGTCCATGTTCTCTGAAACTGAAAGACCTGGTGAACTCTGAGGCTTACGGACATCTTGGACCTTCCAGGGCCATGCCATCCTTTCCTAAGACTACGACAGCTCCCCAGGGGACCAGCTAGAAGCAGGGCAGTGTGTCTGTTCATTTCACAGGATAGTTATTGTTCAAGTTATCTTAACTTGTAGAATTTTTTTTTTTATGTTTCAATAACTATTTCAGAATAAATGGTTTCCTTTGTAATCCTGTGTATTTTATTTTATGCACTTAATTAAAAACATGGTTTTGAAGAATCGGTAAGTTTTATCAGACTGCTAAAAGGGTCCATGATACATATACACAGTAAGAGCTGGCTTTCACTTGCTATGTGCCATATACTCTGCTAAGTTTGCCTTACAAATATCTTACTTAATCCCCACAACAGCCATGGAAGGTAGGTCCTGCTGTTATCTTTATTTTACACTTGAGGAAACTGAGGCAAACAAAAATGAAGTGACTTGCCTCGGGTGGCCCTCAATACTCCTAAGTGCAACAGGAATCAGAATGAAAACATAATTGGGAAATATTTAACAAAAATAAATAATACAAGAAAACATAATGTTAGTATGTGGTTTTCTAAGTCAATACGTATGGTTTAATGCTCCTCCCCACCCCCGTTTGAGACCATTACTCCACACTAACCCAAACCATTACTCATTTTTGTCCTTGGCCCTCCCCCCACCAAAAAAAAAATATCCTCAAGGACCAATATTTGCTTTCAGATCTTTTGGTCTACCATCATCTCTGGGTGAAATTTGGCTGCTGGGTTAGAAACCACTAAGCAGGAACATTTGGGTATGGGGGAATAGGGGCTCCAGGGTGGGGTGGGAGACAGATAAATAGATAGACAGATACTTACATACATACATACATACATGTATACATAGACACAGAGTTGACAAAAGGTTTCCTGGCAGGAAGTGCTCTAAGGCCTCAGTTTCCCCCAAAGGAATTATAGTAAGAGACATAGAATCCTCTGGGTCTTGACTCTAGGGCTTACTACTCATATCCCAGAAGGTCAGAGGCAACAGCTGGTACTGAACATAAAACAAGCTGGCTAGGGCCTGGCAAAATGACAAACAGTGAGATCAGGCCAAGCCATGGGTCAGAGGACGGGCTGGGAACAGGCAAGCCCAGTGTCCAAGGAATCTGGCAGGCAGTGTCATCCAGAAGCCAAGTAGTCAGGAACTGGGAAGTTTGCAATTGTACAAGGGTAATAGAGATCAGGAACCCAAGTAAAGACCCTAAACAAGGAGTATTTAGTATTGCCAAATGCCAGGCCAGAACTTTGCTCCAGCCAGGGAGGTTGGAGGTGGTAAAATCACAGTCATGGTGAGGTCCTTAGCCAGTTCATTGTCTTTCCATTGAGAAAGCCAGACATTGCCTTAAGTTTTGAAGACCCAGGAAGCTTACTCCAAAAATCATGGGGTGTGTAAGTCTACATACATGAGATCTCTTCTAAATAAAATGCAAAGTTCTTGAAAACAAAAATTGTTTCATGTTGGTCTTTATAGCCCCAGAACTTAGAATGATGCCTGGCATATGCCACTTAATCAACACTGATCGATTGAAAATTAATGGAGTTGGAATAGCCCATGGCAGGAGGAAGGAGCTGGGGTGAAGGGACAAATGGGTCTTGGCTGGGAGGACAGGAAGGAGTGGGGATGGTGAGGCCAGAGGGGAAGCGTTGCTTTGAGGCCAAGGACTCAATGAAAACCAACTGGAGGATCCTGCCAATCAAATGAGGGGAATAGCCTGCTTCTTGGTACCATTCTAGCAACTGCCCAAAGCTAAAGACTGAGAGTGGATGGAATGATGGATTTGGCGTCAGGCAGACCTGGATTTGAATCCCACCTCTGAAGCTTATTCATTATGTGACCCTGGGCTAATCACTTAACCTTTCTGATTTTGGGAATCCAACCATAGTGTGTCCATCTGTATGAGAGAACTTTTCTACATGGGGAGTTCTCCACATGGATAAAGTCATAAGTCTAGATAAAACAAAAAAGGGGGAAAGGGGAAAGAGAAAGAGAAGGAAGAGGAGGAAGGAAAAGGAGAAAAGAAGAAAAGGAAAAGAAAGAATAAGAGGAAGAAGAAAGGGAGGAAGAAGAGGATGAAGAAAAAATGGAGGGAGAGAAAGAGGAGGAGGAAGAAAAAAAGCCAACTCACAGGGTGGTGGCTATGAGTGTCAAATAACATAACTTTATTCTCTACTTTAAACCATCTTCCTTGATGGCCACACTTAAGATAATGACCTGGAAGTTTTCATCTTTTCCTTTTCCAGCTCCCACCATGGGCCCCTGCTGTCCCAATGAGTGTGTGCTTTCCCGGGTCCACCATGTCAGGCAGCCCCAGCCAGTCTTCACTTCCCTCCTTAGTCCCCAGTCATCGGCTCTTTTGCTGGGAAGGGCACAGTCCAGACTCCAACCTGTCTTCCCTCAGCTTCCTTTCCCCCTACCCCACTCCGCAGTGCTGGATCTACAACCAAACAGATAACTCTGTCATTGTTCATGAGTAAGGTATTATCGTCTGGTCCCCTTTGGCCCCACTCATCATGCCTCTTCTGTGAGTACTGTCTCCCCACAATTGAGGATGCAATCTGGAAGGTAGGGACTGCCCTTCCTTTGGTGTCTCCAGTACATAGCACAGTATTTGGTAGTAAACACTTAATAGATGCTTTTCTGCTCATCCATTTATTTGTTGGGTATATAAAATGCTTGATAGACTTTAAGACCCACATAAAATGTGACCTATTGTCTGACCAAGGCCCCAGTGGGCTACTCAAAACCAGCTCCTGCTACCAAAAGGTATAGGTTTTCCTTTCCCCAAACATTGTATCACTGATGGGGTATAGGCTCTGGGAACCCCCTTGAACTCTCCTTCTCATTTGATCTGGGGTTCACCTGAGGCCATAAGCCTTAACCTAGCCTAGACCCCCATTGTCTGTTACCTCCTGATTGCCCCTGGCTGCTTCCTACCCTTGATCCTATCAAAATCCTGCTCTCTTGATTTTGACCTCTAAACACCCCAGTTCAATCAAGATGCTCCTTAGACTCTTCCTCAAGACCCTCCCTACACCCTTCCTTCCAGATTATTAGATCACCCCTAGATCCCTCCCACAGTCTTTCTGCACATAAGTTCCATCCTGCCTCCATGAAGGTGCTCAGACTCAATCTAATTTGGCCTGCTTGTCAATACAAGCATCATAAACAGTGAGGCTTCTTAAGAGTTAACCCAATATGGCGGATCTTAAATAAGCTTTATTTTTCTTTGGCTAAAAGAAGGCTTGAGTCGAATTCATTCAAGAAGGACCTGGGGTGTTGATATTTTGGAGTCCCAAGCACCCCAAACCTCAACATCACCATCTCTGTCCCTTCTTTCCCTTCTTCCCACAAAGTAGAAGAGATTTATAGCTGAGACTAGAGTTCACCTAGTCCACCCCTCTCCCTATTTTACAGATGAAAAAAACTGAATAATTTGCCCAGGGTCAAATAGGTATGAAGTGGAGGACACTGGATTTGAATCCAGGACCTCTGACTTCAATTCCAGTACTTTTCCTACTGTACTACATTCCTCTAAAAGTCCTACTCATAGCTGTTGGTCTGTCCACCTGAGACTGGTCATCCAGATTACTTCAGGAGAGGAAGTTGGTGAGTCAGTCCTCCACACAAGTATAAAGCTTCCAAAGGGCATCCTGACTGCACAGGGCTGCTCATCAGCTGTTTGTTAGCGGAGTGAGCCAGGGAATGAAAAGAATTCTTCTCAGAAACTGGAGAACCAGATCAAAAAGCACCCAGCCTCTTAACACTCCTGGGCCTGCCTGTCCCTCAATCGCCTGCCCCAGTTACTGGGGTACAACAACAAGAAAAACTCCCCAGGCTTACTTGGAAGCCAGTTGTATCTCATTTTAAGGTTTGCAAAACACTTTACATATATAATCTCATTTTTAGTTACAAGCCCTACCTTTGACTCTCCTCCTCCTCTCCACAGATATGGGCAAGTCTAAGATCACATCTAGGGGCTGGGTGGTGAGGAGGATAGAGCACTGGTCCTGGAGTCAGGAAGATGCATCTTCCTGAGTTCAAATCTGGCCTCATACACTTACTATGAGTGTGACCCTGAGCAAGTCACTTAACCCTGTTTGCCTCAATTTCCTCATCTGTAAATGAGCTGGAGAAGGAAATGGCAAAACACTCCAGTATCTTTGCCAAGAAAACTCAGTCACGGAGAGTTGGACATGATTGAAAGCAACGGAGTCACAGAAATAAAATGTGGCTCCTTATGACCTTTGCAGACTTCTTACGCTTATCTCCTCCACATATCCTGCATCCTCAAACAAGATACTCCATCACATTTTCAGTGACTACCTCCCATGCTTGTAACTCCCCATCTGCCTCCCAGTTTCCTTAGCTTTCTTGGTATCAGCTAGAGGCAGCTAAGTGGTCCAGTGGATGTAATGGTGGACCCGGACATTAGGAAGACATGAGTCCACACCAGCCTTCAGACACTCTCTAGATGAGTGGCCCCTGGAGAAGTCACTTAATCTCTGTCTACCTCAGTTTCTGCGACTGTAAAATGAGGATAATTCCACCACCTATCTCCCAGGGTTGTGAGGATGTAAAAGCGTCTGGCATATAGTAGATGCTGAATAAATGCTTTTTTCCTTCCTTCCTAAAGTTCCACCTTTTGCAAGAAGCTTTAGTGTCTCCCCTCTGAGGTTACTCTCAGTTTATTGCCTAGACATTGTTTACTTGTTTACATGTTATCTCCTCATTAGACTAGGAATTTCTTGAGAGCAAGAACTATTTTTTTTTTTGCCTTTCTTTATATCTCCTTGCCCTGTAAAACTCCTGACATACCGTAGGTGCTTAATAAATGGTTGAGAGTGAAAAAGTATTCCACAGCGGCTCTTCCAAACCTTTTTATCTCAAATCAAAGCTCCCATGGTTCTTCCTCCCTTCATTCTCTCAGAGATCCTTCATTCATTTTACAGGAAAAAGTGAGCCCAATCCCCATGAGCTCCCTCTTCTCCCCTCTTCCTCATCTCCTAGCACTCGGGTGCCTTCTGCCCCTCTCTCCTTCACCCTTATCTCATGTGATAAAGTGGCCTTTCTCCTTAAAAGATAAGCCCTCTATTTTTCAAATGATGCCATTCCATCTCCTCTCCTCCAACAGATTGCCCTTTGTCATCCCACTCTCACTTATTTTCAATCTCTGTCTACCAGTTCATGCCCTACTATTTACGTTAAACATGCCTATGTCTCCCCTGTCCTGAAAAAAAATGACCCTCCCTAGATGCTTCCACTCCTACATACTGTTGTCCTATATCCCTTCTGCCCTTGGTAGTTAAACAGAAAAGGCTATAAAGGCTGTCTCCTCTTTCTCTTCTCTAACTAAATCCCTTACAATCTGGCATCCAATGAAACTCCTTTCTCCAGAGTTACTCATGATCTCTTGGTTGCCAGATTTAGTGACCTTTTCTAATTCTCCTTCTCTTTGACATCTCTGTAGCCTTTGAGGCTGTTAATCACCATCTCTTCCTTCATATTCTGTTCTTTCTAAATTTTCAGAGTTCCATCCTCTCTTGGTTTTTCTCCTACCTATCTTGCTGCTCCTTCTCTATCTTCTTTGCTAGATCCTCCTCCACATCACACCCCCTAATTAGAGGTGTCCTTCAGGATTCTGTCCAGGGTCCTCTTCTCTTCTCCCTCTATACTACTTCAAGGATCTCATCAGCTTTCTTGGATTTAATTACCCTCTCTGTGCTAGTGACTCTCAAATTTACCTTTCCTGGCCAATTTCTCTGCTGACCTCCAGTCTTACATCTCCAACTGCCTTTCAGATATCTCAAACTGGATGTCCACATAGACATCTTAAAACCATTATGTCCAAAACAGAACTCATTATCTTTCTCCCTAATGTCTCCCCATCTCCTATTTTCCCTATTGCTGTAGAGAGCAGGCTCACAACCTAGGAGTCACCCTGAATTGTTCACTCTCTCTTGCCTCCCCAAATCCAATCTATTGCCATAGGCCTGCCAATTTCACCTTTGTTAGCATCTCTTAAATATGTCCCCTTCTCTCCTTTAGCACTACCATCACTCTAGGGCAGGCCCTCATCACCCCACATTGCAAAACTGCAATAGCCTAATGGAGGGTCTGCCTGCCTCAAGTCTCTCCTCACCACACTCCATCCTTCATTCAGTGGCTAAACTGAGTTTCCTAAATCACAAGTCCAGTCAGTTCACCTTGTTACTCCATAAACTGCAGTGGTTTTCTATAACCTCCAAGAACAAATGCAAAATGCTCTATTTGGCATTGAAAGCCCTTCATAACCTAGCTCCCTTCCCACCTTTTCCAGTCTTCTTATGCCTTATTTTTATATCTTACAATTTCTTATACCACGTATTCTTTGATCCAGTGACAAGATCCTCTGTCTCTCAATTCTGGGAGTTCTCTCTTATCTATCCCCATGCCTGGTTCAGTATCCCTCCACTGCTCTACTGTAACTAGTCCCTTGGCTTCTTTTAAGTCAACTAAAAGTTCACTGTCTATAGGAAGCCTTCCCTAACCCCTCTGAATTCCAGTGCTTTCTCTCTTTTCATTATTTTCTAATTATCCCATACATAGATTGCTTTTATGTATTTGTTGACATGCTGTATTCTCTATTAGACTATACACTCTTTGAGAGTAGACCATCTTTTGCCTCTTTGTATCCCCAGAGCTTGGCGCAATGCATGGCACATATTAGGAACTTAATCTTTATTGATTGAGTGTTAATCACTGTGTTTTCTTGTTTATTCATTTCAGTCATGTCTGCATCTTCGTGAACCCATTTGGGGTTTTCTTGGCAAAGATACTGGAGTAGTTTGCCATTTCCTTCTCCAGCTCTTTTTACAAATAAGGAAACTGAGGCAAACAGGGTGAAGTGACTCACCCAAGGTCACACAGGTTAAGTGTCTAGTAAGTGTCTGAGGGCCAGATTTGAACTCCTGTCAGGTCTTCCTGGCTCCAGGCCCAGCACGCTATCCTTTGTGTCACCATTTAGATACTGCTTTAAGGTTTGCAAAACACTTTACTAATTCCTACAAATGTCACTTCAAAATGTTTTGTGTTCAATGAGGGCATGCCAAGTTTGGGACATATCTATATAGAACTGTACTTAGAATAACAATAAATAATATTTTTAGGAGATTTATGCCTATCACACAAAGTATAGCATTAATATTTTTTCTTTGACAATGACCATCAATACAACCTATTCTAACATTTGACTAACATAGAAAGAGAAACTCAGAGAAGTAGAGACTTGTCCAAGACTGAAGAGTTAATTAGTGGCAAAGCTGGGATTAGGTGCCTGGTCTTCTGACTCCTAGTCCACTGCAGTGGGCTGCATCTCTTGTATAGGCCTGTTTAGTTAAGGAAACCATTGCCGCTGCCCTCTTAGCTTCCCCATTCCCCTCCTCCCATCCCCCAAACAAGGTCCTCTCTGCCATAGGGATCTCACCTCCTATTACTCTTCTCTGACTCCAGATTATAAGTTTATTTCTATTTTCCTATCATCTTTGTTACCATACTTGATCATACCTAAGCATTACAGGAGTTACTTGAGAACTACCTCTTACTGGGTAGGGTTATTTCCTTCAGACATGCATCTACTGTGGCTAAGAAAGAAATCTAGAATTTTTTTCTTTAGAAGATTGGAGATATCTAAGCTGAAAAAGAGGGGTGTAGTTTCAGGAATATGATATAGCAGAAACAGGAAGGAACTTGGCAGTTGCGCTCTAATTTCCATTCCTTCTACCAACCCTATGACCTTGGACAAGTCATTTAACCTGAGTCTCCATTGACCTCATCTATAAATCAGGAAATGATAAGAGTGCTGAACTTGGGAGTTGGGAAGGCTTGAGTTCCAATCTTTCCTCAGGTTCTTACTAGTTGTGTGACCCTCAGCAAATGACAATCTCTTTGATCATTTTCCTTATCTCTAAAATGGCGGTAATGGTATCACCAACTATACAAGGAATGATGTTGATCAAGCATTCTGCAAAAGTGAAGTCACTATACCACTGGGAGTACTTATTATAGGGATACCAGCAGGAGGCAGGACAAAGAGACCTAAGGTATGTAACTCCCAGTTTGGAGATCCAGACTCTAGGATGTTGGAATGCAACTCAAATGGAGCTATGATTGACCTTGACCTATCTCTTCTTTGGACCATTCGGAGATTCTGCCTGCCCCATCCAAACCCAACACTTCTCTTTCTTCTTTTCTCAACTCTAATGCTGCCAACCCTCCAGCTTCCCCCGGAGTCGGGAAATGGCTAGTCCCAGGAAATGCTGTCGCAGACCCATGCTCCCTAACAAAAACACCTTTCCCCAGGGCTGGCCACCTGAGAAGACTGGCTTTGTCATCAGCTGAGGCCTCTCCAAAATCTTCCCTTATTTTCCTCCTCCTTAAACAGTTGATGCAAGGGCCTGATAAGAGACACTGCAGAGATTTCTGTTGCAAAAAAAGCCTGCAGATGTAAAACACATTTATCTGGGAATAGAAGGGACCTGTTGATTTTTTCTGTAGGTGAAACTTCTCCAAGTTAAACTCTAAGCTCTTAAAGGAAAAGGGAGTCTTGTCCTTTTCTCCATCTCCTCCTCCCCTCCCAGCCCAGGAAAAGAAGTGATTTGGTAAACAAATGAGAGAAAAACTTGAATGAGGAAGTGGTGGTGTCATAAACACAGCTCTGGAGAGTAATGCAGGAAACTTGAGGTCATAAGAGCCAAAGGTGGCAGAAACCCTGGGGGTTTGCCTTATTTTTTAGATAAGGAAATTGAAATCCAGAAGTTAAGTGATCTTCCAAGCCAAAGAGTCTCATTTTCTTTATTTTATTAATGAGGAAACTGAGGCGCATTTAGGTTGTGATTTCGTACATTATAGATTTAGAGCTTGGACAGAGCTGAGAGGTCAGCTAGTCCTATTTCTTCCATTTTACTAATGAAGAAACTGAGGACCCCAGAGATGAGGTTATTTTATAGAGTAGAAGACTTAGAACTGGCAGGGACCTCTGATTGCACTGATGATGGCCGAAAAGATGGAGTAACCTGGAAAAGAATGGCACAACTGGGATTTGAACCCATGTCCAGATTACAAATTCAGCATTATTCCTTTTGCATCATACTGTCACTAACAAACTGAGTGACTTTGGGTAAGTCCCTTATTTTTCTAGCACTTGTTTCGTTAACTGTAAAATGATGCAAGGAAGGAAAGAAATAAGCCTTAATCAGGCATATGCCCCAGGCATGTGATCAGATATTATCAAATTATGCACTATTATCTCATTTGATTCTCATAACTACTGGGGAAACTGAGGTGGACAGAGGTTTAAATGACTTGCCTAGGTTTACACAATTAGTAAATGTCTGGGGCTGGATTTGAACTCAGGTCCTCCCACCTTCAAACCCAGCACACAAACTGTCGCTAAACAAGGCTGAGTGACTTTGGCCAAGTGGCTTATCTTTCTAAAGCTCTGTTTCCTCAGTTGTGAGATGATGGGTGGAGCTGCTGCTGTTCAGTTGTTTTAGTCACATCTGATTCTTGATGACCCTATTTGGGGTTTTCTTGGTAAAGATACTGGGGCAATTTGCCATTTCCCCTCTTTTCACGCATTTTACAGACAAGGAAACTGAAGCAAACAGGGTTAACGGATTTACCCAGGGTTACATAGCTTGGAGGCTGGGTTTGAACTCAGGTCTCCCTAAATCCATGCCCAGCATTCTATCCACTGAACCATCTAGCTGCCCCTAGTGGTTTTAGAATTGACTGAGCATCACAAGTGATTGAAAAGAGAGAAGTCACCCACCCTGGCCCACCCCAGTTCAGGAAATCCCCTAAGGGTTAGCTCCTCTGTCCAGCCTATGTTTGTAGGGCCAAGTCTCATCCACATCTCCATGGCCAGCAACTCACACAGAGCAGCTCTTCTCCTTGAGAAGCTTATTGGAAACCCTACAAGACAGGACTTATGGTGAGATGCATGTTAAACAGATCTCAGCTCCAAACCAACAGAGCGCTGCCACCCAGGCCTGGGGCAGTCAGGCCAATTTCCTTTCAGGCCCAGGGCCACTGGAGGATAAAGAGATGATTATTAGTGTCGCGTCATCGCTGCCAAATCATGTAAAGTGAAGGGGGCTGGACTACATGGTCAATGAGGTCCTTCCATCTCTGATACTCTATGCTTCTAAGATTCTGGGTCTCCCAAAGGACTTAAAAGCCAGCGCTCTGACAACACGCTGTGGGACAGCCAAGACTTCTGTGGCCAGAAAAAAATCAAGAAAGGAAGAATTGGGAACAGTGTCTTTCTTGATCAGGAAAAAGTATTTCTTACTAGTTCATTTAACCCCCTTCGAGGTCTCAACAGGGAGAAGCATTTTAAATCCTTAGTTTCCAAAACACTTTGTAAGTGCCTTCACAGGCATCACCTCATCCAACCATTTACCATTGACTTCCCAGAGATGCAAGAATTTAGAGCTGTTTAATCAGAAAGCATCTAGGCCAGTTGTTCCCATGTAGTTCGATGGTACATGGGGTCCATGCTAAAAATTCTCCATTGATGCATCGAGCAGTAAATAATTACAAAATATTAGGAATAGCATGTTAAATTACCCCAGGGGTTCACAATACATCTTTTGTTGTGGTTGTTAAAACACATTCCCAAGTAATAAAAAAATGTTGGGAATCACTGATGTTGACCCTCTGCCCTTATCTTCCAGATGTCTCTAGTAGATAGAGTGAAAGCAACTAGGTATCTGGAGAAGTGGACAGAGAGCAGGACCTGTAGTCAGGAAGACTCATCTTCCTGAGTTCAAAACTGGTTTCAGACACTTAGTGTGACCCTGGAAAAGTCACTTAACCTTATTTGCCTCAGTTTCCTCATCTGCAAAATGAGCTGGAGAAGAAATGTATCTTTCTACTCCAGAATCTTTGCCAAGATAAATCCAAATGGGGTCCTGAAGAGTCAAACATGACTGAAAGACCTGAGTTTGAATCGTACCTCTGACACTTAACTGTCCATGAGACTAGAAACCATTTGATGATCTTTTGACATCAGGCTTCCTCATGTGTAAGAGGAAAAAATGTTCATGGGAAGAATCACCACCACAAAATAATAAAAAAAGGAACATGGAAAAATTACAAAAATAATTTTGATTCCAAAAGAGATATGAGAAGTCAACCCCACCCTTTCTTCACAAAGTAAGAAGGATCCAGGAGTGGAACATTGCATATTACGTACAATGTTTTCAACATATTGATTAGTTTTGCTGACTTTTCTTCTCTCTTAAAAAATTCTTTCTTATAAGGGATGGCTCCTTGAAAGGGACAACTAGAAGGTAAAGGGGGAGATCCACGTGATATAAATATAGAGTAAAAGCAATCTATTAAAAAGTACCTAAAGTACCCTCCTTATATGGTTATTGTTGAGACTCAAATGAGATACTAAGCATGTAAAGTGTTTTGCAAAACTCTATAATATTTATAATAATAAATGGTGTTATTTTTATCAATGAAGAATCTGAAATTCAGAAAAACAGAGTGACCTGTCCAAGGTCACACAGATAGTGAATATTAATAGAACAAGGTGGTGAATTTGGTCTTAGAGCTAGGTTTTCTTTTTTTCTTCCCCAAATAAAACTATTTAATGAAAATGAAAAGTGATCAGATGATAGCAGCTAGGAGGAACAGAAGAAAGACAAGGAAATTTATATATTCTATTATGTCTTTTCCTTCAACAGTATTTTTGCCTTCTTTCATTCAACACCAAATGGCTTGTTTTAGTAATTTTGTAAAATACTAACAGGTATTCCTGAGTTCAAAACTCGGGGTAATATTTCCTCACTTAGTGTCCCTAGGTTTCAGTTTTCTCATCTATATAAAGAGAGGGCTAGACAAGATGCCTCTGAAGTCCCTTTCGGCCCCATAGCTGGGATCCTATGAAATTATGGTCACTTATAGAAAAGGTTTAATATGTCTTTTCTAGACTCTGAAAGCAGACTTTTCTGAGTCCAAAAGGGTTACTCTGCTTGACGCCAGGCATCGGCCCCTGGAAGACACCTGCCTTCCATTTCAAATGAGGTTTCCTCAAAAAACACACACCACCCTGTTAAAGAAACTTGTAGACCTCTTAGAAAGCAGATTGAATCTACACTGGGCACTTCCAAAAAGGAGACAAGGGGGGAAAAAAGACAGTCAAAGGTGATAAGGTCTTGAAAATATGTCTTATTAAAATAAAAGAATTCAAAATCTATAAAGCACAAGAGACAGAAAGGAATAAAAATTCCTCTGAGCACTGAACGGGGAGAGGGACGGTCCCCTCATAGCTGAGGGGATAAGATAACCAGAACTGACCCAAGACCCTGAGACCCACAATGGCTCTGTGAGAGACTAAGTCAGTCTGTACCTCTGTAGAGGCTTCTGTCTGAATCGGGGGTAGTTTATCACGGTGAGGGATGAAAGGTGCTGCCACCTGCGATTCCGAATTTGGTATTCCACAGTGGTGACTTGGTCCATCAAGGACCCCTGGTGCAGAACCCTAGGTTTTGGGACATGAGGGACACCATTCTTGAGTGAAATCTGCATCTTGGGTTCTAGTTCTGCTTGTGAAAATCTTGGATACTTACTCCTTGATCTAGTGGGCAGGAGTGGGGTGATTTTGTTTATTCTTCTTGTCTCATGTGCTACCATCCTCCCAGAATCCTTATGCAGGATGATGCGCTTGCTTGATGATGAGGGAACAGCTGGAGACTGGCTTGCACTACTGATTTTATGTCTCCCATTCCCCACGGATGATTTCCCAGCAGAGGGGCTACCTGTCTGTTCCAAGGTCAGAGTGATTAAAGGGGTGGGCGCATCACGACAAGGCATTTTGGTCCCGTAGACCATCTGTGAAGGGCTACCTTCGGAAGGAGACAAAGGTCCTTCCCAGATAGAGCTAGCAGAGGTGGTTTCTTCATGCCCAGTCAAAAGTCTGCTTTTGTTACGACCAGTGCCATCCTTGTTCCCATCTTCCCCTGCGGGGGAAGGTCTTCCGAAGCAGTCTGCATTCCTGCAGGCATCTTTGGAAGACTCCATCTTATCTTTTCCAAACACACCTTTCCAAACGATTGGCTTAAATGGTGGGACAGTGGTTACTTTCAGAAGATTCTTTTCTGGTGTAGAGTGTCTGCTGAACAGTTTGGTGGGAGTGAGGCTGGGACTAGCTGGCGTACTTACCTGCGGTAGCTGGAAGATGCTAGCTGGCCCAGCTCCAAGCTCCAAGTTACACGGTGAATTTATGTCTTGGGGAGAGTCAAGAGACACACAACTATCTCTCCCCAGTTTCTTCATTGGACCACCTGCATTTTTCAGCCCTCCACCCAGAGAGGACTGATCGTTCAGGTCATCATCGTCTTTCAAAAGCTCCTGAATTTCTTCTTCAGTGTAACTGAAGGGACTGTCATCCTCTTCTCCATCTGAGAGTTCCAATAAAGAGTCATCCAACTCTTCTTCATCCTGTCCTGATGTAGCCCAAGAGGTGCCTGGAGCAGGCAAAAGATGCTCTCCAGACCCTGAACTATCACGACCAGGAAGGGATTCAAAGCAGCAACTCATATCCTTTGACATGATGAGTTAATTTCTCTCTATAGTACAGAATCAAGGATAAAGGTGTCCTGTCTTGCTTTAGCCGGGCCTGTTGAGAAGCTGCTGTGTCCAGGAGCCCAGGGGCAGCTTTCCTAAGAAGTTTCCCTGTACATGACTTCCAAGAGATCTCATGAAGGCCATGTAAACAAGTCTCACTTGGTCCCCATCACCATTTTGTAGCACTCCTTTTCAGCAGTGCTCCCCCTACTAAGCTGAGTATTTCATAGTCACAAGTGAGCAGAGGAGAGAGCTTTCACATGAGTCATGTCACAATGCTGACTGTCTCACCTTCCCTCCTGCCCCCACCCACCTCAGTACCTAAGGTGAGCCAGAATGGTAAGCTTCTGGAGAATCTTTGCCAGTCCTTTGGTCCAAATAGAGATCTAAAATGAGATTTCTTTGAAAAGAAAATAAACATATAGGCATACACTGAAATATAATTACACAAAATTACTATGTATAAAAGCACCGACCTGTTTGGGAGGAAACTTTTTTCCAAAGGACAAATAAATAAGCTTATTCAGGTAGGACATTATTATCAGTAAGTGGAAATCCAGGAAACTGGGGATATTCAGATGGGAAAATAAACCCAGAGAAATAGAACATTGGGTCTGGAGTTGGAGGATTCCAAGCGTGACTGAGTTAGTTAACAGTTAATGTTTGTCGATCTAATTGAGGTCTTTGATAATTTTAGTCATGAGGGCTTGTGGAAGATCATGGCAAAAATTGGTTGCCTGGAGACATTCATCAGTACTGTATACCAGTTCCATGCTTTCATGGGTTGATAATGGACAAGTTTCTCCCACTTTCCCAGTCACCAAAAGAGGGAAGCAGGCCTGTGTGCTTGCTCTCAGGCTTTTTGGCACGATGTTTCCCTTCATGTCATTAGATACCTTCAGTGATACTAAGGTCAGCTACTTCACTGACAGGAAATTATTTAACTTGAAAAGGCCACAAGCCAAGACTAAAGTAGGAAGAGAGTTGGTGCATGACTTTTTGTTCATAGATGATTGTACACTCAATTCCAGCCTCTGAGGCAGAGATGCAACACAGTAGGGATTGATTCTTTGCTGCCTGGGCTAATTTTGACCTAACAATTAACACCAAGAAAACAGAGGTTCTCTACCACCCAGCACCACACCATCCATATGTGGAACCACCAGTTACAGTAAATGACGATATTTCGAATGCTGTGGACAAGTTCTCTTACACTGGCAGTACACTTTTCAGGAATGTACACATAGATGATGTGGTTGATGCATGCATTACCAGAGATAGTTCAGGGTTTGAGACTCCAAAGAAAAGTGCGGGAGAGAAGAGGTATTAGAAGAGGTATCAAACTGAAGATCTACAGAGCTATTGTGCTCACTTCATTGTTGTGTACCTGTGAAACCTGGAGAGTGTACCAGCAGTATGCCAGGAAAGTGAATTACTTCCATGTGAAATATTTTAGGAAAATTCTGAAGATCACCTGGCAGGATAAGGTACCAAACACTCAAGTCCTTTCTTGAGCTGAACTGTCAAGCATTCAAACTCTACTGCAGAGAATACCTCCAATGGCTAACCACATTGTCCAAATGCCACACATATATTTCTATAGAGAACTCACACAAGGAAGATGCTTGCATGAAGGACAGAAGTCTCTCTGAAGAACTGTGGTCTCGATTGGGAGACATGGAAGACACTGGCACAGGACTGCCCAGCATGGCATGTCCCAATCAAAGATAGAAGCACTGTATAACTCAAAAGAAATGTGAGATACACACATTTAGAGACATCTCCACTCCAGATGTGCATATGGACGATTTGTGCCCAACCTGTGGTGGAGTACTCAGAGCTCATATTGGTTTGATAGGTCAAAGTTAGTCACACTGTGCCTTGATCCCAACATAGTGATGTCATTTTGATCATGAAGGGCAACCAGCCAAGCAACCAATCAATTAAGCAACTACTATGTGCCAGACACTATGTATGCTTAAAAAAAACAAAAGACAGTCCCTGCCCTGAAGGAGCTTACAATCTAATGGGAGAAGAAAACACACAAAAGAAACCTATAAAGGGGTAGGCAAGGAGAAAGTACCTGACCACAGGACATGATGGTTCAGGCCAGAGGAGTGTAGTGGGCTAGGAAATAAAGATGTGGATGGCCTGGATCTCTTCCTGAAGTAGAGATTCTAGGAGGCTCTCTCCACCCTCCAATAAGAGGGCGAGTCCCAAGGAGGCAGAGGGTACTCTTGAGGTAAAAGTTCCAGGACTAAATCAATCTTGCAGGATGAAGATGTTCTTGGAGGGTGATGATAAAAGCCAGCGGATTTTAAGCCAGGTGGAAAATGAGGAGATGACCGAGCTGGACCATCTCCTTAAATGCCACAAAGATGACAGTTCTCTTTCTTAGTGTAAGCCTCAAGTTGGTCTTCCATATTTACAAGACTAACTGTGCATCTCAGCTTCCAAAAACTCCATGGTTTGATTCTACTACTCACTTAGCTGGGTGACCTTCAGCCAGTCATTACTTTCTCTCTCTAGACCTTAGTTTCTTCATCCTTACAGTGAAGAGGTTAGGTCAGATGACCTCTATCATGTTAATGAGATTTAAGGTCTTCCCCATCCATTAATAGGCTTTATGTGGAGCCCATTAAGGGAAGCTTGCTTTTGGAAGGCTTTCACACCTTTTGCTTATTTCTGATTAGTCATGAAGGTTGAGGTGCCTTCTGACTCTGAGGAGTGTATATATACTCTGCCTTGGTATTTTGCTTTAGGGGTTTGCTTCTGAGAAGTACTAGTGATTCTCTGGTCCAGACTTTGAGTGGCTGTATGTTCAGACCCTCTGACTGCTCAGATGTAAAGGCTTTCTCAATCCAGGGAGGCATGTAAAGTGTATAGCAATTATTGCTTTGATTCAGGCAGTAGAGCCCTGTCTGTTGGTCTTTATTTCTGTGCTTATATTGTCTCTGAAGTTCAGGATGCTGACTTTTCCCCTGAACTAGTGAATGTAATTAAAAAAGACTGTTGGCCCCTTAAACAGCTATCTTCCCTAGTAAAGCAACTCTGAGAACCTAGCAGCCATCTCAGCAGTCATCCTGGGTATGCTGGGTATGTATACTGTTACAACTTCTAGTAGATGATCCTTCCAAATCTGAACGCTAGGTTTTTATAACGTTGACTAGAAGATGTAGAAGAGATTTTTTAAGATATATATATATGTATATATATATATATGTATATATATATATATACATATATATATATATATATATATAACATATAACTTTTAAATAACTGTGCTGGTTTTATCTGTTGAAATTTTTAATTCAGTAACTATATTTCATAGAGCTTCATGGACCATGGCACAGTTACCCACTTCCTCTGGGCTGAAAGCCAGTCCTTGGTAACTAGCAAACAAATTGGCAACATTTCGGGTTTCCCCCATTTGTTAACTATATTTTGATCAAACTTGTCTGGGCATTGATGTAATGTGAAAGCAGAACTCAACTGTAAAACAAAAACAACAGAGACTAACTGTCAGTCAGTAATCATCTATTAAAGCCTTATACTCTGTGATAGTCACTATGCTAAGTAAAGAAAATGCAAATAAAAATGAAAATAGTCCAAACTTTGAAGCAGCTTGCATTCTAATGGAATCAACAACATGTAAATAGCCAGATACATACAAGATATATACTTAAGATACACACCTATAATCTACATGGATAAATCGCATATAGTATAAATGAAGGAGATATATGTGTATATTGTATATATTGATTCATAGCATATAATATAAATGAAAGATATAGACACATGAGTATATATTATATATGGATATATAACATAGTATAAGTGAAAAAGATATGTATGTATATAGTTTACATGATACATAGCATACAGTATAAACAAAAGAGATGTGTGTATTGCATATATGGATGTATAACATAGTATAAATGAAAGAAATACATGTGTATATACTATATATTGATTCATAGCATATAATATAAATGAAAGAGATATAGACACATGGGTATATATTATGTATGGATATATTACATAGTATAAGTGAAAGAGATATATTATATATAGTCTATATGTTACATAGCATACAATATAAACAAAAGAGATATGCGTATATTGTATATATATATGAATATATAACATATAGTATAAATGAAAGATAAAGAGAATGCAATTATATGTTGATATATAATATATAGAGATACATAATATAGTAACTATAAATGAAAGGAAGGTCATTGAAACATTTTAAAAGGTTCCCAGAGGAGAACAGAAGGAAGTTCAGAAGGAATCACAGATAAGAAAGACAGCTTTGAAAGTAGCAGGTTGAATTTATGATATGCTTTTTTTTTTAAAACAAGCAGTATGAAGTAGATATTCATGATTGCATATACAATCCTTTTTGTGGCTTTGTACTTTGTATATGGAAGTGCTAGGTTTTTTGGTGGTTGTTATGTTCAAAAAAGGTTTTTTTTGAAGGCAATCAGGTTTCAGTGATTAGCCTGGGATCACACAGCTAGTAAGTGTCAGAGGTCAGATTTCAACTCAGGTCCTCCTGACTCCAGAGCTGGTACTCTATCCACTGCACCACCTAGTTGCCCCAAGTTCATAATTTTGTTTTTAAGTTTTACTAAAATTCAACTAAGTCATCTCTGTCTTCCTTCCTCTCCCTCCCAGCTTGGAAGTCTATCAAAAATAATCTGGTATGACCTGCCATCCCAGCTCCCTGTGATGACCCCATCCTTTCACTAACCACACCATTAATAACTCCTCCTAAGATGTGACCAAGGTTTGAAGTCTATCATACTACCTACAGCTTAAAGCCTTCATTCTCTTCTCTTTTTAGGAAATGAGGTCCTTTGCTCTTTCCCAGTCCCCAAAAAATCACTGTCATCACATTTACCAGTTTTCTCAGGACCTTGGTCTGGGGAATCATGACTCTCAGGAGAGTTAAACTGCTAAATGTTCAAAGTAAGCATTCATACCTCAGAAGTAAACAAACGTTACAAATAAAGATTTTTTTATTTTCTAGGTTTAAGAAAGTGATGGATCAAATATTAATAATGTAGATTAAACTTAAAAGGTACCCTGCACAGGTTGCCTCCTCCTCCAAGAGCTGGTTGTTAAACATTTACCTGCATACCTCTGGATATAGTTTACTCAGGCCTAATCATTTAAACTCATTGAGGGTATCTAGATGCCCTCTTGGGGCAATAAAGTGGCACAATGAATAGAGTGCCAGGCCTGAAGTTAGGAATTTCTGAGTTCAAATCCAGCCTTACTTATTAGTTATGTGATTCTGGGCAAGTCACTTAATCCTATTTTCCTCAGTTTCCTCATCTGGAGAAAAAAATGGCAAACCATATCACCTGTGTTCATCCAATGATGGAAATACTTTGTTCCTCCCAGACTGTTGAAGGATTTTTCTTCATCTTGCTTGAGCTTTGATTTATTAAAACAGTCGAGAAGTCTGGGCATTCTATGTTTACCTTAATTGTAGTAGAGATGGCAACCTCCCACCACCACCACCAAACCTTTATATATTCAAGATGCTGTCGTGGTTCCCCATTACCTCTGAGACTAAAACAAACTTCTCCATCTGATATTTGAAGTCTTTCACAATTCTGGTTCCAGATTTATTCTATATCACTCCTTTTCATGCATTCTGTGATCTAGACAAACCCACCCCACTTGCTGTTACCCATATACAAGCATGCCATCTCTCATGTCTTCACTTTTACACAGGATATTCCCCAGGTCTGAAAGGTACTCACTCTCTACCTTTGCCTATCAGGGTCCTCAGATTCATTTAAAGTTCGACTCAAATGCCATCTCCTATAGGAACTTTTTCCTGATTCTCTTCCCCCTCAGTAGCTAGTCCCTTCTTCCTACCAAAAATGACTTTTAATTTAGTTTTAATATTTTTGATATTTGTTTATTTAGGAGACAGAGATGGTCAACTTTGCATCTCTGTTGCTAGAACCTAGCACAGGGTCTGGCAAATAAGAAGTCACTTATAGCCGCTTGATGAATGAATCAAAGTGTGGATGAAGCTGGCTAGGCCAAGATATCAGACCTTATAGATTGTTAGATCTGGTAAAATCTCATTTTAAAGAAGAAAGTGAGACCCAGAGAGGTTAAATGAACTGTCTGTAGTCATGAAGCATTTGAGAGAGGAAGGATCTTAACCTAGGTCCTCTCCCTCTCGATCTAGTTCTCTTTCCATTATGCTTTATCACAAGCAGTTATGTGATACACACACATACACACACACACACACACACACACACACACACACACATATACATATGTATACACACATCCAACGAGTTACTGTTTGTCTGTTTTCAAAGAAGACCAATAACATCACAGGGTGATGTTTTAAGGTATGATCAACAGTTTCCTTACTTTCAATTTTATTAATCTCTCCTATGATTTTCAGGATTTCTAATTTGGTTTTTAGGTGGGGATTTTTAGTTTATTATTTTTCTAGTTTTCTTTTAGTTGCATGCCCAATTCATTGATCTGCTATTTCTCTATTTTATTCATGTAGGCAATTAAAGATATAAAATTTCCCCTAAGTACCACTTTGGCTGCATCCCATAAATTTTGGTATGTTGTCTCATTGTTGCCATTTTCTTTAATGAAATTATCAATTGTTTCTATGATTTGTTCTTTAGCCCACTTATTTTTTAGGATTAGATTATTTAATTTTCAATTAATTTTTAATCTCTTTTTCCATTGTCCATTATTGAATGTAATTTTATTACATTATGATCTGAAAAAGATGCATTTACTATTTCTGCTTTCTGCATTTGGTTGTGAGGTTTTTATGTACCAATACATGATGAATTTTTGTGTAGGTGCCATGCACTGCTGAGAAAAAGTATGTTCCTTTCTATTTCCATTCAATTTTCTCCAGATCTATCATGCCTAACTTTTCCAGAATTTTATTTATTAAGGTGAGTATGAATTGGACTTAAATGAAGCAGAGTTGCACAAAGCCATCATTTCTCTTCCAGAGGCATCGAAGTCCGATGGCAAGACAAAAGTCAAGATGACTGGTGATGATCCAGGATGCAGTGGATGACCTTGGTGTCTTCCATGTCTGACCAAGCTCTAAGTGCTCCACAGTGCCTCCTTCACGGCCATTTTAACAAACTATTCTCATCCATTTACAAGAGAATAAGAACGTGTTTAGGATTGATACCCCTCCCAAACCCAAACCAATGGGTTTGAGGAATTACTAGGAAAGTAGAGAAGGTAGAGGATTCTGTAGGTGGATGATCTAAGAAGGAAGCAGAACTTGAGAGCTAGACCTTGAAAGTTGATAAGTGCCACTGAGAAAAATGGCATAGTAAGACCAGGCAACATTGTTGTACTGATCTCTCCTGGCTTGGAATTTTACTATTAAATATTCATTCATTTGTTTTAAAAATGTATTAAATGCAAATCTCCTGAGAGACATCATGCTTTGTCTACATAGTCAAGAATGCCTGAGTGTGAAGAGTAGAGAGGGAGGACTGGACAGTGAGGACTCAGTCCTAGGAGTATGGACTTCACTTAGTTTGTCAGATACTTTCCTGAGAGTAGTTTTCATAGGGGGAGAGCAGAGTAAGTGGATGCTACATATCTGTAAAGGGGAGGAGCAAAGTGTTGCCAAATGAGGAGAGGGAATGAAAATGACAATGGTAAGGAATCAAAAGCAAAGTTTTCTAAAGGTTTGCTCTATCCCTTCTGCCACCTCAAAGCTTACCTAACTCCTAAAGTCCTAGACCTACATAAAATGGGAGTCATGACATGGAGCTGATATGGGGATGGACTTATGTCCTGGTCCCTTCCTGTAGGATATATGCTCTGACCCATTGCTAAACACATGACCAGGGGCTTCTGGTTGGTCTCTTGTTCCCCAAAGGGGAAGGGAGGAAATTGGAGAAGAGGGACATATCAAAGAAATTGGTAACTGAGCCAAGAACAGCTGCCCATTAGGTTGATGGAGAAGAGATGGTGATGGCTTGCCCTACTTTGTTGAAACATAGCCAATGTTGACTCTCCCTTGGACTTCTCTCCTTTTCCTCTCCCCAGCAACAGCTATGGTGTCTACATAAGTATGGCAATGGGAATGTGTGCTACCTAGTAAGTCAGAGATGGAACCTAAGTTTCTGCCTGCCTTTCTTGCTTTGTATTTGAATGAAATAAAAAGCATTATGTTTACTATGTGGAAAGCACTGTGCTAAGCCCTGAGGATGCAGAAAGATAAAGCTGAGATAACCCTATGTTTCTTTCCCTCAAAAAGAGACAACTCATCAGTAGTTCTGAGAGATGGATGTTCCCAACTTTGGTAGCTACCATGTGAATGTGAGGGGTCCAGAGTCACTGAATCGGGTGCTGGTTGCCCAGTAGGAAGTATTTCCTACAGTTACACCCTTCTCAGAGATAAGAATCTCCACCAGGAGGATGAGTCATGCATGCCCAACTGACCAGAAGTTATGGACCTTGGGTTACTGATCACAAAGTATAAATCTGAGGTGAATGTAAAATGTCTGTTAAGTGGTCCCACATGTCTCCTGGGAGTATATATAGAAAAGTATAATACAGGTGATGAGTTATAGTTTAAGTATGGATTATGCTCTTTTTTGTGTTTTAAATATTTCTTTTGTGGTAAATTTATTAATTTTCTAGCTTATATCTGATGTCTACTACTTTGTACCCTGAGGGCTGAACTTAAAAAGACCAAGGTCTCCCACTGCAACTGGGCCATCTCCCGTTGTTCTCATCTATGTCTTGCCTTTGGACTCCTGGAGGAGAAAGTGAGCCTGGTGACTTTGCACAGCCCTGCCTCACTTAAATCCAATTCACTTGCAAGTCATGACATCACCCCCCTGGTGTCATGGCCCTCTTCTAGAACAAAGGACAAGCAACAATTCACTAAGTACCCTTTCTAAAGAAAGCCCTTTCAAGGGAGACTTAGACATGAGCCATATGAGTAATATAGGGAAATTTTCCTGGAATAACTCCACTGACGGTGAATGAGTCAGAAAATGTGAGAAGTCTGACTTCTCCCCCTTTGGGATCAGGCTCTCCCAGGACTGAACCCAGTCTGCACGAGTCTAGAACTGGTGCCTCATGTGGGAAAGGGGTCAGAACACAAGTAACATACTGAAATGGATATTTCTTCAGGCTACCTATTTTTTAAAATTCAATTTTATTTTACTTTTTATTCCAAATTCTTTCCCTTGCTCTGCCCCCTCCTCTACCCATTGAGAAGACAAGAAAAACAAAATCCTTTGCAAATACATATAGTCTTACAAAACAAAATTTCCACATTAGCCAGAGAGAAAAAGAGGGGAGGAGGAAGAGAGTAAGGCAGAGAGAGAGAGAGAGAGAGAGAGAGAGAGAGAAAGATTTTAATAAGATTTAATTTCTACTCTTCCCCCCCCCAATAGCAAAGAAATCCATTTCTCCAAATTATAGCAAAACAAATCATAGAAGGTACACATAGGAGAATATATACCAGACAATGCAAAGTGAAAGAGCTCTCCAAATGAAAGTTAGCGCAACCAAGAGAGAGGGTCCTAGATCTCACCCAAGGAGGAAGTCCCTGAAGTCTTTAGAATAGCAGCTCTTGAGTCCATCAGCTCTCTCTGGTAGTAGATAGCATTTTTCATCACTAGTTTAAAGCTAGCTTTTGCAAGGTTCATTTTTGTGCTTCACTGATTCAAATCTACACCAACAAAATGACTTTCAAGACAATCTTATCCACTGGAGGAATGTTCTACCCAGTCCATGGGCCAGCAGGGGTGGGTGATGATGCACCAGAAACCAGTTTCAGGTATAGCATTTGGAAAAGTCACTCTCTTCATTGACTCCCCCACATTTCTTCCTTCCCCACTCAATTCTCCATTTGCAGGGTTATCAAGCCTTTGTCTGTCTTCCAGCAGCTGTCATCTGCTAATCCATTTGGGATTAGAGCTGGCTTCTATTGGGAAATTCCCTGGAAAGTCTTCAGTCCCTCTCTCATGTGACTTCTTCATAGCAATCCTGGCAGGGGACTACAGTGCTGCTGTCCAGCAAAAGCAGAATTGAGAGCTTCAGATTTCTAACAGGGGTTCTTAACTTTTTGGGGGTACTGGTCTCCGTGGTGAAGCCTATGGACCCCTCCTCAGAATGATGTTTATAAATGCATAAAATAAAATACAGGGCTAGAGAGGAAACCAATTACATTGAAATCTAACCATCAAAATATTTTTTAAAAACCAAGTCCATGGACCCCAGGTTAAAAACTCCTATTCCAGACTGAGACAGAGCAGAGACTAAGACTTTGGCTGAGTGAAAATCAAAAACAAAGAATTTTAGACTCCAGTTGTGTCAGAGCTAGGAAAGAGATCTTACAGATTGAGTACAACTTCCTTCTTTTACAATGAAGAAACTAAGGCATAGGGAGAAATAACTTGTCTAAAGTCTTCTAGCTAGTTTGAAACAGAGATTGGAATTCTGATCTCTGACTTCAAGTCCCCCAATGCAAGAGACAATTTCCCAACACCAGTATCAGCCACAGGCAAAGTTTGCCTTTGGTGCCCCTCCACTAGGGATATGACAATAAATGTTTAACAACTAGCTTTCTGGAGGAAGGGAGGAATTGTGTCCATGACACACTTGTAAGTTTAATTCACATTATTATTAATATTTTCTTTTTCCCATTTGAAGTCGAGATCATGAACAAACAATAAATCAAGCCCTGATTGGTAACTTGGAACTTCTAACCATTGACTCCCTTGAGCTGGTTCAACTGACTCCAACGGATCTCTGTGAGAGAAATGATTATTAATAACTAATTATTTGGGGAGATTCAGCATTTCCCCTTTTTCTGTTTTTAAGATCTCAGTCTCTATAAAAGTTGAGTTAACCTTCTCTGCCTAACCCCACCCAACCTTACAAGAAATCTCTACTCTAAGTTTAATTCCATGCAATTAAACTTGGGTGGAGACAGACCCTTTTGTCTAAATTGCCCAAGGCTGGGGGTGGTCTGGCTGTAGAGATAGTCTCTCTGTCCAAGGGTGGCAAGACATCTTTCTTAGACCCTTATTATAATATTCATTCTATCATTAATTGTTGACCAATCAGGTTTGATTCCCACCCTAGGGAACACCTGCTCTTCAAAGAGTATATAAACTGTGATCCTGCCACCATGTTGTCTTTGGTCCAAGAGAGATGGCCAAATGACCACCCTTTTATGAATAAACATGTTGGACTTAATAATAAAATTATTAAATTACCCAAAAACCATGTTTCTCAGACCTTTTTAATCGCCACACTTGCCTCCAATGTCACTTGTGCAGCAAAGCTAGTCTTCATCCCCTCCCACTTCCTTTCCCCAGTTTTCTCCCCACTTTAATCTTCATCCTCCCTATTTTACCCCGTGCCCTCCTGCTGGCCCCTGACTTCCCAACCAGGCTTGTCTTCCACATTCCAGATCTTTCTTTCTTCTCTTCTCCTCCTTCATTTAACTTTGTTATCCTGTGACCCATCCTCTTGTTCTCAAAGTCAATGGTAGCAAGATGGTGTAGTGTAAAGAACTAGCGTAGGAGTAAGAAATGGGTCTGAGGAATGGCTTTGACACTTACCGGGATGTGTGACTTTGAGTAATTCATTTCAATGAAAATGTATTGTGTGCCTATGAAGCACAGGGCATGAGGGTATCTGGGCATGATAGAATCATCGATTTAGACCTCAGAGGTCATCTAGTTCAAACCCTTCATTTTATAGACAAGAAAACAGAGTTCTATAGCGGTCAAGTTGCTTGTCCAATGTCACACAAGAAAGATGTAGCAAAGCTGAGATCTGAACCCAGGTCCTTCAATACTACATACAACACTCCACTTTATCAAACTGTCTCCCATTATAGAGACATAAAAGTGAAAAAACAAAATACTGCCCTTCCCATAGGAGTCTATAGTCTAATAAGAGGATATGACATTTATGCAAATAAGATGGCTAAGCCACTCACTCTCTGGGACTCATTTCCTCCTTTATAAAATTAGTAGGTTGGTCTAGGTTGTTATTAGTTCTGTCCTACTCTCTGTGACCCCTTTTTGGCATTTTCTTGGCAAAAATACAGGAGGGGTTTACCATTTCCTTCTGCAGCTCATTTTACAGATGAAGAAACTGAGGCAAAGAGGGTAAAGTACCTTGCTCAGGATCACACAGCTAGTAAGTGTCTGTGATCACATTTGATCTTAGGCCTTCCTGAATTGAGGTCTGGCATTCTATCCACTTCATAACATAGCTGTCCCCTGGCCTAAATTAGGGGGTACTTAGTCCTTGGATAGAATTCAAGGGTCCCATGAACTTGGATGGGAGCAAAATCATTCCTATATTCTCATTAACTTCTAACTAAAATTTTACATTCCTTTAATTGTGTTTTTTTTTTTAAAAAAACCCATAATTTAATATATCTCTCCCACAGCCTGACCTGGTGGATTCTGACCATTAAGATTTGGGCAAAGAGAGATATTTTAAGACTAGGGTCCTAGGCAGGCATCCTGAAGTCACATTGTGTAGGCAATCATATATTCCACCTAATTGTGAGGGTAGCTCTGTCTAAAAGACAATGAAAGTTTGGAAACTTATGTTGAAAGAAACTCAGGAAATGGATCTGAAAGAACCCTCCTCCCACCCTTCCAGCAGATGCGAACTTGCTTCCTCTTTACGTGTGATTCACTTGCTTTGTCTTAGCAACCATTTCTCGGCTTTGGGAACTTGATCTACTGGGGGAGTCTGATGGCAAATTCAGGGATCAAATCCTGAAAAATAAGAGAATATGGAAGTTTCATGGTCAGTTAGCCCTGGTCAACATTAAATATTTCTGAGGCTTGCCATAGATTAAGATATTGTACAAATCAACCCTGTAGGTAAAATAAACACACTAATGCTCTGTTTGGTGGAGTTGTGAATTGGTTCAACCATTCTGGAAAACAATTTTGCTCAGAAAGCAACTAAAATAGCTGTACTCTTGGACTGTCTTCTGAAATCCCTCTTCTGGTCATAGACCCCCAAGTAGGTCAAAACTAGAAAGAAAGGTCTAATATATGTCAAAATATTTATAGCATCACTTTTTGTATTAAAGAACTGCAAAAAAAAAAAAAGATGCCCATAGATTGAAGAATGGTTGGTTAAATAAATTGTGGTAATGGATGTGATGTAACATTGCTATGCCCTAAGGAATCATGAACTCAAAGAATACTGAGAAGCATGGGAAAACATATGAATTGATGCAAAGTTAAGTAAGCAGAAGCTGGAAGACAATCACAATGACTTCAATAATATAACTGGAAAGAACCACTACAAAAATAGAAACTGAGAGTTGTTGATTATGATGTCAAAAGTTTGAATAGAAGAAAAAATGAAAGATGCTGAATGTGGAATGTGGAATGTTACATATGATACTGGACTCCATCAGTTTTGTTGAATTATTTAGTTTAATTTTGCCACCTTTATTTCTTTGTTTTTAATTTTTGGTTTTAAAAAATGGCTCTCTGAGGGACTGGGGGGACGATATATTCACTAATGAAAGTTACCAACAAAAAGTTACCAACAAAATTTACAAAAAGAAATTAGAGTAACCTAGTCTAACCCTCAAATTCCTCCAACTTTGTACACTGCTTCCTACTTCTCAAAGCCCTCTTCTATCCATTATCGGGCACCTAGGTGGTGCAGTGGATAGAGCACAAGTACAGGAGTCAGGAAGACCTGAGTTCAAATCTCACCTCAGACATTTGACACTTACTAGCTGTGTGACCTTGGGCAAGTCACAACCCCAGTTACCTCATTGTAGGTCATCTCCAGTCATCCTGATGAATATCTGGTCACTTGATTCAGATGGCTCTGGAGAAGTGAGGCTGGTGACCTGCACAGCCCTCCCTCACTCAAAACAGAGTCAAGTGCAAGTCATGTCATTATTTCTCTGATGGCATGGTCTTCTTTGACAACGAAGGATGAACACATAACATCTATCCATTATTATTGGGTCCTCAAAACCGCTTTGGGAATGGTCAGCAGGACCAGATAGGGCAAGGATTCTTATTCAAACCATAGAGTTGGCTAGCAGCCGAGCCACATCTCCTGACTCTTACCCCAAGCTGGTTCCACTGTCCCTTGGAAGAAAAAACATATTTCATAGGAAAATAGGCTAGGCAGAAAGAGAGCTTGGCTGGCTAGACAATACTTCCATCTCTAAAGGGAGTCTTGCAGTCTTACTGCTTATAGCTTGCAAGTGGATGTTAAGTAAATATACTACAAACATCCCCTAAGAAGTAAATGATAATATTGTGGTTCCTTAACAACCCCAATCGGTCTAAGGATATAAGTACTTGACCCTTAGGAACTGGTGTCCCCCAGCAGCATTAATAATCTGACAGATTCCCTCAACAGAATGCCAATGCCCTTTCTTCTACATAGGACTTATAGGAATTCCTAGAGTGATGTTCCCAAAAGGCCCTCTATCCAAGCTAGTTAATGCCTACTGTAAGTCAAATGGAGCCCTATGTGGGCCCAAGGGAGGCAGAATAGAAAATCACTTTGGGTTTAATTTCAGGGGCATTGCTAAGAAGCCTGATTTTTTTAAAGCATTTCTCTCATGAACATATACATAATTCACCGTATTATTCTTTCTTCTACATAAAAGCATTGTCTCCAGAAAAGTTTTATTAATAATATTCTCTATTTGTATTAGCATGTTTTACTTTACAAACCACTTAATATACATTATCCAATTTCATCCTTACTAAGAACCTATGAAGTAGTACAACTACATTATCTTCATTTACAAATTAAATTAGATAAGGATCCAGAAGGTTGTATCGCCAAGGCCACTCAGTTATTAAGTGGTAGTGCCAGGCCAATGCAGGCCTTCTGGTCCTGATTCCAGTGTTTCCTCTGTTATACAGGGATGACAGGGAAAATGCTACCTAGGAGGGATAAGACTGGTATGGTGGATAAAATGCAGGGCCCGGAACCAGGAAGACCTGAGTTCAAATCCAGCCTCAGATATTAATGTCTAACTATGTGAGTGGGCACATCACTTAACCTTTTCTGCCTCAGTTTTCTTAATTGTAAAATGGGGCTAATAGTACTTACCTTTAACATCAGGTCATATACTGTCTCCTTCCCCCCCAATCCCTGCCCAGGTATCGTCATGGATTGTTATCCTGTTCATCATAAGCTTTGACTAGTGAAGTGACCTTTTCTTGTCAACATCACCATCTTCTCAGAATCTCTTAGTTCCTTCAATGCTCAATTCATGTCTTACCTCCTATAAGAAGTCTTTGCTGCTTCCCTAGTTGTAAGTGTGCCCTCCCTCCTTAAATTCTCAGAGATCTGTTCACAAAGGGACAGCTAGGTGGTACAGTGGTTAGAGCATCAGACCTGGAGTCAGGAAGACCTGAGTTCACATCTGACCTCAGGTACTTACTAGCTGTGTGACCCTGGACAAATGGCTTAACCCTGTTTACCTCAGTTTCTTCATCTGTAAAAATGAACTGGAGAAAGAAATAGTAAACTGCTACAATATCTTTGCCAAGAAAACCCTAAATGGGATCATGAAAAGTCAAACACAACTGAACAACCACAAAAATTCTCACTGTATCCTTGTTACATATTCTTTCTATGTTAGGGCAAAATAAACCTCTTTTTCTTAACTGAATTGTGAGCACCTCATTTTGTCCTAACCTGAACAAGGTGCTAATGTTGTCTACCCCTAAAGAGGGAATAGGAACTAGACCTTGGAATTCACTGGTAAAGAAAACTCCCAGGTAAGGAAGCATCCATTACTAATGCAGGTTACCTTTGCTGCTGGAGGAGGCAGGAGAGGACATAAATCACTACCTAGTAGCTGATAGCCCAGATCAACTTTGACCTCAGAAGGCCACACTCTGAGTAAGTCCTAGCCACAGGAGAGTATCACCACCATCACTTCTAGATTGTCTGGGATCTCACAAACCCCAAAGTTAGGTTTGATGAAGGCTGAAAAAATTTTATGAGCTCAGAGTTGCCCAGTTGAGGCATTCACTTGGCTAAGATCAATTTTGGGGGTTTCCAGGGAGTTTAAAGGATAATAAATTCCAACTGGTTTGTAGAGAGAATAACCAAGCCTGGCCTCACAGAAGACTTAAGAAAATGCACCTCCCTTCCTTCTTTGCTGATAGGAGACAAAGCCTGAGAAATATTACATGAGTTCTCAGATATGGTTGATATGTTTTGCTGAACTTCTTTTTTCTCTTTCTTTTAAAATTTTTGTTATCAGGAATGGCCTATTGTATAGGGGAAGGGGAATAGTAATCTATTCCAGAATCATATAATTTTTAAACAATTAATTTATTTACTTTTAGTTTTCAACATTCAATTCCATAAGCTTTTGAGTTTTAAATTTTCTCTGCCTCCTTCCTCTCCCCCCTCCCCAAGATGGTGTGCAGTCTGATACAGGCGCTACATATACATTCCTATTAAACATATTTTCATATTAATCATGTTGTAAAGAAGAATTATAACCAATGGAATGAACCACGAGAAAGAAGAAACAAAACAAAATAAAACACACCAAAAAAAAGAGAGGGAAAGAAAGCAAATAGTCTACTTCAATCTGCATTCTACATTCAGACTATAGTTCTTTCTCTGGATGTGAACAGCATTTTTCGTCATGAGTCTTTTGGAGTTGCATTACTGAGAAGAGCTAAGTCTATCAAAATTAGTCATAGTACAATGTGGTTGTAACTATGTATAATGTTCTCCTGGTTCTTCTCATCTCACTCACCATCAGTTCATGTACGTCTTTCCAGGTTTTTCTGAAGTCTGATTGCTCGTCATTTCTTATAGCACAATAATACTTATTCCATTACATTCATATACCACATCTTGTTCAGTCATTCCCCAAATGATGACCATCCCCTCAGTTTCCAATTCTTTGCCAACACAAAAAGAGCTCCTCTCAATATTTTTGTATATCTGAGTCCTTTTCCCATTTTTATAATCTCTTTAGGATACTGCTCTAGAAGTGATATTGCTGGGTCAAAGGGTATGCACATTTTTGTGGCCCTTTGGCATTGTTTCAAATTGCTCTCCAAAATGGGTGGATCAGTTCACAACTTCACCAACAATGCATTAGTGTTCCAATTTTCCCACATCTTCTCCAACATTTATCATTTTCTTCTTTTGTCAATCTGATAGGTGTGACATGGTACCTCAAAATTGTTTTAATTTGCATTACTCTAATCAATAGTGAATTTAGAGCATTTTTTAAATATGACTATAGATGGCTTTACTTGCTTCTTCTGAAAACTGCCTGTTCATCTCCTTTGACCATTTATCAATTGGGGAATGACTTGTATTCTTATAAAACTGATTCAGTTCTCTATATATTTTAGAAATGAGGCCTTTTTCAGAGATACTGGTTGTAAAAATTCTTTCCTAATCTTCTGCTTCCCTCCTAATCTTGGTTGCATTAGCTTTGTTTGTGCAAAAATTTTTCAATTTAATGTAATCAAAATTATCCATTTTGCATTTCTTAATGTTCTCTATCTTCTGTTTGGTCTTCCCTTTTCCATAAATCTGACCAATAAATCATTCCTTGCTCTCCCAGTTTGTTTATAGTATCAGCCTTCATATCTAAATCATGTACCCATTTTGACTTTATTTTGATAGTGTAAGATATTGGTCTATGCCCAGTTTCTGCTATACTATTTTCCAGTTTGTCCAGCAGTTTTTGTCAAATAGCAAGTTTTTGTCCTAGAAGCTGGTGTCTTGGGGTTTGTCAAACAGATTAATATAGTCATTGAATACTGTGTCTTGTGTACCTAATCTATTCCATTGATCCACTACTTTGTTTCTTACTCAGTACCAAGTGGTTTTGATGATTACTATTTTATAATACAATTTAAGATCTGATCTGATATAGCTAGGCCATTTACCCTAACATTTCTTTTCAATAATTTCCCTTGGTATTTTGGACCTTTTTTTCTTCCAGATGAATTTTGTTATTGTTTTGTCTAGCTCTATAAAAATTTTTTGGTAGTTTGATTGGTATGACAACGAATAAGTAAATTAATTTAGGTAGAATTGTCATTTTTATTATATTAGCTTGGCCTATCCTTGGGCAACTGATGTTTTTTCAATTATTTGAATCTGACTTTATTTGTGTTATAAGTGTTTTGTAATTATGTTCATATAGTTCCTGAATTTGTTTTAGTAGGTTGACTCCCAAATATTTTATAGTGTCTACAGTAACTTTAAATGGAATTACTCTATGTCTTGCTGTTGGGTTTGTTAGTAATATATAGAAATACAGGTGATTTATGTGAGTTTATTTTATGTCTTGAAACTTTGCTAAAGTTGTTTATTATTTCAAGTAGTTTTTTACTTGATTTTCTAATATATCATCATATCATCTGCAAAGAGTGATAACTTTGTTTCTTCTTTGCCTATTCTAATTCCTTCAACTTCTTTTTCTTCTCTTATTGCTAAAGCTAATGCTTCTAGTACCATATTGAATAACACTAGTGTTAATGGACATCCTTCCTTTACCCCTGATCTCACTGGAACTTCTAGCTTATCCCCATTACATATAATACCTGCTGATGGCTTTAGGTAGATGCTATTTATCATTCTAAAGAAGGCTTCATTATTCCTATGCTCTCTAATGTTTTTAATAGGTAATGGGCATTGTATTTTGTCAAAAAGCTTTTTCTTCATCTACTGAGATAATCATGTAATTTTTAAAACCATCAACAAAAATAATTTTTTAAAGATGGATCAAATATTTGCTATACAATGCCCTGATAGGGTCTTACAAATTTAGTGGCCAAGGAGTTGAACAAGACTCTCCATTATGATGTAGAAGGAAGGAGTACAAAGTTATACAAGTTAAGGAATCATAAGATCATAGATTTTTATCTGGTAGGGACCTGAGAGACCATGTAGTCCAATTACCTAATTTTAAAACTGAGGAAAAGGAGACCTAATAAAGCTAAGTGACTTGACTCAGCACCTGGCACATAGAAGGAGCTTAATAAATCCTTACCATTGATTGATGGTCTAAGGTAACACGGGTATAGTCAGTCAATAAACATTTATTAAGTACCTACCATGTGCCAGGCACTGTGTTAAGTGCTAGGGATACAAATATGAAAAAAAAGTCCCTGCACTCAAAGAGCTCACAGTTCTAGAAGAGAAGGCAACACAAAAGGTAACTGAAGAGGGTAAGGGGAAGGTCTGAGGGTATGATGAAGTCAAAGATGTGCCACAGGAGTGCAGCCAAGTAAGAAATGACTCATTCTGAGCTAAGCTCCCTCCTTAAATGAAGATTTGGGGGTTCATGGCTCTGTGATAGAAAGCAAACCCAGACTCACCAACTCCAGAGCCAGAGTTCTCTCTGCTTTACTATACTGCACCCCCCACCAAGATCATGGAAGATGATGGTGGGAAAGGATACAATTTTCTGTTTTCTGCAGAGGAACCCAACTAGAAATTCCTGAGCTAGAGAGGGAAGGAGGGGACCAAGGAATCTAGCCAGAGCTCCTTGGCCTCTTCCTGCCTCCTACTAAACATCTCTGAAGTCTATAATTGTGCACCTTGCCTCTTCCTTTCTCTTTGGTCCTAGAGGAGCTAAACCTGGGGACAAAATCCAGATTAGGCACACCCTGTACATGCTGCTAGCCACATACCCACAAAAGCTTCCTGTGTAACTGTGGGAATTAGATGTGAAATTAGTCTCAGGCCACCCCACAGGTTTGTCTACCCCCTAGCTGATCCCCAATAGAGTATTAGTGTGACATTAAAAGCCCCAAAGTAGGAGTCAGGATTCTTGGTTCTCCAACTGGATAGCCTTGTAACCCTCAGGTTACTTAAGGGGGCTGAGCAAGCGCCATAAAAATGCACGATGGCCTCTTCCTACTCCTTTGTGGAGGTAGGAGTCCACGGGTGTGGAATGTTACACATTAGGCCATATTTTTGTTTTTTATGTACTGTTGTTTTGCTGAAATTCTTTTCTCTTCTTTTTCTTTTTTCCTTAAAAAAATTCTTTAAGGGGAAACTAGGTGGTGCAATAAATAGAGCACTGGCCCTGGAGTCAAGAAGACCTGAGTTCAAATCCAACTTCTGACACTTGACATTTAAGAGCTGTGTGACCTTGGGCAAGTCATTTAGCCCCAACTGCCTTGCCTTCCCCCAAAAGAAATTTCTTTTAATTTTTTAAAAACTTAAAAAATTATTTGTTGTACTTAGAATGAAAAATGCTAACCATATCTAGACAGAGCACTAATGCAATCTGAGTACAGATTGAACCATGATTGTTTTCTCTTTATTTTCCTTGCTTCTCCTCCCCACCACTACAACAGGGCTAATGTGGAAATACGTTTTGTACAACTTCATATGTATGATGTATTTATGTATATGTATAACATGTTAATATGTATAATTATATACTGCATATTATGTATATGTATAATCATATTTCTTACTTTCTCAATGGATAGGGGAAGAGGTGGAGGAAGGGGAGAATTTAGAAATGAAATTAAAAATTTTGGAAAATTTTAAAATTTAAATGAAAAATTAATTCTTCGTTATTGACTCTCTGAGAAACAGAATGGAAAGGACAGGGAAATCTAGGAGACATAGAAAAGATACTAAAAATATCTATTTTTAATGGAAGGTAGAATTTTATTAAGAAGAGACCATGGGACACAAATAAGACTCAGAGTTGGGAAGACATGAGCTCAAGTTCAGCTTCTGAGAGATACTGGCTGTGTGATTCTGGAAAAATCACTTCCTATCTCAATATCCCAGGCACGTCTCTAATATTATAAGTTTCAGAGAGCAGTTTCTAATCTGCATGGATGAAAGGAGTTTCCTTATTAGGAATTCCTTCTAAGATGAAAAAAAGCAGGTTTAAATTTTTTTTAAAGTTCTCTTAGATTGTTCTTTTCCCCGGCCCAACATGCTTGTGACACATATTCCCTTGCAAGTCCTAAAGTAGCTGAGCTCAGATGATGCAGAAGCCTCAGGACCTTAGCTCTGGTTCTTCAGCCAACTTGCAGACCCTGAGCCCAGGACTCAGTTTACCCATCTTTGAAATGGGTGATTGGGGGTGGTACTGAGGATGTAGGAGAACTTTGTCACAGTGCCAAGGTGACCAGAAAAGATGTCTTACTGTAGTTACTATCATTAGTTGGAGCAGGACCACATGACCTCAGTCTAAAGAGTCCCTTTTAATCAGGGAAACAGCCACATCCGATTTGAGTTGTTTAGTTAACCTTTTTTTTTTTTTAATGATTTCTCCAAATTATGAAGCAGCTGCCACAACTTTATTTAAGGCAACCCAGTCAATGCTGGAAGGGGATGCCTCGCTGGACTTAAAGCATGCCTATTCCTGTCGTCCTATTTCCTGGTCACCGATGGATCCAGCACTAGCTGAATGGAACAGAAGAGAAACAGCTGCTCGGTGTTTGGGGCTTTTAAAAAACAGTCTGCAAAAAATGGAACAACTGGACTTTGTTTCCTGGATGTGGGTGGGAAGACACAGGGTTAGAACAAGATTCGGTCATGCTTGACCAAACTTATTTCCTTTTCTGAAGGCTGGAGCCATGCTGGAGATACTAGGTTTCAGCAAAGCATCCAGGTCACTTGTACTAAATTTGTAGATGAGATGTAGAGACAAAGTGTTAGCAGTTTGGTAGATTTGGGTCTAGTTGAATTTCAGGGTGCAAAGTACAGTGTTTGAGGGTTTGATTTCCCCACAGAAAGAGGTTTCTAGTGGAAATACCTTAGATATCATATTTGGCACTGCTTTGACATAAGTTTGTTGTTCAGTCATCTGAGTTGTGTCTGACTCTTCATGCCCCATTTGGATTTTTCTTGGCAAAAATACTAGAGTGGTTTGCCATTTCCTTCTCCAGCTCATTTTGCAGATGATGAAACTGAGTCAAATAGGGTTAAGTGACTTTTTCAGAATCACACTGCTAGACCAGATTTGAACTCAGATGAGTGCTCCTGACTCCAGGTGCAGCATTCTAATCGTTACTTCCATAGGATCCCAGAGCTAAAGCTAGAAGGCACCTTCTAGTCCAGAGGTGCTTAATATTTTACTGTGTCATGGACCCCTTTGGCAGTTGGTGAAAAGCCTGTGTATGGACTCCTTTTCAGACTAATGCTTTTACATGCATAAAACATAATATATATGATTACCAAAAAACCCAAAAAATCAAACTTCCCCAAGATACCCCAGCTTGTATGGATCTGAAGCAAACTGTAAATCCAGAATGTTCTGCCTCTAAGTTCAGTACACAATTCATGACATTACAATAGTGATAAGAACATTCAAAAATATTAATGCATTTTAGTATGACTTAAGAGAAGCAATTACTAGCACCTTATATTCTACACTGGGAAGATCACATCCTGGAATATTGTGTTCCATTTTGGGGGTTCATATTTTTAATAATATTGATAAGCTAGAGAGTATCCAAAGGAGGGTAACCAAGGTCAAACATTAATCAGTATTGATTAAGCACCAACTATGCACCAGGCATTGCGCTAAGTTCTGGGGATACAAAAAGGCAAAAGACACTTCCTATCCTCAAGGAGCTTGTAGTCTAACGGAGGAGGTATGCAAACAAAAATAAACAAGCTGCATATAGGATAAATAAGAATCAAAATGGTAAGGAGCCTTGATCGTGTCATAGAAGGATCAATGAAGAAACTAGGTATGTTTACTGATGGCCATTCTGACCAAACTACCAAAAAATTACTTTATAGAGCTAGAAAGAAACAATAAAAATTGAAATTCATCTAGAAGAATCTCAAGGGAGAAAATTAAAAAAGTACCAGATCTTAATCTACAAAGCTGTAATCACCAGAACAATTTGGTACTAGCTAAGACGTAGATACAACAGATTAGGTACACAACATATAAAGGCAAATGCACATAATAGTGTTGTGTTTGATAAACCCCCAAATCCCAGGTATTGGAGGAAGAACTCACCACTTAACAAAAGTCACTGGAAAAACTGAAAGGAGACTGGAAGAAACTAAGTATGGACCAATATCTCACAAGAAATACGAAGATAAGTCTCATATATAAAAGGTGACATCATAAACATATTAGAAAAGCAATTATCTTTCAGATCTATGGATCAAGAATAATTCATGACAAAAAAAGGGATAGAAAATTGCAGAAAATAAGATGGATAATTTTGATTATATGAGTAAAGTGTTTTTGCACATAATTGTTTGCAAGTTTTCCCTCTATGTTGTTTGCACGAACATTCCAAACAGATCCCATCACAGTTCATAGAGCTGAGAGCAGGAACTGGTTTTTGTCTTTCTTTACAGCTTTAGTCATTAGTAGTGACTGGCACAGAGTAGATGCTTGTCAACTGATTGACACCAATGCAGCAAAAATAAGAGAAGACATAGAGGTGGGGATACGTGTTTGACAACTGGCTCTCAAAAAAATGTATATATAACACATTTAAGTTTAATCTGTATTGAATATTTAATTTATTTTTAATTTAATTAAATTTTTAATCTGTATTACATGTTCTCTATTACTTTTTTAAGTTTAGACAATAAACAAAACCATACAAGCCCTGATTTGCAGCACTTGCCAATTTCTGAAGTATGATAATGCCATACTGAAAATTTAACAATCCGCTTTCCTAAGGGCCAATTGGACCTGGCTCTAACACATTCCTGGAAGCAAGTCACTGGAACAAAAAATTTTCTCTGAGAAGGGCCATATTAATGAACTGTTGGTGGAGATATGAATTCTGGAGAGCCATACGAAACTATACCCCCAAAGTCGCTAAGCTATGTATTCTCAGCAAAACCACCCCCAGGCCTATATCTCAAAATAAATAAAGAGGTTAAGGACCCATATGTACAAAAATATTTATAACAGTTCTTGTGGTCATGGCAAAGAACTGGAAACAAAGCAGTGTCCATCAACTGGGGAACAGCTGAACAATTTGTGGTGCATGAATATAACAGTATATGCAATGCAATGATCAGTGTTGAAAAGGACAGATTCAGAAACACCTGGGAAGATTTGCATGAACAGATGTAGAGCAAAGTGAACCAAAGCAGAAGAACAATCTTGACATTAACAACAACAAACTGCAAAGATAACTCTGAAGACAAAAGAACTCTCTCTGATCAATACAATGATGAAACACGATGCCAGAAAACCCATAGCATAAAACTTTCCATTCACCTTCCAACAGAGAGGTGATGGAGGCAGGATACAGAATAAGACATACAATTTGGGGGCAAAGTCAATATGGGAATTAGTTTTGCTTTAATTATGGATATTTGTGATAAGGGCTTGGTTTTTCTTTCTTCTTTTCAGTGAAGAAGACAGAGAGAAAATCAGTTTTATTAATTGAAAAAATGCAGTTTTTAAAATGAAAAACAAATAAAATCTTAAATATGAACAGAAAGTCCTTTAAGGTGCAAAGAAAACATTCCTTTAGAATGCTCTTTGGAAAGTTCTTTAGAAAGAGCTTGAAATTTGAATAGTTCAATTCCATATGAAAAAGCCAGAAAGAAATGAACTTTCCCTAGAACACAGAATACTTTAACATCCTTTGTTCTAAGACCTAATAGGAGTCTGATGACCAAAATTGAACCTCTCAAAATAATAATAAGTCAAGGTGGAATCTTCTCTACTATGATAAGCCATTTTTGAATCAGGAAAGACAGGACAGGATAAGCTAGACTTTCACCTCCAGCCTGGATGTGGGCTCTGAGGAAAGCTGTCAAGAGCCTCACGATTCTTTCAGTCTTCCAGCTTCCCAATCTAGGAATCATTCTCAATTCCTCACTCTACTTTCTGGCTCCCATTAGTTGTCAAATCTGGTAGATTTTCCATCTTCACCCTCTTTCATACCTGTCCCCTTCTCTATGTACAAATGCCACTATCTTTCAGGCCTGTCACCTTGACCTCCACAATAGACTTCTAAGTGGCCTCCCTTCCTCTGGTCTCTCTCATACCCAATCCATCCTCCATATAGCATTTGCTACCCCAAAGCAAAGACCAAATCATTGTTTTAAAAGCCCCGGTGGTTCCCTGTGTGGTCTACAATAAAATGCAAATGTCTCTGTTTGGCAATTAAAACCTTCACAATTTAGCCCTAGGAAGCTGGACTCCATATTCTGTAGCACATTTGGGAATAGTGTGGTACAATGGAAAGAGTGCCAGATTTTGAGTCAAAAGACCTAAGTTTGAATTCTGACTGCCACTTACTAGCTCTGAGACTTTGATAGATCATTAAGCTTCTCTGGGCCTCAGTTTCCTCAACTATAAGTTGAGAAAGTTGGACTGAGGTCCTTCCCAACTCCAAAATTAATGTCCCATGATTCCTTTCTACCACTAATGTTCTGTGGCTTTAACAAACTTGAGGGTCCCCAATATGTATTTTATAACATTGACATATGTTATATATTGATGACACCTATTTAAAAGAATCAAGTATGGGAATCAAGTATGGGAATCAAGTATGCCGATGAGCAAGGGCAGAGAACTTAAATGCTTTCTGGTCTGTAAGAGAAGCCCTCTAGCACCCAAGTGCTAGGACACGGATGTCTGCTCTTCAAAGCCTTTCTAGAGGACCCCAGACATCTGGACCTTAGCCCCTGGTGTAGGCCCAAGTCAGGGTCTGTTCCAAGACCAGTGAGTCATCCCTGACCTTGAAGTCCTGAGGCTTTGTTTTTTCTTTTTTTTTTAGTGGGAGTAAGTAAGGAACTGACAGGTGGGTAAGTTCATGGGGAGATGCTTTCCAGCTGCTCCCACAAATCCCTAGTTATACGCTAATGAATTAGTCCTTCAACGCAGAGAATTCTTCAGAGAGGTTGAGGCCAGATCCCATGGGGAGCCTAGTGGTTTGCATTTGTCTGGGTATCTAGCCTCTGACTGGGATTTTCAAGTGCCTCCTGAGGTGGTAGGGAATGGAATCTAATGACAGTTATGGGGCCCAGCAAGAGGAGAGAGAGGTTGTCATGTGCTACTTATATTTTCCTAGTGCACTGATCAGGACTTCAGATGGCTCTCTGGTTTCCGACCAGTAGTCACATACACAATCCCACTTTCACAAACGTAGGATGTGTATACCCTCCTTCTACCCCCAACCCTTACACAATATAACTACACACAGAATCAGAAACATTCATACATACTAGCAAGATGTACTCACAAATGCACACACACAGAAGCACACAAATACACACAGCTATATAAATACCCTTCTATTAGTGTCTTCCTCACATGGTAATTTTCACTCCCTCCCTCCCTGGGGGCTCTCTTCCTCCCTTGCCAACTCTGACCAACAAGCCTCCCTGCCTCCTGGGTGGCCTGTGTCTGACTGACACTTGGATTAGACATTTCATTTAGTTTCCAACCTAGTTGAGGTGTGGGTAGTTATCAAAGCCAAAAGGTCTTTTCTGTTGTCAAAAGGATGGAATCTGGGGAGGCTTTCTCCATAGGCCCATGGACCTAATATGGGAAGGAAAGGTTATGAAACAGAAAACTGCTGACTCAGACCTCAGAAGGCACAGAGTGAGGGACCCCACACCCCCCTCCTGGGGTGCTGAAGGGATGGGTCTCTTTCGTTCTTTTGGCACCTCTTTCAATCACTGCTGCCTTCTTCCTCATAAGCATTGCTCTCCCACTCCCAGTTGCTCTGTCTTTTGGAAGGGCCCTCCCTTCTTTTTGGCATCATGCTCATACGCCTCCACTAATAACAGCAGCAGTAACAAAACTGATGATATTACGCTTTAATTGATATATAGTATTATAATATGTTATTAATCAATCAAATAATAGCATTATAAGACCAAACATTACAATTTATATAGCATTATAAGGTTTGTGAAGAGACATATTAATTCATAGGTAGCTAAGCCTTGCAGTGTATAGAGTACAGGACCAACTCAGGCCAAGAAGTCTTGAGTTCAGTTCCTTCCTCAGATAGGTACAAGCTGCATGACCCTGGGCAAATCACTTAACCTCTGCTTGCCTCAGTTTCCTCATCTAGAAAATGGATACCTCCCAAGGATGTTGTGAGAATCAAAGGAGCTAATATTAAAAGGCGCCTGCTTTAGGTGTCTCCAGTCTGAAGGGGACCTTAGAAGTCATCTGATCAAGCCTACTATTTTACAAGCCCTAAGAATTTAAGTGACATGCTCAGGGTCACACAGGTAATAAGTGGCAATATTAGAAATCAAATGAATACAACTTTCTTTCCACTGCCCCACTGATCTAATAAACTAAATCACTGCCAATGTGTTAAGGGCTATAATGACTTCTTTAGCCTCTCAGATCATAGGATTATAGCTGAAAGGACACTCAGAGACCATCTAGTTCAAACCACCTTACTTTACAGGTAAGGAAACTAAGTCTCAGGAAGCTTAAGTGATTCCTACAGGTAGTCGATGTCAGAGGCACGAGCTGAACCCGTGTCATGTGACTCCTTTGGGCAGCAAGGTAGCACAATGGATAAAGTGGCAGGCTTAGAGTCAGGAAGACACATCATCCTGAGTTCAAATCTGGCCTCAGACACTCCCTAGCTGTGCGACCCCAGCTGGGCAAGTCACTTAACCCTGTTTGCCTCAGTTTCCTCATCTGTAAAATGAGCTGAAGAAAGAAATCACAAATGTTTCCTCCAGTATCTTTGCCAAGAAAATCCCAAATGGGGGTCACAAAGACTTGGACACCACTGAAAAATGACTGAGCAATATCTGACTCCAGAGCCGTGATCTTTCCACTGTATTATGTAGATGACACAAAGCCCCTCAGTGCCTGGATATTTCAGGGCAATGAATGCGTCCGTCATTAATACCTAGAAATGTTAAAAGACTTACCCGAAGGCCTCCAGGAAGTAGAGTAGGCCCTCTATGGAAGGTTTGTGAAAAAAACAAGGACAAGGATAGCATAGAAGAAGAAGGATGGGCGTACGGATTGTGGTCTGCATGGCTAGAGGGAGTATCCACATGAGTGAGACCGCAGACCCCTTGAAGTATGTATGTAGTGTTCAATGCCTTAATCCAAAGAATGGGCTCTAATGGCATGATATCAGCTTCTCTGGCCAGAGTTCAGGGAGGGACAGAGATTGGGGTCAGTGGTTCAGCCTTTCAGATATTGCTGGCATTTTAATAGAGGACCAAGGTCAGTTCCTCGGCCTCCCCAGCCCCCCCCACCCTCACCCCACCACTTGGGTGGTCACTTTCTTAGCTTCCAATATATCCTGTAGTAAATGAAGTCTGCTTTTTTCTTTATTTGATCAAAAGGCTGATTCCGGAAGTCTAAGGGGCTCAGCTCTCTCCCTCTGGACTCAGAAATAATAACTAGTATTTGTATAATGCTGTAAGATTTGCAGTGTACTTTACAAATATTATTTCATTTTATCCACACAACAATCCTGGAGCTAGGTACTATTATAATCTCTGCTTTTTTTTACAGATGAGGGAACTAAGGCAAACAGAAGTTAAGTGACTTGCTCAGGATCACCTAGCTAGTAAGTGTCTAAGGTCACATCTGAACCCTGTTCTTCCTGATCTCGCTGCCTAGTTGCCTGGGGGGACTCTTTTCTGAGAAGGACCTTGTGATTTCCTGGTAGAGGCTCTGAGTAGCCATGTGTTCAGACCCCCTCAACTGCTCCGATGCAAGGCTCTCTTGAACCAGAATGTATGTCAGGTAGCTAGGTGGTGCGATGGATAGAGCACCAATGCAGGAGTCAGGAGGACCTGAGTTCAAACCTCACCTCAAACGCTTGACACTCACAAGCTGTGTGACCTTGGGCAAGTCACTTAACCCCAATGGCCTCATCCTGGGTCATCTCCAGTCATCCTGATGCATATCTGGTCACTGGATTCAGATGACTCTGGAGGAGAAGTGAGGCTGGTCACCTGCACAGCCTTCCCTCACTCAAAACAAAGTCAAGTGCAAGTCATGTCATCATTTCTCTGACGGCATGGTCTTCTTCAGCAGTGAAGGACGGACACTAGCTGCCTCCAATTGAAGTTTGCAAAGATCGCTTACTATTTGTTCAACTTTGTGCTGTGTGATGGGCTAATGCCAAGAAAGATGATCCCCCTCACATTAAGGAGCTGAAATTTTTGCTGGTGGGCAATGAGGGCCAGGCTAGTTTGGAAAGACTTCCTTGAAGAAAGAACCCTTGAAAAACAGCATTTATATAGGCAAGCTAAGGGTATGTCATGAACAAAGGCACAAAATCCTATCTGGCTGTCCTGAATGCTAAATCACATTTCTACAGACAGCTCTTTGCAATGCTTTGCTCAAAACAACCCTGTGAAGAAGGCAGTAAAATGATTGCCCCCATTTTATGGATGAGGAAACTAAGTAATTTGCCTAAAGTCATACAGCTGGGAGAGGCAATACTCAAACCACATCTCTGTGGGTCCCAGCTGAGTCCAGCCCTCTTTCTATGCCCTGATATGTGGATAGAGTGGGACCAGATTACGAAGGTTGTTGAGAGCCAAGCAGTGCATGCTGGTGGGGCAATCCAACTATTTGCCTATAGGACAATTCAATGCTCTTGCTTGGTGGGACAATCCAACTATTTGCCTATAGGACAATTCAATGCTCTTGCTTCAGTTTCTCCCACCTCAAGAGTGGGAGACTCCCACTGTTCCCAAACTCTGTTCCCTCTTCATCCCCACCCTCAAAGAGAATATCCACAGTTGGATGTGTTTGTAGACCTTTCTGGATTCTCACCCTGACATCTGCCCCACTTTCCACAGGTTGTTCCATCCCTACTGTCAGGATTTTACCTGAACACTGGGGACACACTGATTCCCCCCAACTCATTCATGGAAAACTGTCTTTTCCTTTAGATCAACAGGGAACAATGTATTTATCTTATGAGGGGGAGGAATTTTTACTAGGCAATGAAGAGACAACAACAGCGCACGCACGCGCGCGCACACACACACACACACAAACTCAGGAATTAACAGGTTTCACAAAGGTCCCAATCCTCACTTCAATCAACATCTAACCAATGGTCGGCCCAAAATCTACCAGGTTCTTTTGCTCCCTTCAATCTTATCAGGGTTGGATGTTAAAGAAGTCTCCTCAAACCCCAATCCATATTTGGACGGGTAATACCTCCACCACTTTCAAGTCTGGACTGATTATCCAGTCCTTCCCAAAGCCTGCTTTCTCCCCTAGGTGTAAGCTCCCAGGTTGCACTGAGACTCTAGCAGTCCTAGACCCCTCTCCTAGCTCCAGTATATAAGAAAGATACTTCCCTACATAGCCCCCAAAAATCATCCCCTGAACTTCTGGTTGTCCATTACAGGTTCAGCTCTCTACCCCTGGTGCCACCTAGCATCTTGGTCTAATCTACCTAGCCACTGCATGGCCTCAGTATCTGGTGCCATCAATACTAGGAGCCAAGTTCCACCACCTCAGTTCTCCCAAGAACCAGAAGCCAACTCTCTATTCTCATCTCACAACCACTCTTTCCTTTTGGGATACTTGCTAAGATCCTTCTTCCCTTCTGAAAGATGCCTCTGATTCTTGGTTCATTTGCTCTGTAGATATGACTGATAGGTCCTGAGTTCAAGGAAGGGTCTCCATTCTCTAGGCTCAGGTTACTTACTAGTTTCACTCACTTCTTCAGTTTCTCTTTGCTGAATCATCATCTCCCATACTCTGCTTCCCTCCCCCATCCATACAGACCATCTCCTAGAATCACTTTCATTCCAATTTTACAATACTGAAAATAAATACTTCAAACATAAAATAGTAAACAGTTCCCAGCAAAGTATAAGAGGAGGGTCGTTTTTCCTCTACTTCCATTAAGTTAAGAGCCCTGATAGCTTCATTGGATCTGTGAGTATAAATGAGACCAGAGGGTATGCTGAGACAGAGTGGGTGGCTCTTTCCTAATATGATTTTAGGGATGTTGAGTTTGCCCTGCCTGCCCCCAAACTTCCTTCCCCAACATCCTGTGACAGCACCAGGAATTCCCCCATTAATCATTTCTTCAGTTTAAGGCACTGAAGGCCACTGTTAAAAATAATAATCTATCACCTAGGACAGATAACACATTAATCTGTCATCTACCAGTAATCAATGCCATGGCTTGAATGAGCAGATGGTTTGCTGGAGAGGAACCCTGCAAAGGGGCTGAGAGGGTGTGCAGTTGGAAGAAGCATTGGAAGTCAGACGACCTGAGTCCAAATCCCAGATCTATGTGAGGTTAGGCAAATCACTTGAATTCCCTAGGCCTCTGTTTCTTCATCTATAAAATGAAGGACCCTGCTAGTCTTAAATCTAAGATCCCATGAACCTAGGAATAAAGATTCTTCGCATTTAAGGCCTGGGTTTGCCATTAACTAGTTATATGACAGTGGACAAGGGCCTTAAGCTCTTCAGGCCTGTTTCATTTGTAGAGCAAAGGATTTACAGCAGATCTATAAAGTCCCTCCAGCCCCAACAATCTCTGAGTCTGGGTCTCTGAACTGATCAGATTAGGTGGACAAGAGGGAGCTATGGCAGTGTGGGGTTGGATCCAGCATCAACACTGGAGAGACCCTGGAAGGTGCAAAACATGGAACCCTGCCCTGAGAGGAAAAGGAATCATGTCAAGAGAATTTAGAGGGACAATTTTTTTTTTTTTAAATCTAGCGGTCCTTGCAAGTTTACCGATTCAAGGAGCATTTATTAAGCGCCTTCTGTGTGCCAGGAATTGGATATGCATTGATCGTGAGAGACTAGACCACAGGAAAGCCTGAAATTATAGCTCCATGAGTCTGGGGCAGTTTGGGGAGGGAGAGGGGTGGTATAAACTTGAACCCTGGGTGACGGACAAGTCAAATGTTGATTCAGAAACTGGGCCCTCAAATTCAGTGCCCTGGCCTCCCAAAGCCAGTCTCTCGGCTTTTCCTTCCCCTACCCCAGAGTCTTGTCCAGGCCCAGAACCTCTGGAAAGTCCCAAGTGTGGTTTTTCACCCTCCCTCCCTGTTATTCTTGGCCCTGGAAGGCCAGGAAGCCCATCCCCACAGCTGGCCAGGCAGCCCAGGGCTCGGAGGGCTGCTCCCAGGGCCTCTGTTCTCTGCAGGAAGAGGAAAGGGGTGGCTAGGGCCTCGCGTGTGAGTTCCTGTGGTGAGTGGGGCCTCAGCTGATGCTGGCTGCTGCTGCTATCTGTCAGCTGCAGTAGTTGTAACACTCACTTCCCCTTCCCCCTCCCCAGCAGGAGGGCCTGAGGGTGGACCAGAGGGGGCTGGGGCAGGACAGGGTCACAGTTTCATCATGACATTGTAGTTATCCTTATAAGGAAACGTTGCCTCCCGTGCCTTGCAGTTCTGTAGCTGGCCTGAAATGCAGAGCTGGCTGGGGTGAGGGGAGATTCTCCGGGTCCTCGGAGGAAAGGAAGGGGGTGGGGTGGAGATGAACAGGCCAGTCTGTGGCTCCTCCCAACCCAGACGCCTTAGATAGCTTTAGGAGTAGTAGGTGCTCTGGGGGAAGGCTTCGGGAAGCTAGGAAAGTAGCATCCCTGCTTTCATTGGCCCCCTCACTCCTAGTAATTCATGCCTGGAGGTGAAAAGCCTAGGGAGAATGAGGCTCCCAAGCCCATCCTGAAGAACCCATCCTTAGCCCCCAGCTCACTGCTCCCCAGCCCATGGAGATTTCTCCCTCAGTTTCCCCTCGGTCAAAAATGTCACCCTCTGCAAAACATCTGGGATTCAAAACCACTGAGAAATTATCTTTTAGGGTTTTTTTAATGGAAAAGTATTTATTTCCTTTGAATGTAGTAGGCCTCTATTGACCTAAAGATAGATACCTGCCACTCACCTCCTGCCCCCAAACTGCTGTGAGAGTCAAAAGAACTGAGAGTTCTCTTCCTGACCTCTGTTAGCTCAATAATAAATATAGAGAAGCTGGGCCACCCACTTCTCAGCTAAAGCTCCTTTCGAGGTCTCTCCTCCCCCAGCCATCAGGTTTCACAGACTGGGGCCCTGAACCAGGGAAAATGGTATATGCATGAACCAACTCAGAGAGTAGGGGAGCACAGAGTGGGGGAACTACTTCCCCCAGCCTGAGGTTTCTGGTTCAATGAAAGGGGTTTTTTTGATTTGGAGTCCTATTATCATATTGCCTTACTCCTGTGGATCATATTCTGAGCATGATCCTGGCTGGCTTAGGGTGTGGGGTCCTAAGGAAAGAGTGGGGGGGGGGCCTTGAAGAACATGGCCATGCTTGCTGTCATGCTGATGGTTGGGGGTGGGGAGCAGTCCTCACATGTTGTCACTTGCTATGGTCACCTGCTCCTCTGCAGGAATTATTTCCAATTCCCTCCCATGGACTCAGAAAGATAACAGTGGAACAAAACTGACTTGGGGTGGGGTGGGGGACTGAAATCAAAGGTGCCTGACTGAAGTTCAGAAGGCTTGAGAAAAGGAACATCATTTCCAGGAAGCTTAGAAAGAAGGGTCAATGAATCTCTCCAAGGGCCTGGATGCCAAGGACCTGAGCCAGCCAGACCATCTTCTCTCCAACACCCAAGGCTCGGTGTCTGCCAGGGTCTCCAGTGTTGGTCCTAAGTCCTCTGGTCTTCTCTACCTTGTCATCAACAAACAGCTCATAGTCTTGTCATCAACAAACAGCTCCAGGGCAGAGACATACTTAAAAAGGGCTTTTATTTCCAACTCTCAAAAATGATGTTGTGTTCTAGAAGCAAAAGATGCTGAATGCTATTTCTCCTTCTCCTCCTCTTCTGGACAGGTGAGTGAAGCCACCACAACCATTCACATTTGTTGTCCCCCTTTACCTCTTTCATTAAGAAAGGAGAACCCTATATGTGGAGCTGATGCCAAATTGGCCTTAAAATGGATTGGACTGGAACAGGACACAACAGAAAACCTAGATCAATGATTCAGTTTTTTAAACTAAGCCCCATAGAGAAGGGGCAGTGGGGAGAGATGTCCCCATAGAGAAAGAGAGGATGGTGGGAATCCATTAACATATTGGCTCTTATTTACATGAAATATAGGCCTGCTGCCTACTCCAGGGTGCCACTTCTTCTTAGAGACCCCCATCTTTTTCTGAGCCCTGCTTACTATCACTTCCCAGGAATTGGAGGCCCTACATTTCTGGAGGCCTCCAGAGATGGGAGGTCCACCACATCTCCCATTTCCATTCAGCCCTGAGTATTATGGAGAACTAACGTGTGTGTCTCAAAGTTAGAGGAGCTGAAGACTGTCAGTAAACAAGTCCCCATACACCTCTCTAAAGCAGAATTCCAGGAATGAGTCCAATTACACCCCATACTTCCAGCAGCACCCTGGAGAAAGGCCAGCTTTACTCATGGCAATATCTTGTGTTAAAAGATAAAATTTCAGTAAATAAGGCATTCATTTACATTGCTAATTTCTGCTGTAGTCAATGCCAGCCCACAGTTCCAACATTAAATGACTACTGTGTGCAAGGCACTGTACCAGGGTTGCATTATTACCAAGATCTGTGGTGGCATTCTCTTTTTAATCCTTCACTAAACAAAAAGTGCTCATGCAAAAAAAAAAAGTCTGGAAAATGTCTGAACCCAGCATAGATTTTGGGGGGCCTTTTGTGAAATTTCCAGAATAGGCTAGGCTCCTGAGCAGGCATTCTGTGGCTATCACAGGTAACTATTCATTACATACCCCTGGGGATAATGAGCTCCAGGTTGTTCCTGCAGAAGCAGCTGATTGGTACCAAGACCAGCTTCTGAAAATGCAGAGTCTGGTCTTGGTGGGTGGAAGGAGTGAGGCCTGGGAGGCAAACATTGCCAGACAGTAAAAGAATAATCTGTGTGAGATATAAGACAAATTGACCATGGTATCTCCCCTCTACCACCCTGCCCTTCCCTCCCCTACAAACCCTGGCAGAGGAGATCGTTTGGAGGGAAAGAAAGGTAGGGAAAATATAATTCCTATCACTTCACAAGTCCTCCCTTCTTTCCACTCAACCATCCAAATCTCCAGCCCCAGGGAAAAGCAGGTGTATGATTAGGAGGGAAAAAGGTGAGGACAGAAGAGGACACAAGTTACCACCAGATTCAACTCTATCCCAGATCATCCACATTGACCTTGGTGGAATCTCTCATCTGGCCCTGGCTGGTCTGGTTATCTGCTGCTATGGCTGAGAGGAATTACTCATTCCCAGGATATATTCCATCAATTCAATTACTGTAACTAATACCACTCAAATGAATATTTTGATCATTTACAAGAAATGGCCTGACTGACATCTATGACAGCTCTTTAACGAATCCAGGTGAAGGGAGGAGACTAAGTGTATAGACAGATAAATGTAAAAGTCACTCAAGGAGGGCAAAAATTATGATCCTCCTGGAGGTGTATTTATTTTGCAATCTAAAAAAAAATGGTTCTTTTGAGTGTCCAGAAGTGAAACTAATGAAAGAATTTAAGAATTTGGGCAGTCAAGGTCACAATCCTGCACAAAATTAGGGGGATGAACCAGGTGAGCTCTTGAGAGCCCTTCTAAAGGAATCATGGAAACCTACATTGGCTCAGAATTCCACAGCTAACTGGTCCCACAAGGTCAAGCAGTACTCCTCCTCCTTATCTCTCCTTATTCTGCAGCAGCAACTGCCCCTTCCTGCTAGTCTGGAAAAGGGTCTCAGCTTGATTGTTTGAGTTTTAGGAATGAAAAAGTAGAAAGACTCAAACTCTTTTCTGAGAGGCACAGGTAGATAGTTCATCTAGGTAGTCCTTGAGTATTTTCCCCCAAATTCCCTTTTCCCAAAGGACACAATAAAGTGATGCGATGATGTGTCCTAAAGCCCAGAATGTAAACTCTTGGCACACTCCCAACCCTCTTCAGGACATAGGATTAATAATGGTCCCAAAGCTAAACCAAAGTGGCTAAGACAACAAATACTGAGACATAAAGAATAACCAAAGGCAGTCATGACTTTTCTCCCTGAGTGGGTAGTGGACACTATCATCACTCATATCTCTCTACGCTGACCATGCAGGGCATCAGGATAATGGCAGAGGGGAACACATCCCAAGAAATACAACTGACCTAGTCTCTAGGGACCATCCATCCCTGGAGAATCCTGGGTAAGAGATGTGTCCCAGATACTTCATAGTTCCCTCTTAAGCTACTCATCAATAGCTCCAGCCTAGACCATGTTGGGTAAGTCCTAGTCCTAGACTCAACCCATGGATATGGTCAGGCAACACCAGACAACAATACCCCATTGAGAGGAGGAGGAGAGACAGAATCTTCAGAACAGTTACAGTGTATGACTGTTCTCTTCTGGAATAACTGGCCTTCCGTCCAAAGATACCTTTCTTCTACTGACTGATCCATCACTCAACCTGATTTCACCTTCAAATGAGCATGCAGAAGACCAGAAGGTGAGGAGATCACACAGCAGAAATGAGCCTGGATATTCATGGCCACCCCCATAAAGATCCCCTTCCCTGTGTCTGAGGCCGTGCACCCTGAGGCATCCTGGGTGTATCCAGCTATTTGGGGTTAGATGTTGACCCCTGCAGGGCTTTGAGACAGAGACATATGACTGACTGATTTACCAACCAGTCATCTGGTTTACCAACGAGCAGTCATCCCTCCATATCAATGAAGGGAAGACTTCACTAGAAAGAGAACATTAAAGAGAAGAGGAAAGGGGGCCATTGCTAAGAAAGTGGCTGGACAAGGAGCAGGGCTCAGCTCAGACTCATGACTGTCTGCTGGCCCAGTAACAGCATTGGTGAATAAAAATTTTGAGGGAGACCATAAAAGGGAAAAAAAAGAAGAAAAAAGTGCTTAAGCATGCCCTAGGGAGCACTTCTCCTATACAGAGTCACTAGGTCCTTCTGCTTTTCTCTCTGCTTCTCTGTCAGGGTGGTCGATGGTTCCTTGTTCAGTTCTCCTAAAACTTTAATTTCTTGCAAGACTTGGGTCGCTTGCCTCAGCTGCTCTACAGCCTGGTTGAGCAACGCCTCAGCATTGACAGGGGGTCCGTTTCCCTCCTGAGCATGCTCCAACTCCCTGCCTAGGACCTGGCTCAAGAGCTGCTCAGTCTTTTCCCTTTCAGAAGTCATCTTCTTCTCTATTTTGACCAGCTGGCGCCTATATAGGGGCAGGCATTGACCTTTGTCACTCTCAGTCAGCAGATTCCCAAGGGAGGCACATCGGGGCTGCAGTGATGACAGTCTAGGAGACTTGTCCTGGAGAGTTGCTCCTGAACTCTCATGGGCTCCCTTGTCCTCTAAGGCAGCTGAACTGGGTTCTGCAGGGGCCAGCTGCCCCTCGCCCTCTTTCAGGGGAGTCTTCTGGTCTCCTCTATGCTCCATGGCTCTCGGCAGACCTGATTCTAGAACATGCTCAACTCCATTTGTATTGTCAGTCAGGCCATTCACTGAAACTTGGGAACAAGCTGGATCAGGATCGAGGGTCTTGGAAGCCTGGGAGTCCTGGCATTGCTCTAGGCTGGTGGGCTCACTCCCCTTCAGAGATGCTTTCAATTTCTCAGACAGGATCTTTGGTGGAGGGGCTGGGGGTTTCCCTCCCTCCTTGGAAGCAGTCTCTGAACTGGTGGGTTGATCTGATTCTTTGCCAGCAGGGGTGGGAGGCTCTGGACTTGGATTTTCCCAGCTTATTTTCAGTTTGTCAGGCTGGACCTTGGGAGGTGGCTCAGGAGGCTTTTCTAAGCTCTTGTTTTCTTCTGTCAGGTTCTCCTTACTACCTCCAGGTAGGGTCGAGGTTTCCATGTCCTCCTCAGCTGTTTCTGCCAAACCCTGGTGCTTGGGATGGTCCTGAGGATTATCTGATGCAGGAGTTGGGGTACTCTCCTTTGCCTCTGGTTTTTCAGTACTATCTTCCGAATTTGGCTTCTCTGGATCCTGGGAAAGGGGTTTGGTTGGAGGAATAGGTGGTCGAGGTATCTCTGTAGGAGGGGAATCACTGACGTTGTTGCTGGAAGTGAAAGATGGTGGCCCACTGTCTGGCACATCAAGGTCCAGCCTCGACAGCCCATCTGAAGCAGCACTGGCCACCTGGTTGGGGGAGAGAAGAGGAGAGATTAAATGCCATATTCCACAACTAATATCATTCTAGGCAAGGAGAAGGCAAAGCAAAGTGTGGTGGTCAGGACAGCTTACAAATGGTACTAATCCTCTTCCCAAAAGTCTTTTGAGTCAGGAGGTTCAAGCAATTGCTTTAGGTAAGTTTCAGGGTTGCCAGGCATTTATTCTACTCTGTGCCCCTCCACCTCTGCCCCATACACACACAACAGTATTCTATGACAGTCTAAAGGCACCTGAATATAAAGGAAAGACATAGTTTATTATTTTTAATACTTACAAATGGGAAAAGAGCACCAAGCTGAAAGGCAGGGGAGCTAGGTTCTAGTTCCAGACTGGTTAATAACTGACGTTAGTTAGAGCTTTTCTGTTTGATGTTTTGGGGGCTTTTTTGGAGGCTGGAAGTATAACCACTCATAAACCCAATCCCACTGCTGATTGGCACAAAATATTTGACTATCTTGCCTGCTTGGGCACCTAGTAGGCCTCTGTTCCCAAGGGACCACCATATTGGTTCTGCACTTAGCTCAGATGCCTAATCAGTTTTAGCTCAGAACGCTCAAGCTCAAGGGATCCACCAATCTCAGTCTTCCCAAGTAGTAGCATTTTAGGTATGGACCACCAAGCCTAGTCAATTATGTGACTGTGGGCAGGTCACTGAACATCTCTGGGACTTGATTTTGACTAGAAGACTTCTAAGGTTTCTTTTAATGTTCTATGACTCTGTGACTCTCTCCTGCAGAGCTATGGCCTGATTTCTTCTGAGTCGGGCTTACCAGTATACATGTTCTGGACTTAGTCTGTAGTTGGGGGGTAAAACGGAGGGAGACAGAGAGAATGAGCCTGAGTATGTCCATGAAGTTGTGGCTTCTCCCTACCAAACTAGGATGGCTTTTCCCACAACAGCTTCACAGCACCACCACCTTCGAAAAAAAAAAACAAAACTATTCCCAGGACATCATGGACAGCAATGTTCTTCTAGAGGAAGAGTTTTGAACAAGGACAATGGACCAAACTCAAGTCCAGCGAGTTGTGTGGAAATCAAGGAAGCCACCCATGGGCACCAGTAAGTCAATCAGTCAAATACCTGGGCACCATAAGAAGATGGCTAGTAGGAAAAGCTGTGTAAATATTAACAGAAGAGAACAATAGATTGGGCCTCAGGAGACCTGGGTTCTAGTCCCAGATCTCTTACTAATACACTGTGTGACCAGGGACAAGTCTCTTCTCCCTGGGCCTCAGTCTCCTCATATGTAGAATGAGGGGTTTAGACAAGAGGATCAATATGGTTCCTCCCAGCTCTAAAATTCTATGGTAGAAACTTGCTGTCTTCCTTGAGACTATTCATGGTCTCAGGAGCTTCATAAATATCAAAAAGTAGGAAAAATGGAAAACGCTCAAGTTATTCAGTAAAGACATCAACAAAGTGCCAATTCTGCTCCCTGTTCCTCTTCTCCATTCTTATACCTCTTGTCTGGTGTCCTCTTAATCACATAAGTTTTTTTTCTGCCCCTCCCCTACTCTCACCCCATTTCAGATGGAATTTTGGGGTGAGGTGGCAGGGTCAGTAAATGCCCTCTGTAATTCTATCTGAGCTCTGTCTCAAGCTCCTGCTCCAACCACCCTATGACCATTTTATACCACAACATAGAGGGAAAAATTGAAGTACAAAAGTAGTGAACAGAGATGTTCTACAACTGATCAGCCGTAGAATTCGAATGTCTTCTACCCACCCTCATTCCCCTCCCAAGTCCTCTTCTTAACAGGCTACATTTTTTCCTTCTACACTCAGGTGTGCTCAACCTTCTAGGGGATTGTGTCTGTGTATTGTGTCTGATGGGACCAATGGTGTAAGGGAAGGCAGGTTCCCCTTTCATCTCCCAGGTTTCACAAGGATCTGAGAAGAAATCTGGCACTATCTGTCATAGACAGGAAGTTGTTATGAATTAGGTCCTATTTAGAAGAAGAAAAAAACAACCGCTCAATAGTTTCCAAAGACACCCTATCTTGGCTCTAGGGACTGGCACAGCTATTCCCAAGCGATTCCTAATCCAGTGAGTCCTTGGGTCTACTATCCAGGGGAAAATTCACCCCGAGGGAAAAAGGAACAGTCATAAATACAGGAGAAATCCAAAGGTTAAGCAAAGGCCAGCCCCAAAACCACAGTTTATTTTCAGGAGGAAAGAAAACAGTTGCATAATAAACATACCAAAAAGTCCCTCTTCCTCCCCACCTCCTTGCCTGTCTTGAGGGTTCTGTGGAGCTGGGCCATGATGACTCGCTCCTCCAGTTTGCCCAGGGCTTCACTGATCTCTGAAGAGTCTGGGTATGTTCTGCAAAGCAGGGATCCCACCTCTACCCAGCATACCGACCTCTCCTGAGAGATTCTTTCAGGTTCTTGTAAAGTCTAGGGCCTTCTCACTGTACAGCCTAACCTGTAAGACCCAGAATTCTGTCTGACTGCTCAACCACAAAGACACTCAGATATACAGCCTCCTCCTTCCTCTCTTCTTGCTTTTTGCCCTGATCTCAAAGTCTATTTTATCCCCACTGAAACTTGGGTCCCTCAATTCTCTGCAGCAATTTCACTCTTTCTCTATTTGTTAGCTCCAATCCTGCCCCAAAACATGATCAGCTTTTCCCAATTTTGGAAACAACCTTCACTTTCTTCCTTTCACACCCAAACTGCCTACCTGAATGAGTGGTCTGTTCCTACTGCCTCCCTTTCCTCTTCTTTCTCTGTCTTTGATTCTCTGTCTCTATCTGTCTTTCTCCATCATCTTATAAGTTTATTCTACCAAAACTGTTCTCTCTCTCTCTCTCTCTCTCTCTCTCTCTCTCTCTCTCTCTCTCTCTCTCTCTCTCTCCCCACAGTCACACAGGTAGTAAGGGTCTAACACCAGGTTTGAACTCAGCTGCTCTATCCACAGAGCTGCCCCTAAAACTGCTGCTCTCTCAAAGGTCAGCCATGACATCCAAATTGCAAACTCTAACAGCTTTCCCCCCAACTTCTGACCTGTTGCTGCATCTGACATGTCTTTCCAGGCCTCTCCCACTTACAATTCTTTCCTCTTACATTTTGGGACACTAGGACACTGTCCCAGTATTACAATGACTTCCTCGTTTATCTCTCTCCTCAAGTCTCTTACCTTCTCCAGCCATCCTTCATATACCTACCAAGCTGATTTTCCATAGCCCAGGTCTACCCCTGCTCACAAAACTCCTGTGGGTCCCTATCACCTCGAGAATCAAATGAGCATAGGCTCCCTTGTGCAATATTTAGCACCTTGCACAACCTTCCTCCTTTCCGGCCTTATTTTATGTGATGACCATCCTTCACACGCTCTATAATCCAGATAAATTGCTCTTCTAACTGTCCCTCCCACAAGCCACTCCATCTCACCTGTCTCTGCATTGGCTGTTCCCCATATGTACAATATATTTCCTTCTTAGCTCTGCCTCCGGAAATCCCTAGCTTCCTTCAAAGCTCAGCTCAAGTACCACCTTATACATTAAGTCTTTCCTGGTTCTCTTAGCTGTTAGTGATTTCTTCCCCTTTCCCCTCACCCATTACCTTGCATTAATTTAGTACAATATAAATGTGTGTCTATACATACAGACACATACATGAACATATATATTATATATTTCATCTCTATATGATTTTCTATCATTGTATAGATACATATATGTGTCTGTATGAAATATGATGGAACATAAGATCCTGGAGGATAAGGACTTAGCATGTAACAGGAGCTTAATAAATGCTGGCTGATGGCCTGGTTCTCTTCCTACTTTGAGGACCATTTCATGGGCTCCCCTTTCTCCTCTCACCAGCTAGAAGTATATATTCTGGTCTCAACTCTTGGCTCTCCTCTCCCTTGGTGATCCCACCCATGCTCACTGCCTCACCTATGCCCTCTGCACAAATGATGCCCAAACCGACATTTCCAGCCCTAATCTAGCTTCTGAGCTGTAGCCCAGCATTTCCACTACTCAGTGGCCATGTTTCCTTGGATGCTTCCCTCTTGTCCCAAATCAAATGAATTATCCAAGAATTATTACTTTCATTGCATTTAAGAGGGAACGCTCCATCTTCGCCAACCCTCTCCCATATCTATTAATGGATCATCATCATCCCGGTCACTGCGGCTCAAAACTTCAATCATGTTGGACTCTTCTCTCTTCCTCAGTCTCCAAATCTAGTCAATCACCAAGCCGTTCAGTTCTTCACTTATAACTTCCTTCGTCTATATCCATCCTCCTTCTTTCTTGTTCCCTATACTGGTGCCCTAATTCTGCCCCTTCCTAGTATTCCCTCACTCACATAATACTATCATATCTTCCTCAGTGGTCTTACTATGTATCCAGTCTTTCTTCAACACTCTCCAAGACACCAGCAGATTTACATTCAGGAAGCACAAGTCTGATCGTTTTAGCCACTACCCACATCCTAAACAGGCTCCAAAATTCCTAGTTTGCCATTCAAGGCTCTCTACAATCTGTCCCCCAAATATTTTGCCAGTCTAAGCTCCAAAACTCCAGTCAACTTGGCCAGTCTTTTCTATTTCTGGCTCAGCCTTTGAGCATGCCTCTGCCTAGGATGGCTTCCCTATCATCTCTGCTAATCAACATCCACCTTTTGAGGCTCAGCTTCCATGGCTACCATCTTCTTAAAGTCTTCCCTGCTCATTCTAGCCAAAAATCTCCCTTCCTCCTCGGAGAAGACTGAACACTTTGTTTAAGGCAGCTAAGTGACATAGGAGATGGAGCACTCGATCCATAGTCTGGAAGGCAGACACTTACTAGTTGTGTGACCCTGGGCAACTTCTCCTAAGGAGCCTCAGTTTCCTTATCTCTAAAGCAGGGATAGTAATGGGCGTCACCTCCCTGAGTAGCTGTGAGGATCCCCCAGGTAACTGATACATGTAAAATACTCTGTAAACTTTAGAGCACTCTGTAAATGTCCGCTGTTCATGCTGTCATGGTTATTACTCATGCCGTTTCACATGTATATACCTTCTATTTCCAACTAGGTCATAGGCTCCTGGAGAAAGTTCAGATGATAACCTTCTGCAGCATGCACATAGCAGAGAGCAGAGAGCCCCAAAGTTCTTACCGAATGACTGTTTAGGCAATAAACATAGCCACTTAAGCCTGGCTCACAGATACTCCAGACAGACAGACAGACAGACAGACAGACACACACATACACACACACACACACACACACACACACACACACACACCTCTCAGAACAGTTTTTCTCCCTCTTTTCTCACCAGCTACTCAGTTTTCAGATTTCCTTGGAACTCTCCATCATGCCTTCCCTGCACTGGGTACCTCTTTCCATCTCTATCCTCTCCCCTTTTTCAGCTCCTTTTTGTGTGTCGTCTTCCCCTGCCCATTAGATAGTAAGCTCCTTGAGGTCAGGAACTGTCTTTGGTTTCTATTTGTATCCCCAGTACATAGTAGGTGCTTAATAAATGTTTTATCATTGTTGTTATACACACCCAGAAGCTAAGAGGCACACAAAATCACATATATGCAAGCACACCATCTCGGGCACACAATCACACATGTGACATTCACAAATGCATACACACACATATTGACTGCTATCCCTCCAGCTTTATCTAAATAAAATGAAAGTCCCCTCCCTTTGGACCCTTACCATGACCCTATTTCATCTCATGGAGGTATATGGCCTTTGATCCCTGCCCCAGGCCTCAAGGATGTGCACTAAAACACTAACTTATCCAGGGGCCCAGGACAAAGCCACAGTGTGATCCTGTACCAGGCACTATCCTGTGCCTGATACTAATACTGACCCTTCCCCCTTCCCCAGGATGAGGGGGTTCTAATGGACAAAGATGTAATCTCTGGGGATGCTGGCCCCCCAGACCTCACCAGCTGTTGTCTGGTGACAAAGGAGCTATACAAACCCCACCCTCCTTCTTTCTGGCTGCCTGTATTGTAGTCACCCCTGGGTGTGTGTGTGTGTGTCTGCGTGTCTGTGTGTGTCTGTGTGTGTCTGTGTGTGTGTGTGCGTGTGTGTGTGTGTGTGTGTGTAGGACTAGTAGGAGAGAGAAGACATTTGTGGGGAGGGCGCCCAGCCCTCAGTTAGGCCCTAAGCAGCCTAAGCCACAGCCAGAATTGTCCTCACCTCTTTCAGGTGGATTCTTGTAGGTGGCCTGCGCCGCTGACCTCCTCTCACCCGATCCCGGGTCACATGTTCCAGGGCACAGCTTTTGTCCACCTTAACCTGAAAATGTTAACAACATTAGAGTCAGTTGTCTGCTGGAAGCCTTAGAAGGAAGAAAAAAATACTCTGAAATTAAATCCGAAAAAACGCTAATCAATTAACAAGTATTTATAAATATATATATGTATATGCATATGAATTTATAGATTAGGCACTGTTTTAGGTGTTGGGGTTACAATGATAAAATGAAACCACCCCTGCCCTCAAGAGATTTATATTCTATTGGGAGAGATGATATATGTAGACATGTATGTAAATACATATAAGGCAGAGCTTAAGATAAGCTTTGCAGGAAACACAGGGTTCCAGAAACCGGGAATCCCTACTTGTTGCCCTTCTCCCTCTCTCCTCATCACTCTCAAGTACTTCTGGAGGCACTAGGAGCATTTCAGTAGGTCATATCCCATTACTGTGCCTCAGTTTCTCCATTCATACAAGTGGGATAGTAATCTCTACATCCCCAAAATTACTCTCTACTTGAATTGGAGTGACAGTATCTGTCACATCCCTGTACTTCCAACTCATTAGAAATCTGCCTCAGGAAATTTCCAGTTGTGTTCTAGGCCCTGCCATGGAGCCCTGGCCTTCCACAGCATTCCCTAGGTTCACAAGGAGTTGTCCACCATAGGAGAAAAGATGGACACCAGTCTCTTACTTCAGACACAATAGGCATTATTTCCATGTAAAACAGCACAGAAACAGAGGAAAACAGATGAAAGGAAGGAAGAAAGGAGAAAGGGAGGAAGGAAAAGGAAGGGAAAGGAAAGAAGGAAAGGAGAATAAAAGAGAGAAGATGGGAGGGAGAGAAGGAAAGGGTGAGGGAGGAAGAGGAGAAAGGACAAAAAAAAGGGAGAAGAGAGGGGAAGATGGAAAGAGAGAGGGAGAGGAAGGAGAAGACCTAACCTGGTCTAAGTAGGAACCTTACTCCAGCTCAAAGAGTCAATTGCTTGGTACTGCTACAGTGGGAATTACCCTCAACTCCTGCCTAAGCCCAGCTTTCATGAGTTGTACAGCACTCTCAGGAGCGCTAGCAAAGAGATCAAATCCACCTATAGCCTCCCCAACACTCTCAGAAGGTGAGTCAGTCACAATAGTCTATCTTCATGTGACAATGAAGAGCTTCCTCAAAGGGGAAAAGAGCCAATGACATGAAGCACTTAGGAGGAATCCTCCTGGGGAGGTGGTTACATGTGTGTTCGTTCTTCATTGCTGAAGAAGACCATGCCATCAGAGAAATGATGACATGACTTACACTTGACATTGTTTTGAGTGAGGGAGGGCTGTGCAGGTCACCAGCCTCACTTCCCCTCCAGAGCCATCTGAATCCAGTGACCAGATATTCATCAGAATGACTGGAGATGACCCAGGATGAGGCAGTTGGGGTTAAGTGACTTGACCAAGGTCACACAGCTCGTGAGTGTCAAGTGTCTGAGGTGAGATTTGAACTCAGGTCCTCCTGACTCCTGCACTGGTGCTCTATCCATTGTACCACCTAGCTGCCCTGGGGAGGTGGTACAGTAGAAAGAAGGCTGGATTTGGAGTCAGAGGGCCTAGGTTAGAATCCCAGCTCTTATATATACTACCTATGCAACATGGGGAAAATCATTTAACTTCTCTGGGCCTCAGTTTCCTCATCTATAAAATGGGGAGAGTTTAGAGAAATGACTTCTAAGTTTTCTTTTAATTAAAAATATATGATCCCAGGAGCCTACAGGTAAAAGCTAACCTTCTCAGTAAAAACCCAAGTCTGCTCACAATATTGGTCCTCTTTCAATGTCTCAGGCCAGCATGAAAGGAAGAAGGAAGGAAATGGGGTGTGGAGCTATGGCTACAATCATATCAGAAGACCCACTATAGGCACTAAGGGTCCTAAAGGCAAGGCTGGCCTTTGGCTAACAACCCAGAGGCTCTTAATCCTCAGGACTGTTTTTTCCCTTCACCAAGGTCTGTACCCTCTATTTTTGGTTTTTATTTTTTGGTCCCAGCCCATGATTTCATTAGCCTAGTATAGAAATTCCACTAATTCAGGCTAACAACTTCATTGTAACTTACAGTTTTAGAGAGCTAATTGGAAACATCCAAGGTTAAATGACTCACCCAGGGTTACAAAGGCAAAAGTGAGAACTGAACCCAAACACTGTTGATTCCAAGATCAGGTCTCTACCCACTGTACTAGAATATGTCTTTCCTTATTAGAATTCCTGTATTTTGCATCCTAGCCTTTTGCGGGATCTGACTAATGTGAGCTAAGCTGTGCTTCACAGATGACAGGTTTAATGAATTGCTACATCTCAGGTATTCGTACTTGGTAGGAGGTAAAGCCTTTTTCCAAAGGAATCAATGGCAAGACTTATTTCCAATACTTGAAGTATTTGTGGTTTCACCAGAGTGGGACCCCCCTCCACTGGTACACATCACAAGCCCACATACCAGTTGGTAGACTGTTGATGGAAATGCATCACCCTGTGGCCATCATGGTGATGCTTTGAATTTTGGAAGGTTGGTCCTCAGATAAGAGATAAACAGTCTGTCCATGGGCCCACATCCAAAGCCTAGCCTTTCCAGACTGGGAGGACCCAGGGTGGTTACCCTGTTGGCCACATCAGAGCAAAACTTTTTGTGGAGGGAATTTTGTGGAGGGAAAAATTTATGAGAAGCAATGTGAGGGAGTGGATAAAGAGTCAGGGTTCAGAGTCCTGTCACTGTAACCCTGGGCAAATCCCATAACTGTTCAGTGCCCTGGGCAACTTTCTAAGAGTGGAAGTCCCAGAGAGGATGCCAGCTTGCACTAGAGAGGGAGTTTCCTCATGCCAGGGCTCTCCACACCAGTGAAACCAAAGGTCTAGTCTGTATCTTTTTTCCCCTTTAAAGTAAACTAAGTACTTGGGATGGATTTCTTTTCTTTTCGGAGGCAATTAGGATTAAGTGACTTTCCCCAAGTCACACAGCTCATAAGTGTCTGAGGTCAGATTTGAACTCAGGTCTATATCTATTCTGATTCCAGGGGTGGTGCTCTATCCACTGCACCATCTAGCTGTACCAACTTGGGATGGATTTCAAAGCTAGTGGATCTGTCTCTGGCCTCTCTTCAACAGTCACTCTCATCCTGTGGGCAGCCCTGCCCAAAGATCCCAGCTGGAGAAAGGGCCAAGCAAGAGCAGAGGCAAATGCTACTGTCTTCTGCTGCTGACCAATCTTTAGCAAGTCTCTTCCCTTTTCTGAGACTCAGTTTCCTTCTCTGTTAAAGGAAGCAGACTAGATGACCCCCAGACTGTTCCAGTGCCAGCCTAGGACTCTCACCTCATCAAAGGCTTTATTCTTGCCTTTGTTGATGCCTTCATTGAGGGCTTTGATCCAGGACTCCTTCTCCTCCCCATTCTGAGCCTGGAATTTGATGTCATGAACCTGTCAGAGAAATAATACAGTTTAACTGATTTCAGACGTTGTATCTATTAGGGCATGAGCCCCAACCATAATCTGCAAGGTAACAGATAACACAGTACTGGAAGACAGGACTCCACCCCATCCCAACACACACACACACACACTATCACTATTATTCAGCTTCCACTTGCAAATAATCTTTCAGATACACACATGTTTCTCAGCCAGGGTTGAGTTATCTACATATTTAGGGAGTAGAGATATAATGGAATTACAATGTTTTCTAACCGCCAGACACTACTACAATACCTGATACTTACATTTGGGAAAATGGCAGTAGGTAGGAAAACAGGAGGAGAATGAGCAGAAAAGAAGAGGGGGAAAGCAGGAAGGGCACTCCAAGGGAGCTTGCAACTGTTTCCAATTGAAAAAGCAGAATAAAGATGATGGAGTGGAAAGACCTCCAGGGGTAAATAAAAATAATAGCAGTTGACATCTATGTAGAACTTTATAGTTTACAAAGAGTGCTCTGCTCACAACAACCCATTAGGTAGGATGTGTTATGCCCACTTATCAAACTGAGGAAACTAAGGCACAGAAAGGTGATACAGTTGGCCCAAGGACACAACTTGTAAACATCAGAGCCAGGATTCACACTAAGGTCTTCAGGCTCCAAGTTCAGTACTCTATTATACATCACACTTACCTCCATTCAACCCTGGTGGAAATGAAACCAGCTCCCCTAATCACACACCCCTTAACCTCAGCTTGATGTCAGGAACCCTGGATACAAGATCTACCTTGGTCACAAACTCACTGCTTAGAAAAGATCCCAAATAACAACCAGAATCTGTCCCTGTCATTTGCCATCACTCTAAACTCTCTCCCTCAACTCCCTGTACCCAAGTCTTTCTGGCCAGAGTCCCTCCTCTGTTCATTCTGTGGTTTGCTATAAGAGCACAATTGTCTGCTGACAGAGTTCCACCTTCCCTCTCCACACCCCCTCTAGGACACAGGCTCCTTTCCCATCAGAGAGAAAGGGAATGGTAAAGAGACAAGAGGGATATCTGACTGATTTAATAACCAATTAACCTTTGAATAGTAGCTTAAATTTACAGACTATTTCATTGTGTAAAAGCATCAGCACAAGCTTTATTATTCCCATTTTACAGATGAGGAAAGTGAAATTCAGGTATTCATCACCTGTTAGAACTGGTGGGGACATTGGACATTGTGTTGTCCAGCAGTTCTTAAACCTTTTTCATGTTATGAACCTTTCTGGTGGTCCAGTCAAGACTATGAACCCCTTTTTAAGAAAAATGCTTTTAAATGTATAAAACACAACATATAATATTACAAAGGAAATCAATCATATTGAAATAAAGACATAAATTTTTCCCATCTAAGTTCAGGGTCACCCAAGAGGTCCAATGAAGCCCCACTGAAGAACCTTTCATCTAGACTGGGTCTCCTCACAGTGAGAGAACTGAATCTCTGAGAGGAAGAGAGATGGGATTCAACCCAGGTCTACTGGCTCCAAGTCTAAAGCTCTTGCCACTCATTTCTTGGATTTTTAGAAGGCATTTCTCCTGTCTCTACTTTGTTATTATATATTCCATGCTATATAATACCTTCTCTTTGCAATTCATTATTATACAACACCTTCCTTTGCTTTTGTATTATATAGAAACATTCCTGGTCCCTCTCCTCACCACCCAAGCAATAGTATAGTGTAGAGTATATGGTATTAGACTTGGAGTCAAGAAGACCTGGGTCCAAATCCCACCTCAGACGCTCACTAAATCACTAGCTAGACAAATCACTTAACCTCTCTGGGCCTCAGTTCCCTAATCTGTAAAATTAGAGGGTAAGCCTTGAAAGTTTCTAAAATCAGTTCCAGCTTTAAATCTATGATAGGCAGCTGAGTGGCACAGTGGATAGAGCCCTGGACCTGGAGTCAGGAAGACCCGAGTTCAAATCCAGCCTCAGATACTTATTAACTGTTTGACGATGGGCAAGTCACTTAACCTTGCCTGCCTCAGTTTCCCCATCTGTGAAGTGGGGATAATAACAGCAGCTAACTTTCAGGGGTGTTATGGGAATAAAGTGAGGTAACATCTGTAAAGTTCCATATAAACCTGAAAGCCCTATATAAATGCTAGCTATGAACTATGTATTATTTTCATCCTATGACTTAACCATGTACTCATTTGCATGCAGGTCATCAAGTAAGAAGTGACTTCTCCCCCTCCTCAGCAGCAGACCACACAGATAAAGGACGGCAGCTTTGGGCTGGGAGTAGATGGGACAGTTATCCCTGGAGAGACAGACAATAGGAAAACAGTACCCTCCAACCAATGCATATTTCCTCCATACTGCTAAGATATAGGTCTTTATATTTGGGGCAACTCAGGGTAGTACATTGAGTTGGAAGAATAACTGGGTTCAGCTCGAATGCTGAAAGTAGTAGCATAATGTAATCACTGCACCTGTCCCTCCTCATCTTGAACTCCTAACTTCCCAGACTTCCTTCAGTTCTCAACTAAAACTCCACCTTCTGTACAAAGCCTTTCCTAGTCCCCTTGGACACTCATTCCTCCACTCTGAGTTTTATGTCCAGTGTAGCCTGTATATGTCTTGCTTGTACATAGTTGCTTGCATGCTGTCTCCCCCATCAGATTGTAAGCCCCTTGAGGGCAGAGACTATGTTTGCCTTCCTTTGTCTAAGTAGTCCCAGCACTTAGTACAGCACCTGACACATAGAAGATATTTAACAATGTTTATTGACTTGACCAAGAGACAAGGAGACTCAGGTTTTTGTTCCATTTTAGTCACTAATTAGTTGTACCTTGGTCAGATCTCTTCATCTTTGAGCTCCTTGTGTGTAAAAATGAGAGAGTAGGACGAAGCTGTTTTGATTCAGTGAGGGCTATCCCATTTGTAGATATACTGGAGGGAATTGGGAATGCAGGAGAAACACACAAGGCACAAGCGGTGTGGATATGCAAAAAGTCATCAGTCAGCACTGCCACAACCACCTCCCTCTCACCCTAGAGAAAGAATTCCCTATCATCATCATTAATGATAAGGTCCCTTCTGCCCATCATCCCTGGAGGAAGTATTAGCTCTGGAATGCAGCATCTCTTTCCCAGGAAAATTACATTCTGGGCTAGAGGAAGAATGTAATTCTAGTTTAAAACATCATATCGCATTTATCCTTTCCAAGTACTTTCATATTTGTTATCTTACCTGATCCCTACAATCCCATGAAGTAAATTAGAGGAGGATCAGTTGCCCCACTCCACTAATGGAGAAACAGAGGCCCAGAAATTTCAAAGGCCTTTCCCAAGTCACAAAGTGGCACAATGACTCAAAGTCTCCCAAGTTTTCCATGGAACCAAGCTGACCAGCACCCCCACCTCTACAGGAATAAAAACATTTTTTTAAAAAATCTGGTTAAGTGATCTCCCCACCAGAGTTCAAGCGCTAGGAACAGGAGCTCAGCTTCACACTGGGACTTTAAAAGTGGGGGGAGGGCTTTTGAAAGGCCCATTCTTGTGCCATATTTTAGAATTCTCCATTCAGCTGTTTTAATTTCCCTAAAATATTTCAGGCCTCTCTCTTTACCCCAAATTAATAAAGGGCTGGAATGAGCTGGACACAGGCCAGAGAGACTGCTTTCCCAGTATAAGAAAAGCGAAAGTGAGAAGAAAGATGAGAGGGAAAGGAAGAAGGAAGGAGAGAAAAGAAATAAGAGAAAGGAAGAAAAAAGAAGCAAAAGGAAAAGGAAGAAAAAGGTTAAGTTGGAGCCAGTCAAGACAGCTAGGGCCAAAATTGAGCAGCGATTATCCCAGTAGCCCTACAGGCTGGCTGACAGTGTCTGAGCATGACCTCATGGGTCAGGGGCGTGGGGACCCAGGGAGGCACAAAGGGGGGGGGTATACAAGACACTAGGGCTTTTGTTTATTTAATTAAAGGGGGAAAAAGGTCCCTGGACTATACAGCATTGCCCACGTGATCTCCATGGCCAGGCCTGTGGAGTAGGAAGGAGAACACACAGGGAGATAGAAAACATCCTGGAGACTGGTTGATGAGGGGGGTTGGAGAAGGGAGAGAGGGATGGTGATGACCCACTCCAGGCACACAAGGAGAAGGGCATCTCTAACACAGCAGCCCCTCTTCCCAAGAGGACTGGACTGTCTCCCTGCCTGCAGGGGAACACAGCTCTAACAAGGAGAGTGCCTTCCTTACAGCAGGCTCTGGGGGAAAGTTCAAGTAAGAGGGAGGAGGACAGAGGGGAGAAGTTTGCAGCAGGAAATCAGATAGAAAAAGGGAAATGTAGTAGCCCACAGGATCCCTGCCCCAAGCAATGGCTAAGGCTTCATAGCCTTCTCTTCCTCTACTTCTCACTACTGGACAGAACTACATGAAGACAATAGTTACCGAAGTGGGTTCCCCAAGAGCAGGGGATCCATCAGCTCCCATAGCTCAGGCTGGACCAACTCCCTCCTTCTCCCTCCCCTTTCTCTCGCTCAAACAAGCAGGTTATTCTTGTTTTTACCCGCAGGAAAAAGGTAGGGGTTAGACTAGATAACCTCTAAGGTCATTTCCCAGGAAAAGATTCTATGGGTGCCCAGAAGCTCAACCAGATGGGGCAGATGGGGGAATGGGGGAGGTTGAGGATGCCCACTGTTCCTATCCTACCCTAGTAGAGGTAGTTTATTAACACCCACCTGGACTATTTTAATAGCTTCCTAATAAGACTCACCACTTCAACTCTCTCCAGTGTCACTCACCTGCTCAAAATTCTCTCTGATGGCTCCCTATTATCTATCAAAGGATAACCTACCCTAGACTCTGGAGCCATTTGCCCTTTTTAACTCTACTACTATTCCCCCTTTAAGTGAACTAAGCTCCAGTCACTCTGGTCTTTAGTCACACTGTGGCTTACTCCCAGAAAGCCTTGGCTGCCCTCAGCCCTATGGGATTGCCCCACACATCCTTAGCACCCCCTTCTACGAAGTCTTCCCTGATTTCCTTCCTCCATTAATAATGACTTTTTTGCCCTCAGACCCCACAAAGTACTTCGTTTGCATTTATAAGTTAGGTTGTATTATTTTGTTACAGTATGCTACATTGTTTCTTATTTGCAGTTATGCCGTATCTCCCAATACACTATAAACTCTGTGAGAGCCGGAAATATGCCTAATCCCAACTTTGTTTTCTCCTGATCACTTAAAACAACACCCTGCCTATGAAATTTCTGTTAAATCAAATTTGCTGAAAGCCAGGTTCTAGGGATATGCTAAGGAATCCCTGGGCTTCTGCTCAGTTATGAATCATAGCTCCTCATGCCCTGCCCTATCCTCTGAAGGGCAAGATGCCAAGCACATGAGGGTAGTCTCAAATGTCACAGGACCTTCCTTGGAAACACAGGACACTAAGAAAGTCAAGATGCCACACCAAAGATGAAACTTCCAAAGGCAGAACAGTTCAGATCACTATTCCTGTAATCTAAGTCATCAGATACCTAGAATTTGGGGTTTCCAGATATTTTAGCTTTGTGGTTACAGACACTCACAGTCCTACAGTTAATCAATATCTCCAGCTTTGGGATCACCTACCTCTTAATTCTAGGGTTATTTGGGAAAAAAACAAATCCAGGCCTAGGATCACAAGCCACACTGAATAAAATGAAATCTCTTTTTCTAATCCTTCCCCACTGCACCCCATAAAACGGTAAGGGGAGCTCTGAGATTCAATATAAGAGAAAAAGAGGGGAAGAAGGGAAGGAAGGCAGTGAGACTGAGAAAGGGAGGGAGGGCAAGAAAAGAAAGGAGGGAGATAGTAAGAAGGGGAGGGAGAGGTGGCAAAAAAAGGGTAAAGGAGCAAGAAAGGGGGAGAGAGCAAGAAAGGAAGAGGGATAGAGGGAACAAAAGAAAAAGGGGGATAGCGAGAACAAGAAAGAAGGAGAGAGGGAAGGAAAGAGAGAAAAAGGGAGCTAGAGAGAATAAGAAAGGAGAAGGGAGGAAAAGAGAGAGAAAAGGGAGACAGAGAAAACAAGAAAGGAGGAGGGAGAGAAAGAGAGAAAAAGGGAGATAGAGAGAACAAGAGAGGAGGGAGGGAAAGAAAGAAAAAGGGGGATAGAGAGAACAAGAGAGGAGGAAGGAGGGAAAGAGAGAAAAGGGGGAATAGAGAGAACAAGAGAGGAGGAAGGAGGGAAAGAGAAAAAGGGGGATAGAGAGAACAAGAAAGGAGGAAAGAGAGAAAAAGGGGGATAGAGAGAACAAGAGAGGAGGGAGGGAAAGAGAGAAAAAGGGGATAGAACAAGAAAGGGAGAGGGAGGGAAAGAGAAAAAAGGGGGATAGAGAGAACAAGAGAGGAGGGAGGGAAAGAGAAAAAGGGGGATACTGAGAACTAGAAAGAAAGGAGAGAAAAAGCAAAAAAGGAGGAAGAAAAAATAAGAAAGGGGAGGAGAGAAGGAAAAAGGTTAGGTAAGAAGGGAGAGAGGAAAACATGAGCCAAAGAACTCCCAGCTGAGGATTCCACAGCTTCTCCATTTTTGCCCTCTCTCACTCCATTTTGGATGTTTCTCAGAAACTGAGTTACCCAGAATTTCAACATAGCACCCAGCTCGCCTCTGCAGCCCATAAAGTCCTCCAAAAGCACCACTTTAAACATATGACCTTCCAGTTGTCCTGAACCATGCTTAGAGGTATGGCCTTTCCCTCCTTTCTCCCCTCTTCCAGTTCACATTCCCATCCCTTCATTACATACCCTTTCCAAGTGGCTCCCGGGATCACCTGGGCTTCTAGGAGTGGAGGGGGAGGGAAGTGGCTGAAGCCAGAGAACATCCGAACTGAGAGGGTCATGAAGACACTGAACCACTGCTTACCCCAACAGGTGATGCAAAAAAACAGCATCCAGAACATTTTTTTCCTTTTTGTTCAGTTTATTCTCAGGGGAATATCAGGAGAGGGAGAACATGGTAGGACAGGACACTGCCCTGTGACACCCACGAGGCAGGAAACCTGCTGGCAAAGGCCCCCCTGTTTCACCAACAGATCCCCAAAGCATATCTGCTTGGGCAGATTTACCCAGCGTCATACAAAGGCAAACGCCACCTAAACACACGCTCCCACCCAAACCTGGGAGGAGAGCTGCGGGACCTAAACCTCTGACCTGGCTTAACCATAAATCCATTCTCCCAAAGCAGAAGGTCCGACCCTGCCTCCACCAGGGAGCAAGATTAAGTAAGTACCGTCACACGGCACAAGCCTCTGTCCTGTGCCATTAACGTCTGTGACTCTAAAAAGCCCACACTTACAACAGCAATGACAATAATGTAGCGCCTTTAGGAAGAGCTTTAAGGTTGCAAAATGCTTTAAAATATTATCGTATTTTTCCTTACAACAACCCTATTGTCCCCATTTTACAGATGAAGAAACTGAGGCCGAGGTTAAGTGACTTGCCCAGGGTCACACGGCTGGTATCTCTGCTCATATTTGAACTCAGGGTCTTCCCAAGGCCAGATCTCCTGTTCCATGAACTCAGACACCAGGTTGTGAACTACTCACTCGCAGGGAGCATCTTTCCTTTCTTTGCATCCCTGGGGCTTACTGGAGCTCTTGATTTATGGCAGGGGCTTCATAAAGGTTTACTAAGTGACTGACCTAGTTGCCTCTGTCCTTGCTCTGGTTTATCCATCTTCCTCCAGGGCTCAGTGAGGTCCTCAAATCTCTCTACTGCCTCCTAGACTTCCCATTCCAACTTCATACCTTGAATCAGAATCTATCCCTCACTGGGAGGACAAGGGTTAATGAGCTAATTCTCGGAAACATAAAGCCTCCAAGTGTGCCAGGCACAACATGTATGATCAGGTACCAGGAAAGGAAGGAGAGGTGGAGAAGAAGTATCTTGGGCTGAGGCGGAGAAGTGCTCCATGGAGTCTGGGGGAGGGACAAGATGACCTCTGGGGGGGCGGTGTAGAAAAATGAGCTGGCAAAGGGAATCTATGATTCAGCCGCACACAATTATTCCTGCTGCACATCACAAATGGAAAATGCTGGGTGGGTAACACAGCATACCACACAGCTGCACATGGAAGTGGGGGGTGGGGGGAGAAGAACGCAATCTGAACTCTGTCTCAACATCTGTGAAAGTATGCTGTGTGTCAACACCCACTACAGACTCCCAGCCAAAGGAAAAATGGTACAAACAACAAACTTTCCATCTGCACCCACTACCCCCAATCTTTTTTGGGGGCCACCGAGGAATCGTGCCAGCAAGAAATCATACCTAGCTCAGATAGAAATGAAATCAGGGAAATGAGGAGGGTGGAATTCTATAAAATCACGGGCTCTCCCAGCAGAGAATGATAGGGATAGGGCCCAGAAATTCAGAGAGGTCATTGCTGAGCTCATGCCCAGGGGCTAAGAGAGCAAGATGAGGTCAAGGTCCCTTCAACCCTCCTTCTCTGGTGTTTTCAAAACATTTTCTAATAGGATATTACTTAGGAATAGGAGCAGGGAGATTGGGGATGGGGGAGATGGAACAGGAAGACTGTCATGAGCACCTCAACATCTAGGGGTCACCTGAATGGGGAGGTAGCCAATCTATCCTTGGACTATGTCCCAAAGTCCCCAACCTCTACCAAGCGCAAAGTAATTCAACTCCACATCTCCCATTTCCAACCCTCAGCCTTAAAGTTAAAGACATACAAACTCCCCCTGTCAGACTCCATTTCCCCTGTGGATAACCAGGGACTTGGACCCACTAGAGTTCAGGCAGGAACAGGTTCCAATGATCAGGGACTCACCAAAGGAAAACTTATAGATATAGCTTGGGTACAAGCTATCTCCTGGCAGAAAAGGCAGGGAGGTTGTGCTAAAGATCTGCTTGCTCAATACAGAAAGAGATTTAAATGCATCTCCTGTCAATAATCAGCTGGGGAGATGCCCAAGAGAAAATTATTAAAAGTACCCACCTGTAGCAGGCACATCAGTCAGACCACTTCAGATTCCAATTAATGTAGAATCTCTATGTGGCAGTAGGGGGATGAGCTGTCTGGTCAAACCCCGTAGCCTTTTAGCTAAGCCTTTGGAAGTAGGGGCAGAGGCCTGCTGCTCTGAACATCCAAGAATTCACCCAGGCACATCTAAAGAGACAGATAGCTCAATGGAGGAGCCACAGGACTGAGCTAGACACAGCAATCAAGCATTAGGCACTTTCCAGAACCATCCCAGTTGGAGGAAAAGAAAGTCTGCTTATCAAATGAGAGGAGTTTAGGATAGCAGAAACGGCTTAAAGTAGGGAGAAACCTGGGTTCAAATTTTACCTTTAGCTAGTTAGGAGTTACTAGCTAGGAAACCTTGGGCATTTCCCAAGGCTTTCTCTTGCCTTTTCCATGCTTCCATTTACTCATTTGTAAAATGAGGATAAAAACACTGTAGTAGCTACCCAGAAGAGTAGTCAGAAGGTTCACCTGAGGTGATACATACTTTAAAGCACCAGATATTACACAGTATAAATATAGATATTATTAAGAATTACAATTAATTATTTAACATTAATAATTATAATTAATAATTAATAAAATCATTAGTTAATGAGATGCTTTTCCAAAAGGAATATCCTTTGTCAGGCTTTTGTTGTTCAGTCATGTGCAACTCTACATGATCCCACGCACTTCGTCCATGGGGTCTTGGAAAAGATACTACAGTGAGTTGCCATTTCCTTCTGTAGTGGGTCCCCAATTTACAAATGAGGAGTTGAGGCAAATAGGGGTTAAGTGAATTGCCTAGGGTCACACAGCTACTAAGTTTCTGAGGCTGGATATGAACTCAGATCTTTCAGACTCCAGGCCTGGTGTCCTATCCACTGATCCAGTTAGCTGCCCCTTTGTCAGACTACATGTCTTATTTCTGGTTTGAAAAACATGGAGAACACTGTTCTAGGTCACCGTAAATGACCAAAAGCACTTAGGACAGTGCCTGAAACATAGTAGGAGCTATATAAGTGTCTGTTCCTCTCCCTTCCCCCTTTGTGGAGCTTACAGGACTATCTCCCAAAGGGGAGGATAGAAAGATCATTGTACTTGCAGTCAGGAGTAGCTGGGTTTACATACCGATAATATTACACTTGCTGGATATGGGACCCGGGACAAATAGGCAATGTGTAAACATTAAAGCAAGGGAAGAGGCAGCTAGGTGGCACAGTGAGTACAGCATCGGCCCTGGAGTCAAGAGGACCTGAGTTCAAATCTGCCCTCAGACACTAGCTTATATGAACCTGGGCAAGTTACTTAACCCAGTTTGCTTCAGTTTCCTCATCTGTAAAATGAGCTGGAGAACGACATGATGAGTCCAGTATCTTTGCCAAGAAAACCTCAAGTGGAGTAATGGCGAGTCAGAAACAACTGAACAACAACAAATATTAAAGCACTATACAAAGGTCAGCTCTTATTATTGCCAGTAGTGCAGGATTGCTGTGACAATGCTTTGTAAACTTTAAAAGAGTATAGTAATGTAAGATATGGTGAATAATACTAACAAAATGGAATCTATTATCATTTCCTTCAAAAATTTTTTTGATAGTCATTGTGATAAAATGGACCACAAAAGCTGGTCTTGAGTCCTGCCTGTCATATGTGATGACCATGTGACCCTAGGTAAGCACACAACCTTTCCTCAATCAAACTCTCTAAGCCTTCACTTGAAGATGAGGTGCCAGCCTCCAATGAAGAAGGGAATTCCTCCTTCCGAGTGAACTACAGTGAGGTCTAAATGAATATTGGCCAATGAAAAACGTACGAGGACTTGGGATAACAGGTACAGAGAGAAGGAAGGGGGCAAAGGATGTATTTTCTTACCTTGTTCCCAGGAGATCGAAGCAAAATAAACCGATGCTTCTTCTTTAAGAGAGCTCTATAGTCTTGGCACTTCTCATAACTGCCCAGTTCTACAGTCTCTATGCAGTTCTGCTCATCCTAGGGAGAAGAAAGAAAGGTAATCACTAGGTTAATTAGAGGATGAAATTCCACCTTAGCCCTAACCCCCGCGTTCACACACACACACACACACACACACACACACACACGCTCAGAACTGAAACTTAGGAAGGCCAGCAGTCACCCCTAGAGAATTATATGTAAGGGGAAAGGGTAGTACACAAGAGAAATTTTAAAATATTGCTTTTAAATAAATGCACAAGTTTTACATCAAGTATTTATTGGTGGAAACCTCTGGTATCAGTCAGAGTGAAGGTTCAAAGTCACTGGCAGACAACTACAAATGGGGTAGTATTCAAATTTGGCCAAGCAGGTCTGTACGCCACATCCCTTAGATTAATACAATGAGATATGACAGAGCAGGCCCTTCTGCACATAGAAACAACTTCCTAGGGATGCTCAGCATCAGTGGTGACCACAGCAGATTCTTGATCTGGAAAAAAGCTCTGGGCAGGGAGACTGGCTGTTGAAGGTTCAGTGAGAAAACAAACATTTACAGTATGAGTTCTGAATAGCAAGGTACATCACTGAGCACTATTCAGCATAAAAGGGTCTTGCCCTTGAAAGTCTTACTAGGTGGGAGATAAGATATACAGGAAAAAAAAAGAACAGTGACAATAAGGCTGAATGCTAGAATAAAGTAGGAAGGAAAGAGGAAGGAGGAGAGAGAGGGAAGGAAGGAGGAAAGGAAGGAAGGAAGAGAGGGCGGGAGGGAAAGAGGGAGGGAGGGAGGAAGAGAGGGAAGGTAATTGAAGCATATTTTTTTTAATACACAGAAGAGAACAAAAGGAAGGCAAGAAGGAAAAACAAAGACAGCTTTGAAAGTTACATGTCGATGAAAAAGACTACTCACTTCCAGATAGAGAAGTGAAAGACTCAGATGACAGAGTAAGAAAAATTTTTTTGAGGGGGAGACATGGTCAAATTTGTTTTGCTTGATTATACCTATTTCTAAGAGGAGGTTTTGTTTTTCTTGCTTTCTCAACTGGGAAGGTAACAGGAGGTGAAAGGGAGAGAAAGAAGATCTTCATATGAAGAAAATTAATTTTTAAAAGGCTAAATTTCAAATTTATTATATGTTTAAAAGCATGATTTACATAAGAGAGATTCACAGTTTTATATCCAGTCCCTAAAATGCCATCCCTAGTTTGCAGTTTCACCAATGGGTCCTCATTTACTCATTTTACAGATGAGGAAACTGAGGTAAAGAGATTTACTCAGGGTCACTAACGCAGAACCAGGATTTAAACTCAGCTCTTCTGATTCCAAATTAAGTGAGCGTTCTCATATACTAATGACCTTCCAGTTGGGCACCGAAGGCTTGGTGGGCTTTCCTTTAGTGGGGGATGGCATTCCATACAGGAGAATAACATGAGTAAAAAGGAGGGAGGGGAACAAGGAATGGGTAGTGGACTGTAAGCCTTTCCACTGGAGCAAGATAGTTGCCCTTGAAGTAACATGGAGAGATTAGTGACTGACCCTGTTCTTAGACTCCAGAAGCTGTTGTGAAGGTGGAATTAATGTCTGCTCCAGGGAAGAAAATCGGCTAGGGATAAATACAGGACCTTTGGAGATCATGAAGCCCAGAAGTTCTTGGATAGATTTCTGGGGGTCTGTGAACTTGGATGGAAATATATATGTATGTATATCTTGATTCAACATAATTAGCTTCCTTTGTAATTTTGCTTTATGTATTTAAAAACATTATTTTGAGAAGTCTACTGCCAAAGGGGTCAATGACACAAAGACTGTTAAGAAGCCCTGATATGGTCCTACTGCCTCATTTTACAGCAAACTAAGACCCAGAGAAGGAAAGAGATCTGCCTGAGATCATATAGCCTGTTTGTAAATAGCCGCATTAACCAATCAACTAACAACAAACATTTACTAAGTGCCAAGTATGTACCAGGCACTGTTCTAGGCACAAGGAAATACAAGGACAAAAGACCTGAGATAGTTTGGTCTGTCCTCAAGAAGCTTATAGTCAATCAATTAATCAAAGGACTTCACCTTGGGCTCTCCTATCCTCAGGTCTCTTGGTCATTAGGGCAAAGGCAAAGAATAACAGTTCTGGGGACAAGCAATAGAGTGTCAGTCACAGGAAACTCTCTGACTTGGTGATCACACAGCCCTTTGAATCCTCTCTGATTGAAGGAAGCATCAGACATCAACAAAGAGCTGGCAACCTTCATGCCCAATCTCCCCCCAGACTTTACTTGCAGTCCCCTCCGTGGGATTCTCACTGCTTCAGGGTGACACCTCCCCCCAAACACGTACAAGACTCAGAAGGGGGGTAGGGGGTGGGGAGAGGTTTCTGAGGTCCTGGAACCAGCAAATTTAACTCTTTCTCTCTCCCTCTCTCTCCCTCTCTCTCCCTCTCTCTCCCCCCCCCTCTCTCTCTCTCTCTCTCCCTCTCTCTCTCCGTCTCTTTCTGTCTCTCTCTCTCCGTCTCTTTCTGTCTCTCTCTCTCTGTCTCTCTCTCTCTCTCTCTGTCTCTCTCTCTCTCTCTCTCTCTCTCTCTCTCTTCCCCCACCCCCACCCCACTAGTTAATTGGTTTATCCCCTGGGTGTGACTAAGTTAAAGCATTCTTCCTGGGTGTGGCTTTGTCTTCCCGGAGGGAGTTCTGAAGTAGCAGAAGCCGATCTGGTCTGGCCTGGAACACACTGAGCCTGGGGCTGAATCCTCCAGTCACCCAGGCACCCCGAGAGAAGCAGCCACTACCAGCAGAGAAGCTGAGACTGGGTCCCACAGAGAGAGCCAGCAGGAAACAGCAAAGGGTCTGTTTATTCCTGGATTTGATTAACCTGAGCTAAGGATTTCAGATGCAGTTGTCAATTCTAAGGCATTGCTGAGGAAATGAACTGATCTGTCTTGATAATTCATGTGTAGACGTTTATATCTGAGCTGCTTTGTTGATAGAAAAAGCTGGTTCTTCAGTCTCTGAGAATGCTATTGTCACAGTGCTTAAGGCCTGGGAGCTTGTACCACAACTGTCCTGCATCGCCATCCCCTCCACACTCAGGCTTATGTGCATCCCTCCCTTCCTGACTTGGCTCTACCTAGCTTATCCTTCAAGATCTAGCTCAAGTCTCTCCAACCCTACTCTGGAAAGCCTTCCAAGATCCCACAAGTCCACAGCGATCTCTCCCCCTACAGTAAGGATGCATTCCTTCCTTGACATCTATAGAAAATCAGCACATTATGGTTTGCAAAGCGTCAACATCCAGCAGGTGTTCAAGTGCAAAGAAACACTGGGAAGAAGGCTGTTCCTCTCTGTACATGTGTTAATATTCTCATTTTCCAGGTGAAGAAACTGGAGCTCAAAGAGATAATGGACTTGGCCAGAGTCACACAGACAGGATTGTGCCAGAACCAGCATTCCAGTCTGAAGCTCCTGACCTTTAGTCCCACCCTTGCCTCTACAACACTGCCTGATAAATGATGATCAAGTTATATATGAGGATTGACTGACCAAATTAGGGGCTTCCTTATGAACTCTGATGAGAATGATCCTGGTAGAGAAAACAGCAAACTCCAAAGATAAGATAAGCTACTGCTATTCACGGGTCTGCAGAGGCAGTTTTCTAGCTGGACAAATCCAGACATGGAAACCCCTTCCCCCGCCCCTTTCCTCCCTTCCCCCTACCCCTCTCTCTAAGATACACATGTTGGAAAATTATAGCCAAGGTTGGGGGTTAGGGGAAATAAGGCCAGCCCTCTAGTGCTGCCACTGCCAAGGGATGTTATTCCTGAATGGCCAGCTAGCTACCAGCTGCCTGCTTGTAGCCCCCAGCTGGGGGAGAATTTCTGGCCATTCCGAGCTTCATCTCAGCTCAAATTGCTGAATCATTTCTGACCTTCTACAGCTCAAAAACTACCCCCTCAGACAACAAATTCAAAGCATTAGGAGAAGCATCTTTGGAATATCAGCTTCTCTGACAGCAAGGGAGAGAGAGCCAGAAGCATTCTTTAGGATCCCTGTTCCTGTCTCAAAAAAAAAAAAAAGAAAGAAAGAAAGAAAAGAAAAGGGAGGGGAAAGAAGTGAGTTATGAGACATTTCTTAACTCCTGCCCCACAGCCAAATCCCTTACCATCCCCCTTCCCCAAAGTGTTAAATTCTTGAAATTGTGTCTGAGTCTCAAATAGTGAGCCTTTTATTTTTAATTGAAGTTTTCTCTCTTCTTAAATCAGATCTGGATGAAGCAATAGGTAAGTGGAATTTTCTCCATTCCTTAATTTATTATGATCCTGGCTCCCACCAGAAGTGGCCAAGGGCATGCCTGACAGAATCTGACAGCTGGGCTGTCACTCATCCCCACAGCAACTGGGAAGCTGAGCTGTGACAAGACCATTTCTTTATAAAAATACCACCACACATCCATGTTTCCAGCTCAGGCACATCCAAATTTGGCAATGGCAGCAGCACTGTCTGATACATCTAGAGGTGTGTCTGCATTCTCACCCACTGCTCCTGCTTCCCCCAATCACTACACTCCCGGACTCAGGCAGGTGGAGAATGAGATGCCCTGCAATAGACAGCACCTTTGTAGAAGAATCTAAATTCGTGTTTCTCAACTTTTTTTAGTCTGTGACACATCTGTGAACTTGTTGAGACATACTAGAGCACTCCAGAGGAGGAAGGACTCCTGCTTCCTTAGCACCTCAGGCCAGCTCTTCTCGGATACATTCATCTAATTTCACCCCCCAACCATGTATAGGAACATTTCATGTATTCAGAGGTCAAACATGATCATCTCAGTCCTTTAGCCCCTGAAAGAGCTATTACATAGTCCTTCCACAAAAGCCTTAGACTTTACTCCTCGGGACCTCCCATAGAGTTTTATTAACTCTTATTTGACCAACAATTCTAACAAACTTAATAATCTAGTTTCTCAAGTAAGATGCTTAGAAGCCACAAAGGAAGGGGCTGGTGCTATTAGAGGCAGGCACAATGACAGCAGAGGTAACAGCTGACAGCCTGACACTGAGAAGAGAGATAGAAAAAACTAAAAGAGTATTGAAGTGTATTACTATGCAACACAATAATGGATGTCTGTGAGGATGACCCTGAGTCATCAAGGAAAGGTTAAGTTCTGTTTAGTATTCTCTATTTAATAAAGAAGACACTAGCGTATTTTATAAAGACTTCCATTCAAAATGGTTACAGCAAAATAATTTTTAAGAGTTAAAATAAAACTACTTTCAATGTTCTCTGATCTTTCCAGCAATATATAATCTCCACATCCAGAGATTCCTCATAGCACTATCCACCTCTCTCCTATGCACTTATCACATTCTACTTCAAATTAGAGTTACTAGGGACCTCCTCATCTCTCTAAGTAGATTACAAGCTCAGGGACCATGCCTTACTCACTTTTGTATTAATGCTCACTGAATTGAATTTAATAGGAAAAGTTCAATTAGGTGAAACCATTCATTCCCAGAGAATTTTTGATCAATGAGAAATTGAGATGGAGCAGAAAGCCCTACACACAGGCCCACTTCATACACCTGCCAGTCATGCCGACTCCTCTCTTTGCCACGGTTCCAGTCCCTTCTGGCCTGATACGGAAATATCCTGACAATTCACAGTCTGGAAAACAGTGATCTAAATCCATAGAAAAATAGTCACACTTCTTCAGTCTCCTCCCTAAGCATCAGGGAAGGAGATACTGTAACACCTTTGGAAACCGATCTGGTCCAAGCATCCTCCTTCAGGGTCATCATGTCCACACAGCATGTTGCTAAGCCAACAGCAGAAGAGATAAAGTGTCCGAGATTGTACAGGAAACAGGAGGCTGAGACACAAGCAGAGCTCTTTAGGAAGTGGTGCGAATGAAAACAATATGACTGAATGGTTGTTCCAGGGTGGGGCTCAGAAGCAACTCCAGCCATGTTCCTTTGGCTGAATTCCACCTCAGTTTGTCACTAAGACCACTGTGATGACGGCCATAATAATTATTTTTGTTAACAAGAAAAATAGTAATGACGAGAATGATACCACCCTGCACTTTTCCTATCTGTGATCTCATTGGTTACTCAAAATAACTCTGGAATGGAGGGAGAACGGGTATTATCATCCCTGTTTTGCAGATGAAGAAACCAAAATCCAGAGGAAGTGAGTGATTTACCCAAGGTCGTTCTGTAAGTCGGAGGCTGACCTAGACACAGAATTACCAACAGCAGTTAATAAGCACTTGAAGACTTACAAAGCACTTTGCACATATGATCTCATTTGTTCCACAACAGCCCTGTGAGATAGATATTATCCACATTTTACAGATGAGGAAACTGAGGCTAAGCAAACTTGCATCAGGGTCACACTGCTAATAAGCATGAGAAGGGACTTGAACTCGGGTCTTCCTGCAATCTACCCACGGTGCCACATGGTTCTTACCTCTCCACTAGATTCTGCTGCCTTCCCATTTCTTCCTTAGGTTTCTTCCCATCTTCTACCTGTCACTTTCTCCAACGGTTACTCTACCTTGACTCTCCCCAATTTTCTGTTCTGATCCCCAAGTCTTACAGTTACATCTTGACTTAACCAGCTAGGCTCCTCACCTCATTCTCGTAGACAAGAAGTTGTGCCTTGCAGAGCAGCAGATATCGGTCTTTCCAAAGTCCCAGGAGGCCCCCGCTGTTCTTCTTGATCCATCCAGCCTTATCTGCCATCTGGGCACCCCGGAGCTTTTCACCACCCTCCTTCATGCCCTGAAATGACAGCAATGGACACACCCACATGAGGAAGAGACTCCAAAGCCAAATTGGGAGGGAACTTCCCTAATTTTCACTGGCTCTCAATTACCAGGAGAGGACAGTCACTGGAAGACATTGTTAAAAACATAACAGTACCCTGCTGAAATTGGGATGTCAACCATTTTTACCTTGGGAACTTTCTCCCACTACCTTTTGCTGGGCATTTTAGGATTTTAAATTTTACACCCATCTTAGCTGACAACTTAGACTCTCTCAAGTTTGCATGACTGTATACCCAGAGTGAGTTGATGTGGGGAAGAGGGGAGGTGTCAAAATCTGGAGGATGCTAGATGAAAATTAGCATTTACTAATTTTGGACACTTTATTATTTACATAAAACTAAAAAAAAAGAATGTCCAATCAAAAGTAAAAGTGGCTGTACCTCCCCCCCCTCCTCCTCCTCCTCTTCATGGGTGAGTTCATCTCTTCTGGCCCTATGGAAACAGCCAGAAAAGCTGCCTTTGGAAGAACACACATATGCAAATTTATTTTGTCTCCTGAAATGTTCACAGAGGCACCCTGTTTATAGCAGAGTAGAGCTTTGCCACCCATCAAAAAGAATCTCCCCCTTACACTGCAGGAAGCCCTAGCTGATCCTCTTTGCACACCTCACACCTCCTGGACCGTCTCTTCCGGCATTCATGGATTCCTTTCTAAATACAGAAGGAAATCAAAGAATCCCATGCTATAGGGCTGTCTTGGGATTTTCTGCCAAGGTCATTTCTCTAACTTGGAAACTTGTCTTATTGAGTTGAACCTCATAAACAAAGCCTCTGAAGCTCCCCCAGAAGCAAGAGATCCTTTTAGAGTTCCAGTTTCAGCAGTCCAAGTTCTAATGGGCACTAGGTCCTCAGGCAGAAGATATAGCAAGGAGGATCAAAGCAGAGGCTAGTTAGCACCCCATCCCAAGCACCTCTACCTAATTTCTGGGATAGAACAATCCCAGTGTTTCAAATGAAAGAAACAAGTTACTTGAATAGTGCCCAACTAGCTCATATTTGTAAAGTGTTTGACAATATACCAAAGGCTTTTCTCACATAATCCTATAAGATTTTTTTTAACATTTTTTAAAGCATTTACATGTTACAAAGGAAGAAACTGAGGGTCAGTGACTTGCCTAGTGACATAGTTGAGAAGTCACAGAGACTCAGACGGAGACCTGCCCTTCTGACTTCATGTCCAATTCTCTTTTCTCTGCATTATACTGCCTGTCTTTGGACTTGGAGGAATGATGAAACCAAAGAGTTCATCCAGAAACACAGCCCTCTTAGGCAAATCCTCTTGCTTTCAAACCCTTCTGGAAGGAAATGAGAAAGCATCCCACCCTAGTCTATCTCCCCACCCTCATCCTACCCCGCACTAATTCAAATGTTAGTTAGTCCCTACCTTGGTGCTCAGAATCTGGCCCTGGCCTGGAAGTCTAGAAAGTGGAACTTCACAGTGAGATCCTCAGATTTCCCCCTAGTAATTTTGGAACATAGGTTACCAAAACATGACCCTGGCTATTGGAATATGAGTTTATATCATCCAGGAGAAGTTTGATTGGAAAAAGGAAATGGGTCAATTATGCAATAAAATTGAAGGAGTGCCCAAGTGTTGTACTGATACCCATATGGAATGTAAGCTGGAACTGCTTCCCTTTTGTTTTTCTCATCCTCTGTACTTTGCATAGTTAACTTGCACTTAGTAAACACTTAATAAATGCTTGATCAATGCTTGTGGACTGAAAAGATGAACTCGAACTCATTGAATGAATGAACCCCCAATGGACCAAGATGAGAAGGCATGTTTTCCCTCTGTACTATAGGAGACAACCTCCATGTTGAGATCATGGCTCCATTTAAGGGCTGACGTAGGACATCAGGATAATGAGGCCAGGCTACTTCTCCAGGGACTACTCAGGTTTTATAACCACCAGATAGATGATATTTCTGCAGGGATACAATATGGTTCCAGTGCACAAGCCCAAGGACCAGGAGAAATCCAGACCCCCTCTCCACTACCCATACAGAAAAGAAGCAAGCTGAATTTTAAAAATGCATTTGTTGCATTGCATTGCTTTTCTCTGGGTTTCTGATGATCGGTCTTCAGATCCAATCTAGCTGGGATAGCAGTGGGATCAAAACACCTAGGGACAGGATGGCAGCAACCATGATTTCAACAAGCTCAATTCCAACAACTACTGAATGCCTTGCTGTGGCTGATGCAAGAGACATGTTCCGCCACGGTCCCTTCTCAAGCTTACAGTCTAGTTGGTATAGACATGAGAAGGTATGGAAAGCTCACACTTTGTACCATAGGAAACAATCCTAGAAATATGATTAATGCTTGGGAAATTATTACCTTGCCACACAAGACAGGGTAAATGTGGTGCTAGATTGTGCGGCACAGATTGGATACTAAAGGAATTCACAGCAAGAGGAAATCAAATAGGGGCAGGAAAGACTTTGTGGACAAAGTGTCTCTTTCCTGCACTGAGCTCTTGTCCAACCTTCTCTATTAAGCCTGGGAAAGACCACTGAATATAGAGTTAGTGGACACAAGTTCATATGCCAGCTCCAAAACTTATTATCTACTCTGTGGGCAAAACATTAACTTCTCTGGGCCTCAATTTCCTTATTTGTAAAAGGAGGATGATCTACAGTAAGTGATCTCCAAGATTCCTTCCAGCTCCAAATCCAAGATCCTGCCCTAACCAATCCAGGCCAATGGATTTCTCCCTTCCCTGAACATTTACTGAATTTACTTTTTTATACTATTCATTTTGTGTTTTAACATATGAAGCTTCAAAAGGTTATTTGGTTCATTTCTTATCTTCCTAAGTAGATTATAAACTCCTTGAAGGCAGGGAACCAATTAGGAGACATCTTTGTATTGTCCTTCCCTCTTCCCCTTAAATGCTGGGCAAATCAGATGAACAAATAATACACAAGTATTAGGAAAGGAGTGTGCTGGTAAAATGTTTAACAATCAGCTCTTTGGGGAAGGGGGAAATGCATGTGAGACACACTTTTAAGTTTAATTTGCATTATTAAAAATTTTTTCCATCCCTTTCTTAAGTCCAGACAATCAAGAAAACAATAAATCAAGCCCTGGTTTGTAGTTTACTGATTTCGGATCATCAGAGCCAGCAAAAGAAGATTCCAACATATCCCTAGTCCTAGATGAAGTAGAGATGGTCAAGGCTAGGGTGAGGGGTTACTGGAATGTCTATAACAAGGTGCCTAGTACAGAATGTTAATCCTGAAAAGTGGAGTATTCATAAATGTGGATCAAATCAATCTGTTGTGGCGTGGAAAGAAGCAGCAGCATTTGTAGTAAAAAGACCCAAATTTGAATTCTGGCTCTGATGCATCTTAGGGATGAATCCCTTGGTGAATCAGCTTTATGGACTTCAGTGTCCTCATGTGTAAAATGTGGCATTCAGACCAGAAGAGGGCTGAGGTGGCTACAAGCTCCAACTCTGTAAGTCTATAAGGTAGGACTGAAGTTAGGTCTTGAAGGACATGTAAGATCATAGAATTTAAAAGTGAAAGAGACCTTAACAAACATCTTGTCTAGTCCTCTCATCCTAAAGAAATAGTAAATAGAGGTACAGGAAATGACTTATCCAAGTTCACATACTCTGGTACACTCTGCCAAAGAATATGCAGAGTTAAGAATTGAACCCAAGACTTCTGACTCCAAATCTAACATACACTTCTTGTTCTGCTATAGATTTAGATCAGTAGAATGAGGAAAGGACAGTCATAGGAAACAGCATGACCCACTCTAGGAAGGAATGTCTTTTTATTATCGCACATCATCCCTACACATCGCACATGATCCCCCCCTGTGCAGATGGCTAAGTTTGGATATAATCTGTTACTGCTGTCACTCTGTTCCACCTGCCTCCTCCCTTTTCCTCGACCCCCTCAGAGCCACCCTCCCCCTACTCCATGAGGTCAGGGGATTGGCAATGCACCCGGAAGTTTTAATAAGCCATCCCCTTTCCTTGGCGCAGCAAGCCACTACCACAGTAGAGGCTTTGTCCTTCTCAGCCTAGTTTCACGGCTGCCTCTCCTCTCACTCACTGACCGGCTGACCACGGCCTTTTCTGTTTTTCCCTTCCTTTTCCCTCCTCCCAATCATTAGGTCTCCATGGAATCCTTTGAGTACACTTTGGGTTCCTTCTGCTACATCCCAACCACTCAGCATCAGGACTCCTCTTCCTTCACAGGGGCATCTTAGAGCCAAGGACAAGATGACACCATAACTACTACTGGGGAGGTTTTTCAGTCAGGGACAGAATGACAAAACTGCATATTCTGCTGAACAAAAAAGTGGTAGATAGCCATGAACAAGACCCAAGGGTGGCCAGAGTGTTAGTCTTAAATTAGTTATAGAGCACCCTATTCAGTGAGCTTCCTTTAGTCAAACACAACAAATTTTAACCTGATGAATAATACATAGGTACTAGGTAAATTGAAGATGGCAAAGGCTAGGACTAGATGCTACTACAATGTCTAAAATCAAATCTAGAGGGGAAAACTACTTCCTGTAGGAAGTTCTAAGCATTTCTGAAAGTAGAAAGGGACATTCTTTGGCAATTGTCAGGGTAAGGGTATATCAAGGACAGGAAAGGTTCCCAGGTAAATCAGCATCATAGAAGGTTAAAGATGGGAGAAATCTTAGAGATCATAAAATATAAGACATGGAAAGGAACTTCTTGCCAATTCCAAACTCTTCATTTTATACATCAGGAAATGGAAACCATAGAGATGAAGTGATTGGCCCAAAATTCTACTTAGTATTAGAGCCGGCACCTAGAACCTCAATCTGTCCAGTGTTCCTTCCACTACCCAACCAACATAGCCTCTGCAAAAAGGGAAGAGGGCTCCAGGGAACAGTAAGACTGTATACTCTGGAGTGAAGAATACAAGCTGAATAAAGCCAATAGGTTAGAGAAAGACATGCTCAGGAATTGAAATTTGATTCAGAAGAAATTGAGAGGAGACAAGTTTCTGGGAAAGGGAGTGGCAGTATCAAAATGATGCTAAACAGAGACTTTCTTCACTTCCCCATACAAGATGAAGAGGAAGCTATATTGTCGAGGTATGAGAGATGGACGCCTGAATTAGGCTTTGTGGTTGTGAGCCAGGGGAGGAAAAAGGCAGAATTGAGAAATAATTTAGGATAAAAATGATCAGGATTTGGTACCAAGGTAGATATTAGGGAGAAGACAGAAAGTGAGAAGACAAAGAGGCATTGAAGAAGACTTCTAAATTTGGGGGGAGGGGACAAAGGATGAGGACTCCAGGGAAAATGATCAAAATGGTAGATGGGAGGATGAGGGGAAAAGATGAATACTGTATTTTCACTTTTTTAGTTTCAGTTATCATTAATGGGGTGGTTTAACAGATTGGGTCCAGAGTCTCTCAGCCTCTGATTGAGATAGTTTGGGGGCTGGCTCCCAAGAAGAGGCTCTGACCTGAGAAGTTGCTTATTTCTTTGTTGGTCAGCTCCTACCTCAACTACCCACTGGCAGGAAACCAGATCATCTTCTACCAACATTGGCCATACTGCCTTAACTTACCAAGAAGTGTTTGGGAATCCAAGCAGAAGAAAAGACTACTTAACCTGGAAGGGATCTAAAAGAGTATGGGCAAGTCATTTAACCTTTTTGGGTCTCACTGCTGTTATCTGTAAAAAGAGAAAACTGAATTAGATGACCACTGAAGTTCAACTCTAAGTCTATGATTCTATAAACTCTCTCACTTCACAGATGAAGGCACTGTAGTCTAAAGAAGAAAAGTATTATTCTCATCTACTATCTGAGGCTTTTCTAGATTCTCCAGATGTTAGGCTCCCCAATAAATTATCTTGCATTTATTTTTATATTTATTTTCTATTTATTAAAATGTTTTCCCCCTATGGAACCTGAATTCTGTGAGGGAAAAGAATATTTGGTTTTTGCCTTTGTAAACTTTATCACCTAACGTAGTGTCAGGCACCTAGTAGATGCTTAAGAAGCCTACTATGTTGCCCAAGGTTACAGAATGAATGGCAGAGAAGGGACCAGAGTCTCTCCAGTACCAGTCTAGTGTCTAACCACGATGTTATCCATAAAGACATGACCACTGAGACAGCAGGGAGGAAAGACAGCTATTTCTCTGATCAAATAGTTGTTTCCACGGACCATATGTGAAAGGTTTCTGACCCAAGTCAGTCAGGATCTTGGTATATTTAGCTATCACTTCAGCCAGGGGTTAGGAACTTGGGCTCAGGGAATGCCAAGGACCATTGTGGTACCACTAGCCTACTCCATAAAGATTCAACATCTTCCCTTGACCACAAGGGTTCAGACCACCCTGGGGTCAAGATTAAGGAGTTAAGTTCTTAGTACATTTCCAGCCTCCTATCTCTAAACTTTCTGTTTTTCTGGAATCTGAGACTCCAGAGAATTCCTCTGGATGGAAGATTAAGGAAGGTCAAGTAAGCTCCCATCTTCAAATCTACCTCCAATTACCTAAATAATAGGAACTCTCTCTCTCTACCACATCCCCAAGCCACTATGACTCTTCTAGGTAAGAGAAATTCGAGGACCCTTTGCACTATATGTCTCTGATCAAAAGGTCTGAGGAAATCCTGAACCAGGTTGGGAAAAGGGCTGTGGCCTGCCATCAGAGCTGACACTTCTCTCCCACTTCCACCCTCCCCCTCTCTACTTTCCTTCCAGTTCTCTTTCCTACAGGGAAGCTGTTCCTCACACCCTGCAGAATGAGGGAAGGAGAGGGGGAAAAGGGGACACCAAAAGCCGAAGATATCATCTGCAGCCATGTGGGTCTGTCTGTCTGCTCAGCCAAAGGAAACAACGACTTAGGCTACCCACCACAGTCTTGTTCACAGTCTCTGCCCTCCTCCTTCCCCCCAACCCCCGCCGCACGGTGTCCTTTGGACAGATGTGGTCTGGTGGGTGGGGCTACAGAAAGGACCTTTTTCTGGGTAGAAAAATGCAACTTCTTGACTAATCCTCAGCCCTGAGCTTGAGCAGGGATGTGTGTGTGTCAAGAAGCACCCTTCCCCAAACCTCTTTGTACCAGGCAGGCTCCCTTCATCTACTAAGATATATAGTTACATTGGCTCAGATCTCTGTTGTATCTGGCAGTCTGGATTCCCCAACAACCTCTTAGAACTTATAAAGAAAGGCTCTCCTCCACTGCCAGACACCCCCTTTACAGTCAGACACAGAAACACTTACGGGGTGTTTCTCCTACCACAACAGTAGAGTTGAATTTCGGAGACCCCGGCAAGCTTTTCCCCTACCCTGAATTAGGTGATGCACACCTTCAGAGTCCGAGACCGGGGTGACAGAGGCAGAAAAAGAGGGGTAGTCAGAGCAGGGCAGGGATCTGGGCACAGAAGAAACCCCCACCCCCACCCCACACTCCCTCTACTCGGAGGATTAACAGCCCTTCATGCCCTCGAAGGCATCCTCACCCGGGCTGCCCAAACCACTAGCCTCCCGCCCCCGCCCTTCCCCCTGCTCTGCTCCTCGGACTCTCCCTCGTCTCCCACGGTCGGTGTGGCCCCAGTCAGCGGATCCGGCGCCCTTGCCCGGTGCCCACAGTCCCGAGCTAAGCCCGGAGCACCGGGCGCCCGACTCAGTCGCCAGCCCTTGGGGCCAAGGAGGAGATAGGCGACTAGGAGCGAGGAGCCCCGGGCAGGGTCGAGGGAGAGGTTCAGGACCAACCCGGCCCAGGTCATGCAGCCGTCTGAGGTTGGAGCCGACGGCCGGAGCCGTGCAGGGGCGCGCCCGTCCCCCCGAGGCCGGGCTCGACAGCCCCCTCTCCTCCCTCCCGCCCTCCCGGGGGCCTCCTGCCGCCAGCCTCACCTCCTCCTCCATGGCCGGGCCGAGCGGGAGGCGGGGGAGGGGGGAAACGGGCGGGCGGCTCCCGCTCCTGCCGCTCAGCCCCGGGAGTCACTAGCCCGTCCGCCGCGGGGCCCCTGCGGCTCCGCTCGCCCCCATCCCGGCCGGGCGGCAGCTTCTCCCCTCTGTCCGTCCCGCCCGCAGCTCGCCCAGAAGAAGAAACTTCGGCGGGGGGCGGAGCCGGAGGCGGGGAGAGATTTCTGAGGCGGGGCGGGGGGAGGGGGCGGGACGAGGGGCCGGGAGGGGTTGGTAGGCCGGAGTCGGGGTGGGGCCGGAGCCTGGGCGGGGAGGGGGGGCGGGAGGAGTTGTTGTGTTGGTGGGGCCGGAGCCTGGGCGGGGCCGGGAGCCGGACGAGGAGGGCGTCGGGATGCGTTGGTGTATTGGGGGGGCCGGAGCCTGGGCGGGGCCCGGAGGCGGGGCCGAAGGGGCCAGTAGGGGTTGTGGGGCAGGGGCCGAGGAGCTCAGGCGCCGGAATCGGAGGCGGGGCGGGCCCTTTCTTTTCTGGAGGGTCTGCCCGGAGCCGGAGGCTGGGGTGGGGCGAATCATGGGGAAACGAGGATTCCCGGCCGCAGTCTAAAGTCACCTGTCCGGAGGAGTGCCGGGGTTAGGGAGGCGGCGAGGGCTCCGCAACCGGCCCAGCACTCGCGCTGGGGTCGGGAAGGGGGTTGGAGATGGATGGCTAAGGCTAAGGATGAGGGGAAACCAGAGAAGTCTAAGACAGGGCCGGCCCCTGCCTGGGCTGAACAAGGCGGAGCTAGGACTTAGGGGAGGCGGAGTCGAAGCTGCCGGAGTTTAAACCCCCGGCCCGTCCCCTCCTGAGACGTGACTCTAGCCCGGCCCCTCATCCCCCTCCCCTTTCTTCAAACCTGTCTCCTTCTGGTTGGTTGGTCCCGCACGCGCCGGTAGCGCCTGTTTGGCTCTGGGTACCACTCGATGCCTTCCTCCGTCTAATCAGAGTAGGGATCCAGGAGGAGAAAAGCCAAGAAGAGGGCAGCATCGGAGGCAGAAGAAGGCAGGGTAAGCTATTAGGAGTTAAAGCGGGAGCCTGTATGGCCTCTCTCTGCAACGGGTTGCATCAATCTGGTTACCTCCCTCCTAGGCCTGTCAGAAATCTGGGAATTAGGATACTTGGGCTCTTTTGGCAGGTCAGGCTCTGACTCATAATGCCTTTCAGAGCTTGATTCCTTCCCTCGTGGACCTCAATTTACCCTGATACGCAGGCAATGCAATATAGTGGAAAGAGAGTTGAAATTGGAATTAGGAGAAACGGAGTTGCCAATTCCGCTTCCTAGCACTTATCTGTTTTGTAACCTTGGACACAACCCTTTTACCCAAACCTGTTTCCTCGTTTGTAAAATGGTGCGCCTATAGTACTTGTCTCTCAGGGCTGGTGTGAAGATGAGATGGGATAATAAAGTGCTTTGCAAACTTTAAAGTGCTACATAAATGATAAGTATTGTTACAATGTATCTTAGACAAAAGGAACTCGAAGCTGAAGCAACTGGACTTCCTGAGGACCCAGGGAATTCAACCTTTCCAAGTGTAATTTTATATGATTTTCAGTGACGCTGCAGCCAATTGGAGTCTTCTTCTCTCTCCTCTTAGCAAAAACTAGTTCATGCTCCTCCCTCCAACTTAGTTCCCAAATAAGACAATCACTATTTTCCAAATGAAATCCCTCCTCTTCCAGCCACCAAACATCATGGCATGCCCTTTTCTTCTCCCCTAGCAGACCTGTCTTCCCTCCCTTCTCTCAAGCTGTTTGAACATGAGCTGGCATTCTCTTTGAGGGTTTAGTCTCGTTCTCTCCCCATTGCCAAAACTTTCTCCTTACATAGTTCCAATGTGGGACCTGCTGAACAGTGCCAGCTGGCATTGAGAATCTCTGAGAGGCTGTCACCATAGAAAGGGTTAAGTCAGACTTGCAGGATCGGTTGTGACCTCCTTAGCCTGTTACTTACACGGCAGCAACTTTATACAGTAGTTGAGTCTTGACTTCCTGCTCAGCTGTCTCTCCCTAGCTGGGCCCTGGGCACTCTGACCTGCTTTCAGACTTGTGCCCTGAATGAGCAATTGGAGGACCTAATGCCCCAGAGGTAGCTGAGCCCCTGGCCTGGTTTGTCACATGAAGAATAAAGATGAGAAAAGCATCTCCCTCTCCACTCTCAGGATTGATTTGGACCATCACAAAAAGGCTGGACCTGTCGACCCATGGAATGTGAGGGAGGTGGGGAGCTATAGTGACCTGGACTCCTGGACAGAGGAGGGTGTCCTCTCTGGCCTAGGGCCTCCACCCCTTCGTTCTTTTTTCTCTCCAACCCCATACAAACCCCAACTTGATATCATGGGAACCTAGATTTAGAGCTCCAAAGACCTTAAAGATTATTTGTACCACCTCTTCATTTTGCAGATTAGGAAATTGAGACCCGGAGAGATTATCTCACTTGTCTTTCTCTCTAGTGCTTAGAATCCTACCACCCTTTCAGAACACATCTCAGACACCACCTTTTTCACTCACCTGACCACAATGATTCCTTCTTCCTTTGAACTGGAGCACCTATACCATTCACTTGGCACCCCCTCTTTATTGCCATCCATCTGTAGTTATCTTTTTCTTTGGCGATCACTTGTCTCCCTAACGAGTCTGTAAGTATGCCCTTTGAGAGCATGGATTACGTTTAGGTTTCTGTATCTCCAGTAGCCTGCACACAGAAGACACTCAGTAAATGGTTTTTGATTGACAGGATGCCTCTGACAGTACTAGGGGAGAGCCTGCTGGGTATTTGCTGATGAACACGCCCAACACCAATTTTCCAATACCTAAGACTTTTGCTGCTGTTTTTCCTCAAGTACTTGACAGGTCTGAATTGTTCTGAAGTCTCTTGTGTTTGCTGTAGTGTCAACTGAAGAAAATCTAGCCTGGGATATCAGAGGAAGCCAGGCCTGTCACAAGCTGACGCAGGCACCATGTGGTTTTATTTTTCTCAATCTCCAGCTTTGTGTAATCATTGCTCCTCTCTGATCCTGCCTTGGGTTTTAGACATGCTGGGTTGTGCTGCTTGAGCCTTAAGCTCCAAGGGTTGAAATTACTGCAGGGAAATGGAGTCTGGGGCTAGGAGTCAAAAGAGATCACATCTGTGCACCGTGACTCACTTTGTGAACTTGGGCAACTCACTGGTCTTCCACATTCCACATTCAATAATCTATCCACCACAGTACAGCACCTCTCCTAGACCATTTTATCATTAAAGAATGAAGGTTCAGTTCTGTTTTCCTTGCTGAACATGGAATCTGGAAGATAAGAGTTCAAATCCTGCCTGAGACAGTTATTTGCTTTGTGACCCAAATAATAATAGCACAGTGCTTGGCACATAGGAAATTACTTAACGAGTGCTAATTGATTTGATTTGGCTTGACTATCATTTAGCCTCAGTGGATCTCATTTTTCTTATCTGTAAAATAAGGAGGTTGGACTAATGATCTCTAACATCTCTTCTACCTCTAAATTGGATCATTTAACCTTTTTTTGTGTGTCCTGCACCCCTTTGATAGTCTATGGATTCCTTCTCAGAATAATGTCTTATTAAATTTGTTAAATGCATAAAATAAAATACCAGAGATTACAAAAGAAATAAATTATATTGAAATATAATTATTAAAATAGTTTAATATAATACATTTTATTATATGATACATTAATTATATACATATAATTAATATAATGTAATAATTATTTTTAAAAATTTAAAACTAAGTTTATAGACCACAGGTAAAGAGTCTCAATTAATGATCTCATGACTAAGGTCCCTTCCAGATATTATGTTGCATGAATCTCTATCTTTTAGGATGCAAAGGATGCCTGAAAACACTGAAGCCAAGGCACCAAAGGAAGCAGAAGCTGCTTCCCTCCTCATTCCCTGCAGTAACCTCACATATTGGGATAGCACCTCTATAATCTGACCAGTCAGATTACATCTAAACTATTATATTCAGCTCTAGGAGGCTCATTTTAGTTGGGGCATCAATCTACTGGAGATTTTCTGAAGGATATTCATCAACATGAAAAGGGGCATGCAATTCATGCCATTTAAGGCTAGCCAAAGGAACTGGGGATCTTTAACCTGGAAAACAAAAGGCTTAGTGGGGATATGATAGCTGTCTTCAAGTATGTAAAGGGTTGTCACATGGAAAAAGGATTCAACTTCAAAATTTGTCAAACATTTATTAAGTGAAGACTCTGAATACAAAGACATAACTAAAATAGTACCTGCCTTCAAAGTTTGCCTTCTGCTGTCTTCTTCTGTAACATGATACAGTGGAAGATCTGCAGCTTTTGGCATCAAAAGACCTGGATTTGAATCTCAGATCTTCTGTTTACCACCTATGTTGGACCATAGCCACCAATATCCTTTCCAGCTCTAAAATTTATGCTCCTGTGATCCCATGTGGATATACCATATTCACAAGGAAGTAAAAAGAAAATAATTTCAAGAAGAGAAGTGCTACCATATGAGTCATTGAGAAAGGGCCCTTGTGTAAGAAGTAACACCTCAGTTGGCCTTGAAAAAAGCAAAGGTTACAAACAAGGGTGATGAGAGGAGCAGCAAATTCCAGATAGTCTCAAGTAGAGGAAAGAGGGCAAAGACTTCAAGTCAGGAGATAGAAGGAGGGAGGGAAGGAAGAAAAAGGAAGGAAGGAAGGAAGTTAGGAAGGAGGAAAAGAGAAAGGAAAAAGGAAGGAAGACAGGAAGGAAGAGATTGAGAGAGGGAAAGGAAGTATTTGTTAAGTATTCACCATGTGCCAGGCGCAGTGCTAAGTACTTTACAAATATGATCTCATTTGATCCAACAACCCTGAGAGGTAGGTGCTATTATTGTTCCACTTTATAGAACAAGAGCAGAACTTTCAGCAATCATTGGAAGTTTCATGGAAGCAAACTAAGGTTTGATATAAGGAGAAAATCCTTGACAATTTTATCTCTCCAAAGGTAGAGTGGGCTGCTATCAGAGGTGTCAAGCTCCACCCTCGTTTGAAGTCTTTTTAACAAAGGTTGGATGCCCACTTGCTGTCTGTTCTAGAAGGGATTCTTCTGTCAAGGACGGCCTGACTCGATGGTCAGTGAAGTACCTTGCATCTCTGAAATTCAGTGACTCTGTGGCTAACAGTTGAATGCTTTTTATTCCCTACAAGCTAACATTCTCATCAGTTCTCTCCATCCCATGCTATACAATGTTATGTTGTCACTGACTACCTACTACATAGGCAATACAGAGCTGTAATCTGGGGATCTTACCCTGTGAAGCTAATAAGTCCTGGGAGACAAGACTCATGAACGAATAAATACCACAACATGAAACACTCTCCCCTGTTCAGTGTTTCCTCTCCTTACCGAACTGACCGTAGATATAATTATAATATAGGTGGAGTTGATCTTGAATCCATGCCAATCTACAAAATAGACCTGCCTATCTCTAAAAATGTCCTACAAGTCATTCTCTTCCACCAAAGCTTCCTTGATGAAGTAGAAATTAGATGATCTGTCTCCCTATATAATCAGACTTGCTCATTCAGCTCCTCAGTGCAAAAACAAAAAAGGCAAACTAAGCCTTTTTTTAGCAAATCCCTCATATGGTCTAAACACACTGGTAGTGCTAAGGCTTTAAGTAGTGTTGTCTATACATTTCATTTACAGTAATCTTTATTCTGTAGCCCCTTCTCCCTGGGATTGTACTGGGGGAGACCCCCAGGTTGTGATCAAGAGGCTGTTGGGGGTAGAAAATAGGGAACTACTGAATTTGTATACAGAACATGGTAAAAAGTAAAAGTGGATGGAGACAACCGCCTGGGACAAGGAGTTCAAGGACAAGGGAGAGGAATCACAGACATGGGAGGAGTCCCTTTCCATGCCTGGACCTGCCCTTGACTCCCCAATCCACCATTGTATTAGGGATGGGTGATCTAGCTCCTGTACAGCCTAACCCATGCTCCAGCAACACAAGGAAATAATGAGAAAGTAGGATCAGAAGAGAGGGAAGAGAACAGTCAATAAAGAAAAGCAGCCAGAAGAGAAATAAGTACCCTTGAGACTTCCCTGCTGAGGGGACAGTTATCTTTCAAAAGACTGGGAGAGGAAAAGCACATGAAAGGTGCCTGCTAGCTCCTGGTGGAGATATGGAGACATACGCCAAGTGCCTGAATTTGAGGAGGAGTCCTGTAAGCTGGTTATGGACTTCTTGGATATGGGAGAAAGCATAAGCATACCAGTTACAATGTACATGTCTTAGTATTTTGGGTTTTATTCCCTTTGCTTTTATGGATATGAGCAAAAAATTGTATAAGTTAAACCATGCTTGTGTAATCAGCGTCTTTATATCATTCTAATATGACTTCAGATTCTGGCCAGAAACTCTGAGGGTCTTCCCTTTGCAGACTGATTCTTTCAAGAAGGCAAACTAGACCATTTTTGCTTTAGTTCTTCCCTAGCCTTTAATTATTGAATGGACATTGCCTGAGACAAACTGAAACCTGGGAAAGACCTTAGCTAAAAAAGGCCAAAGTTTCCCATGGCATCCGGGGCTATTACCAGTCATCGTGCCCTATGTCTTGCTGCTGAATTCAGATGACTCTGGAGAAGACAGTGAGGCAGAGACTTTGCCTCACTTAATTCAATTCACCTGCAAATCAAGACCTCACCTTCCTGATGTGGTTGGTCAAAGGGAGGACAACGAACATAACAACCTCATAGAACTGCAACAAGAAGGGAAGAAGACAGACTTTTCCCAGTGAAATGGGATCAAACCAAGAGTTTAACTGGGAAAATCTACCAAGAACACACTCCTAGACTAATGAGGAGGGGCAGTGTCCCCCACAAAAGGGGAACGATAGCCAGCTGTCTGAGAACCAGTGAACTTAGTGTTTCTCCAAAGTGCCCTTAGATGTTGACCAGTGGTTTGTTCCTCCTGCCTTTTATTTTGAATAATTTTTGTAGTGGAACAGCCAGGGAGTCCAGTAGATAGAGTACGGGCCCTAAAATAAGAAGGACCTGAGTTCAAATGTGACCTCAGACACTTCCTAGCTGTGTGAACCTGGGCAAGTCAAAACTTCCCCTCAAAAAATAATAATAATAAAGTATTTTTTATTGATGTCCCTTTTTAACATTACCATAGTTTTTCCCAGCATCACTCCCTCTACCCCTCTCAGAAAGTCATCCCTGACAGTATTTTTTTAAGAAAAAAAGAGGAAAAGTTAGCATAACTAGCAATACTTTGAAAAAGTCAGAAAATATGTGCAATGGGTAGTCTTTGTGGACCTCCCACCTCTGCAAAGTAATAGTTTGGGAGTGTCTTCTCATATCTCTTCTTTCAAGCCATGCTTATTTTAAATCTTGCAATATTCAGTTTTGATTATTGTGGGGGTTTGACTGTTCTTTGTTGACATTTTTGTAGTCATTACATATAGTAGGATTTTTAAATTTTATTTTATTGTTTTCTCATTTACATGTAAAAAAATTTTGACATTTGCTGTTTTAAAATTTTGAGTTACAAATTATTTCCCTCCCTCCTTCCTTGAGAAGGCCATGTTACAAAATAAAATGCAGACAAAAAAGTCCAAGAAAAATAAAGTAAAAAAAAGAGTATGTTTCAATCTAA
>CM053769.1:578569036-578814465 GCA_028658325.1 Potorous gilbertii | reverse complement strand
AGGAGTAGGGTATACTCTGGGAATCTGTGAGATCCCAGTTCCTCTAAGATGGCATAATCAAGCGTGTACTGGTCTGGAAGGAGAGAGGGATTTTTATGTCCAGAATCTTAGCAATTACCTCTCCACAGCCACCTAGCCTCCAGTTCCACCAAGTCAGCACTGGGGGCTGATTTTCAGATAAGATGGATGGGCAGGGCCGCCATTCAGTGTGAGACAAAGACCAGCTCAGCCAGGGCCTCTATCCAGGGCTGAGATAAGACTCAGCTCTTCAGTGCCCCCAGAGGTTTTTACGCTCCAACAATAGCGCAATCTGTATGGGCTGCTGGGCAGCCTCTGTGGCCATTGCCTGCTGCTGGAGCTATGGGAAGGCCCTTCTCCCTTCCTGACCAGCTGATAAAACCCCGTCACTGACCTTTGGCACCTGTGAGCCAAGAGATCTGAGGATCAGCTGCTGCAACTGGAGATTCTGCCCCCAAGGTGTCCTCCTCCCAGAGTCTCATCACCCCACGCAGCCAAGGCTGGGCTAGGCATTCCGCTCGGCGTCCAGCACAACCTATGTTCCGTGGGCCTTTCAAGTCACCGTGGGCTGGAAATCTCCTCCACTCTGTTGTTCTCCACTTCTGCTGCTCCAAAATTTGTTGAGTCCCTCTCTGCAGGTATTTTGTGGGCTGTGGGGGGAGACCCTGCGTAAGTGTGTCTTTCTAGTCTGCCATCTTGGCCTTATTTCACTACATCAATTCATGTAGATTTTTCCTTACTTCATCACATTTTTAATTTCTTACAGCAAAATAATACTATATTATGTTCATGCACTACAATCTATTTAACCCTTCTCCCATCAATGGGCATCTACTTTGTTTCCATTTTTTTTTTTTTTGCAATTACAAAAAAAAGTGTTCCTAAAAGTATTTTGGTGTATATGGAGACTTTTTTTTAGTCACTGACCTCCTTGGGATATGTGCTTTGTAATGGAATCTCTGGGTCAAAGGAAATCCCTTCCAGCTTTCTCATCTCCAAATTTGACTTTAAATAATCTCTATCTGCCTCTGACAGCAAGGAGATCAAATCAGTTGGTATTTAAATTAATTCAGGCTATTCACTGGAAAGTCAAATATTGAACCTGAAACTTAAATTCTATGGCCACTTAATGAGAAGACCCTGATGCTGGAAAAGGTTGAAGGGAAAAGGTTGAAGAGAAAAGGAAAAAGGAATGGGAGAGGATGAGATGGACAGATAGTGTCATGGAAACAACAAACATGAACTTAAACAAACTTTGAAAGATAGTGGAAGGTCCAAGATCCATAGGGTCAACATGACTGAACAAAAAAAAAAATCTATGTCTTTATTTAAGTGAGTGATAAAAATGTTAAATATGGAAGCCTACAAGAATAAGCATTCCTTTATTAAAACATCTCCTTTATACCAGATGCTTTACAAATATTATCTCACTTTATCTTCACAATAACTCTGAGAAATGTTATTATATCTTCATACTACAGTTGAGGAAACTGAGACAGACAGGCATTTAAATGATTTTCTGGGGTTTACATGGCTAGTAAGTGTCTGAGGCCAGATTCATCAGGTCAAGTAGAAATCTCTGAGGTATTCCACAGGATACCTCCTTCCAAATCTAAAATGAACCTGACTATTCTTTGAGTCTGACCACAAGAGGAAGATACCAGAAGCTGCTCACTCATAAACTAGGAGGAGTCATGATGATTTCAGGGCAGAGTGTCATATTCAAGCTTAATGTAAAGAAAAACTTCCCAATCATTAAATCTACATTCAAAAGTAGAATGGGTTATTTCAGAGATAGTGAGTTTTCCATCACCGGAATTCTTTAAGGAGAGTCTAATTACTGGTTAAAGATGTAATGGGGTGGGGTTAGGGGTGGACTTGGTTAGACCAGATGAATTTAGCACACACTCCCCATAGTGAGATTCAACTTCTCTTTAATTTCTCCCTGAATTGGAAAACCCTGAGGGTTCTGTAATGGTTTGTTTCATGTGCTACCTCCTCCCAGAAGCTTTTGCCAGTATCTCCTAGTTGGGAGAAGTACTCTCTCCCTCCTCAAATTATACTGTATAAATGTTCTATGTGAACTCCTTTATAACAGGAATTGTTTTGCCTTTGTTTCCTAGAGTTTATCATGATCCCTTCCACACAGCAAGAGCTATAAGAGCTTGTCAAAGGTGTTGAATAGCCAGATTAAAAGAGTTTACATTAATGGCCCATTGTCAACTTGGACAGTCTCCAGTGGGGAGGCCCAGAGATTTGTACTTGGCCATTTTTATCAATGACTTGGATGAAGGCACAGCTGGCACCATTATCAAATTCGCAGATGGCACAAAGCTGCGAGGGATAGCTAATGAACTATATGATAGAACTGGGATCCAAAGCATCTTGACAACTTAGACTGAATCTAATAAGGTGAAGTTTAATGGAAATAAGTATAAATCTGATATTTTTGGGTTGTTTTTTTTAATGAACTTCATATATATGAACTGGAGGAGGTATGGTTGGATAATACTTTATTTTAAAAGTACGTTGGGGTTTTAGTGCTTTGCAAGTTGGATATGATTCAACAGTGTACTATGGCATGCAAGAAAGATAATGTGGTCTAAAGGTGCATTAAGATAGACATACCTGCCATGGTCGCTAGTTGTTGGAAGGAGCACTGTGTCCTGCATTCAGATTTAACCTCAGACACTAGCTGTGTAACCCTGGGCAAGTCACTTCACCCACTCTGTTTGACTCAGTTCCCTTATCTGTAAAATGAGGTGGAAAAGGAAATGGCAAACCACTTTGCAATTTTTCTTTGCCAAGAAAACCCCAAGTGGGATCACAAAGTCAGACACTATAACCACAAATAGCACTACGTACTTGTTGACTCCTCTAGCAGTGGGAATTTTTTCTAGGTATAGAATCAGCCTCAATAGCCCCTTGTGGTCCCTTCCAACTTTGGAATTCTGATACTGGCCATATATTAGAATCTAAGGAACAGTTTGAAATGACCTGAGTTTTCTTTTACAGACGAAGAGAATGAGGTTGGGAGAGAAAATGACTTGCCCACAGTCTAACAAAGAGCGATGATATTCATTTATCCATACATCACAAACATTTATAGAGCGTCTACTCTGCGCTTGCCTAGCACTCATTTAGATAAAATAAAGGGTCCAGTGATAAACGAAATGCCTTTCTTAGGGGCTGGGAGCGCAACGCACTTCTCTTATACATACAGTCCTGGATTAATAGTCGCTTAATACGTGCTAGTTGATTGACTGATTGAACACGCATTCCAAAAATATGCCTGCTTTTGTCCTGGAGCTGCATTTTTTTCAAGGCCGCAGCAGCAGCTGCCACGGTTCGCATCTTCTCCGACACGGGTGTGGGGGCGAATACGTTTTGAGAATGCAGCCGCAAGGCTAGGTTAGATTGAGTGAGGTAACACACTCCGCCCCAACTCAAGATTAATGACCCCCCTCTCCCGCGTTTATGGTACGGGCCACCTAATAATAGAAACCCCTTCTCTTTTCAGATGCGTGGTACATTCCGAGCTCTTCCCTCAGGGGCTAGGAGGAGGCGGGACTCAAAGGTGGCCACGCCTTCGATCTCTGATTGGCTGAAATAGTTAAAGGTCCTGTAGGGGATTGGCTGTTCTTTTAGCAGGCATTTTTGAAAGTTCCCTGCTTTAGAACTTTGGAATAGGTACCGGCTTCGGTGTGTCTGCCGCTGGGTCCGTCCATCCACTGATCCATTGATCCTTTCCAGGAGAAAGTCTGCCAGAAACTGTACCCTGCAGGTGGAAGCCGCCGCGTGTGGAGTGGGGGGGGGGGGGGAGGTGCGAGAGGGCCTGACTGGTTCTGGATTTGGGATCCACGCGGGAAGGTTCGCGTGGCTGCTGAGAGGGGACTGGGGGCAGAACTGCGCTAGCCCAGGGTCCCGGGGCTTCTGCGGAGTGGGGCTTGCATGTCCTTTTCGAAGCTTGGAGGCAGAAGACCCAGGACACTTAAGCAAGCCTCGCTGCAGCCCTCCCATTCCTGCCCCCGCACCCTAGCCCTCCTACCCCTCTCCCCAAACTCCCACCTCTTTTCACCGAACTCGACCGTACCCCATCACCCCTACGAAGGCTCCCCTGGGCCCCTCTGGATTCTCTCTTCTCTGTCCTTGCGACAATCCTGATGTCCGCTTTCCCCCACTGAAGATTTCGTGTTTCTTATGCGCCCCTATCGTCTGTGAAAAATTCCGTCTTCACTTTCACTCGTGTCTGTGTGCCTTCTCTCAAACCCTAAGTCCCAATCTGCATTCCAGCTCTGCTTCTGCTTTTCTGAACCTCCACCTCATGGAAGCTGAGAGTAAATTGTTTTGTTTTAATAGCCCCAGCACTCATATACCTTGCACATAGTAGGTGCTTAGAATAGCATAGATCTAGACTAGCTGGAAAGGCCCTCAGAGGTCATCTAGTGAGGTTAACTGTCTTACCCCAAGGCGACATTCTTGGTAAATGAGATTGGAATGCTAACTCCACCCAACTCCCCTTCCACTGTATAATGCTAGATGTTTATTGAATTTGGTTAAATTGAACTGCATCAGCCATCTCTTGCTTCATCTCTCTGGACCTCTCCCAACTCCAGGTCCCCCAAAATGATGGGGATTAGGCTTCCGCCTGATGTCTTTCCCATCTCTAAATGCTATGCTCGGTCAGTTCTTATACTAATCCCATTCCCAATTCTTCTGTGTTGGGTGATGACAGATCCTCTCTCTCTCTTCTATCTGCCTCTCATGTGCTCACATGACAGATTCTCCATCTCCAGCTTTCCTTTTGCTACTTTTCCTCCCTTCTAACAAGACCTTTTGGTTTAAATTAAACATCTATCTTCATGTGAAGATATCCATCATCATCGATGAACATTTTCCTTCCCATATCTCCCCCGTATCTGCCCCAGCCAGACTTTGTGTACCCTTTTAACAGACTCTGTATTCCCAGACAGGGTCGGAGGAATGTCGCCTATAATACTATCGGAGTCGGAGGAGCTAGACAACTCAGCTCTCCAGTGCCGCGTGGCCCTAGAGGAGCTAAGCCCCGGCGGACAACCCAGGAGGCGGCAGGCCATCAAGGATGCTGAGCTCAGTTTGGGCCGAAATGAACGGAGGGAGTTGATGCTGCGCCTTCAGGGGACAGGTCGGTCCCGCTGCTTCCCACTTCGGAGCGCCAGACTTTTCACCCGATTTGCAGCTGTTGGCCGAAGTGCCCTTCGCCTCAGCCCTGACTCCGACTCTGGCCTTAGCTCAGGTCACATCCAGCTACTGCTGTCTGACTGCCCACCGGACAGGCTGCGGCGTTTCCTACGGACCCTGCGCCTTAAACTGGCCACCGCCCCTGGCCCCGGCCCAGCCCCTTTCCGATCCCGGTTGCTTGGGCCCCGAACTCAGAATTTCTATACCATCAGTCCTATTCAACCAGAGAACCTGCAACCGATGGCGGCCCCTGGAACTCAGGACACAACCCCTGTGAGGGGGCCACGTCCCCAGGACAGAGACCAGTCTGTCAAGGTGAGAACTGAGCTAGGGACTGCAGAATGGAGGTGGTCTGGAGTACAGGGGTGGGAGAAGGTGATACAGGAGCCATGGGAACACCAAATCGGGAGACTGATAGTTGTGTTGAACTTCAGTTTTTCTCACCTGTAACAAGGGGATAATTTTTTCTTGCCCTACCAATTTCACAACGTTATTGTAAGGGTCTGACAAGATGATACATGCATTAAAATGGTTTGGAAAACATATGGTATGTAACTGGCAAAAAAATATTTTTAAAACTATATGGGAGGTTGAATTTATATACTTTATGTAAAGTATATATTTATATACTTTAAAAATGTGCTGTTGACAATAGGAATCCGAAGTTTCACAGACAAATCCCTTTTCCTGTTCTATTTTGGAAATGAGCATTTCATTTGTCAAATTCAGAATTTTTTAAAAAACAGATATATGTGTAACATATTTACATTGTCATTATCATGGTTTAGTGACATGGGCAGGGCATAGGACCCTGAGGCCACATGTGGTCTTCTAGGGGGTGCTTTTGAATGAGTCCAAGCTTTACAGAACAAATCCTTTTATTAAGGGGATTTGTTCTGTGAAGTTTGGATTCAGCCAAAGGGCTGCACTTGAGGACCTAGATGGCCACATATAGCCTTAGGGCTGAAAGCTGGGGTTTAAGAGTCAGAAAGACCTAGGTTTCAATTCTTTTTCTGACCCTTTCTCGCTATATAAACATGAATCAATCACTTAATTTCTTTAGTGACTGGTTATAAAAAAAATGTGCAAATCTGTATTAGTGGAAGGAGCCTTTTCATTGCAAGTTCCCTATACAGATGAAATCACAGGTCTATATGACCCCCTATCTCTCCCCCCCCCCACCCACCAAATAAACTCTGTTATTATCAGGATAAGAAAAATTAGGGGAAAAATGAAAAATTAATGAGGTTACGAAGGAGCAGGGATTGTAAGACTAAAGGATCTAGAGGGGAAATGGACCTTAGAAATTATTTGATTAATCAGCAGGCATGTATTATGTGCTAGGCACTGAGCTAAGACAAAAATGAAAAAGTCCCTGGTCTCAGGGAGTTTATATTCTACCCTCCTCTATCGAATCTTACTCCAAGGCTCCCTCCCCCATTATTTGGATGAAGAAATTGGGGGCCTAGGGAAGGGAGGTCATACAGCATGTCCATGGCAGAGTCAGGTTTTGAACACAGGTCCCTTGGCTCTAAATCCAATGTGCTTGCCAACGGTTTCTTAGGACTCAGAAATCTCTTCGCTTCATTCTGCTTTCTAGGTATCTTCTACCAAGAGCACAGTGCCTAGGCATCGGCTCCAGCTGCCCTCCCCCAAGCCCCAGCTGTCCCAGGAGCAGGCCCAGGTTCTGAGCGCTGTGCTGAGGGGCAAGAGCATCTTCTTCACTGGAAGTGCAGGTGGGGAGCACACAGGGTTAAGAGACTGGGAGGCTAATGGGGGTATTGGTTTGCTTGGCTTTACCTAGCTGTAAGTTTTGCTTTTCTTGTTCTCTCAACGGGTGACAGAGAGGGAGGTGGAAAGAATTCCAAACTGCAAATAAAATAAATTTGAATTTTTTTAAAAAAGAAACTTCCACTAAGGAGGGAAGTGATTGGGATCTTCGAGGGCTACCAAAGAAGTCACCAAATGTTTCCCTAACTCCTTTGGCCCCTGTTCAGGTACAGGAAAATCCTATCTGCTGAAGAGGATCCTTGGTTCCCTTCCTCCAAAGGGCACAGTGGTCACAGCCAGCACTGGAGTGGCTGCCTGCCACATCGGGGGTACCACCCTTCATGCCTTCGCAGGTTTGTAGTAGGGATTTAAAGCCTGGGAAGGAGCAGTGCTAGGGCACAGATGAAAGACTAGGTTTCTAGGTGGGTTAGGCCGCAGAGGTAGGGAATCTGCAGCCTGAGGCCATATGTGGCCTTCCAGGTCCTCAGGTGTGGCCTTTTGACTGAGTCCCAAATTTTACAAAACAAATGCATTTATTAAGGGGTAAATATTTATTATTTGGGCTGCATGTGGCCTCGAGGCTGCAGGTTCCCCACTCCTAGGTTTGAGTATTAGAATTCAGGTGAAAGTAGAAAAGATTTCTGGGTCTGGAGTCCTTAGTCAGAAGACCTGGATTCAAATCCCACCTTTGACACTTATTATCTGTTTGACCTTAAGCAAGTTACTTATCTTCCCTGGACCTTCATTTCCTCCTCCATAAAAGAAAAGATTGAACTAAATGACCTCTGAGGTGCCTTCTAGCTCTGGCTCTCCCTGAAGCAGGTTTCCAAAGCTGGGTTTGGGGAGCCAGGCTCTTTGTAGTCTAAAAAACAGGATGAGGTTTAACAAGACTGGCTCTAGACAAAGATAAGGGAGGCTCTCCAGGAGGGGAAGTCAGCCCCTTCAGAGGACCAAGCTGAGACTCTATCCTTTACCAGGAATTGGTTCTGGAAAGGCCCCTCTTGCCCAGTGTGTGTCCCTGGCACAGAGATCCAACGTACGGCAGAGTTGGGTGAACTGTCAGCGGCTTGTCATTGATGAAGTCTCCATGGTAGAGGCAAGTTTGTTTGACAAGCTGGAAGCAGTGGCCAGGTTTGTGTGCTGGAGTGGGAGGGATGCCATGGTTGAAGGGTAAAGGGCTATCATGCCAGGTTGGTAGAGAAGGATCTGATCCTTCTCCAATTCCTAGGTTGCTTGTGAGTCTCAGAAGAGCATCCAGACCCCTCCAGTCTCCTAAATCACTGCCCCTTCCCTTTCCTTCCTTTTCCTTTCCAGAGCTATTAGGCAGCAGGATAAGCCCTTTGGGGGGATTCAGCTCATCATTTGTGGAGACTTTCTGCAGCTGCCACCAGTGACCAAGAACAACCAGCCCCCCCAATTCTGCTTCCAGGTATCTACCCCTCAACCGTGTCCTTTCCTCCTCCAGTAAAATCACATTACCCACATTTCTCTGTCTTCTCACAAAGCTAGTCTTCCATTTCTTACTTAAATATCTGTCCCCTTTGGCAATGAGACTGCTCTCCCCTATTCAGAGAAGTAACTTGCCCTATTCCTTTTGTAATTGATATCTTTTTAAAACATTACTTTTGTTTCTAGATAATCACCCTTCTCCACTCTCTACCTAGCAATCCATCAGTACAAAAAATAGAGGGAAAAAAAGCACTTCAGAAAAACTAAGCAAACCCAAGTTTGATAGTAGATGCAATGTTCTACACCCATAGTCCCCCACCTATGCAAAAGGGGGGTTCTCGCTCTCTCCCCCCCTCCCTTTCCCTCTCTCTGTATGACTCTCTCTCTCCCTCTTTCTCTGACTCTTTCTCTTATCCTCCCTCTCTTTCCATTTCTTACCCTCCCTTTATCTTTGTCTCTCCCCATACCAGGCAAAAAGCTGGAGGAAATGTATCCAGTTGACTATGGAGCTGACTGAGGTGTGGAGACAGACAGACAAGACTTTTATCTCACTGCTACAGGCTGTTCGACTGGGCAGGTGAGCCCAAGTTTTGCTTTTGTTTGATTCTTTACCTATAGAAAGAACCGAGACAAGACAAGAATGTCTTGAAATTGATTGTGATGGAATCTAACCAGTTTACATTTTCTTTCCTATTTACCAAATGTACATGCCATGATGTTCTATAAATACAAATTTCTATCTTTGTTCCTTCAACCATGGCTATGTGAAATAAATCCAAAAAAAATAAATCCCACAAAAATAGACCTGAAAGAACTTGACATAATCCTGTGATTCTGATTTGATCCACTAAGTAGATCAGTAGAGAGTGGTGACCAATTGGATTGGTAAGGAGAAAAAGGAGAAGGGGGAAGGGAAAGTGAAGTATGCTGGTTGCTGTGGTTTATATAAGAAATTAAAAAGCTGATTTAAGGTTCCTTTTCCTGTTGCTTGCCCCAGGTGCCAATATTGTTAGTTATGGTTCTGGAATCAGATTGGTACAGGAGTAAAAGAACTACCCTAATTCCACAAGAGAATTTAGATTTTATATGGTAAGAAATAGGAACCACTGAAGGTTTCTTATCAGAAAGGCAGCTTAGCCTAAGTGGTGGTAAGGGAAGATCAATTATACAGTGGTATGGCAGAGGTCCAAAGAGAGAAAAAGACTAGAGTGAAGGATCTAAGGTCCAAGGCTATTGCCAGTGATGAGGGCATGAACTTTTGAACATGTGCGTGGAGAAGAAGAGATTGTAGGATCATAGCTATAGAGGCTGTTGTCCAGTCCAACTCCTCAAATAAGGAAACTGAGACCCAGGAAATTAAGTGAATTGTCCAGAGTCATACAGCTATTAAAGGTAGTAAATGTATAAGACAGGTTTTGAACTCAGGTCTTTCCCGACTTTTAAGATTAATATTCTATCAATTTCTGAAATGTCTCTGAAAATGAAAGAGTAAATGAGACTTTTAAAAAAAAATTTATTTTCTCCCCCCCTCCACCCCTTCCTGCTCCTATTGAGAAGACAAGGAATATAATACCTATTATACATATGAATTATCCATATTAGTCATGTCCCAGGGTGGAGGAAAAGCAAGAAAATTAAAGAAAGGAAAAAAATATGCTTCAGTCTTGCCCTCTATCATTTCTGTCTGGCGGTGGAGAGCATGTTTTATCATGAGGCCTGTGGAGTTGTGCTGGATCACTGTAATGATGAAAGTTACTAAGGTTTTCACAGTTGATTATCTTTACAATATTCTGTTATTGCGCGTATGATGTTCTCTTGGCTCTGCTCACTTCACTCTGCATCAGTTCATACAAGTCTCACCAGATTTTTATGAAACCAACCCCTTCATCATTCCTTATAGCGCATTAGTATTCCCTCACATTTGTATGTCACGATTAAGAGACATTTTGAAGGAAACTTTCTTATCAAGTCAGAATCAATCACCAATTGTTTACTGAGAGTTTTCTATATGTTCAGCACAGAACAAGAACTGGTGCCAAGGGTGGGGGGCAGGAAGATTAGTTGTCATGGGGAGAGAGACAAAAGGAGCAGGAAGCCTGCTTAGTGCCCCAGAGCAGGGCTTCTCGTAATCTTTGTTACGTCATGAACTCCCCTGACTGTCTGGCAAACCCTATGGATGCCATCTCGGAATAATGTTTTTAAATGTATAAAATAAAATGCAAAGAATCACAATAAATAAATTATAATGAAATGGGGATATGAACACATTTTTAAAAATTCACCTTCCCCATATTAAGAATCCCTGACTGAAAATATATAAACTACAGCAACTACATTGTAACGAGGGGGACAACACATGGTGACTCTTTGGCAGTCTTTATGTTCATTCTTTTGACTCAATATTGTAGTGTACTGTAGCAGGTATCTCAATCTAGACACTGTGGAAAAATCTGGACCGAACAGATAACATATATCCCATATGTCATGGTTGTTGGAGCTGTGGGAGAATACGACCAACCAATAAGAAATCCAATATGAAATTATCTGGTTTAGTATAGAAATCCTGTAGAAGGATAGATAAGAGAGAGGTGAATAGGGCCTGGAGCAAGAGAGAGGCAGCAGAGAGCAGTTGAAGAGTGTTAGATTGGAAGTCAGGATTGGGTTCAAATCTTTCTTCAGGCACAGAGGGCATTTTCTAGTCTTAGTCTCAGCTACCTTATCTGTGACATGAGTGTCAGACTTGGCCTTTAGAGTCACTTCCCACCCCTACTCTATGATGTATAATCATGGCTCATCTTTACAATTCACAAATCAATTTCCTCAGGATAACCCTGGGAGGAAATAAGAATAATTGACATTTAAATAGTACCTTAAAGTTTGCAGTGCATTTTACAGGTTCATTTAGCAACCCTGTGAGGTAGATAATCTATTATCCTCATTTTACAGACCAGGAAACTAAGAGACTTGCCCAGGGTCACAAAGGAAGTAAGTGTTGGAGCAGGGGAATATGAAATCAGGTCTTCAAGTCTCCCTGACCCCAAAACCTCCAGGCCTCTGTTCAGTACGACATGAGAGTAAGTGGTAATCAGGGAAGTCTTCATGATGGAAGCAGGCCTGGACCTAAACCTTAAAGGATGGGGGAGAATGTAGGTTAATGGATAAAAAAGGAGAAAGCATTTCTAGAGGCAGGAAATAGTTTAAGAGAAGGGAGGAAATTGATCATCAATCAGTCAACAAACATTTATTAATAATATTTTTAAAGAGAAAAAATAAAAAGAGAAGTTAACACTGATCGATATATCGAAAAAGTCAGAAAAACAGACACAATGTTTCACCCTCACAGACCTCCAACCCCTGCAAAGCAGCGGGCTTGGGATTGTCTTCTCATGTCTCTTATTTGGCGTTATGACTGTTCTTTGTAACTCTGCAGAACTCATTTATTATTGTTTTCTGGTTGTTTGTTCTTTACATAGTTGTAGTTTCTATGTAGTTTGTTTTGGCTCTACCAACTTCACCCTGCATCACTTCATATGGACCTTTCCATATTTTCTGTATTCCTCATACTCATCATTTCTCTACAACCCAGTCACATATCACAGTTTGCTTAGCCCTTTGCATGCCAGGCAAAGTATCCTGGACTTTGGGGATGGGGATGGGGAGGAAGAAAGTGGGAGAGGAGGGGGCAAGAGGCCCAGAGTCAGTAATAGTGAGCCAATGACAATTTAATTTACTGAAATGACATGACCGTAACTATTCTCTCTCTCTCTCTCTCTCTCTCTCTCTCTCTATATATATATATATATATATATATATATATGCATGTATGTATGTATAGAATATTATATATTATAATATGTTATTATACATAATATAATAGTATATTATTCTATATTATATATAGAATATTATATATATTCTATATATATATAACTGTTTCTATGTAGAAAGACTATTCTGGCAGAAGTGAAAAAAGATAGATCAGAGGAGAGAGTAAGGTTTGTCAGTAAACCAATGACAATAGCTGAGGCATGTGGTAATAAAGGCCTACTAGGGTAAGGGCAGTGGGAACCAGGAGAAAGGGATGGATATGAGAGGATCTGGTAATATGAGAGGACCAGGCATGAAGGGTGCAGGAAAGAGAAGAGTCTAAGGTAATCCTTAGGTATGGAACCTGGAAGACAGATAGGAATCTGTCTCTCTCTTTCTCACAGCACTTTCATGGACTGATATTATAATCACTCTGCTTATCTTTTCTGAGGGTTTTCTAGGGGACCTTGATGTAGTATAGCTCCCTCAGTGGGTTGCAGTTACGTGTCACTTGGATAATCTTTATGTGAACCTGGAAGACAGAAAGATAGGCAGGGATCTCTCTCTCTTCTCTACACACACACACACACACACACACACATACACACACACACACACATACACACATACACACACATACACACACACATACACACACATACACACACACATACACACATACACATACACACACACATACACACATACACACACATACACACACACATATACACACATACACACACACACACACACACACACACACACAAGGACTGATATTACCATCATCCCACTTAGCTTCAGATTCAGTCCCTAGGGAACAGGGTTGGAGTCTGGTCCCTGGTGGGTTGAGGAAAGTGAAACCATGTATACCCTAAACCCCAGTTCTCTCCACCTCAGGTGCACAGATGAGGTGACCCAGCAGCTAAAGGCCACAGCCAAACACAAAGTGGAGCGTGATGGGATCCTGGCCACAAGACTCTGTACCCACCAGGATGACGTGGCGTTGACCAATGAGCGGAGGCTGCAGCTGCTGCCTGGTGAGGAGGGAAGGGAAATGGGCATTGAAGAGAAAGTGACTAGGGAGGCAGGGAGGGAGGAAAACCACTCTAGAGACCTGGGGCTGTAGACGACAAGCCTGCCTCATAGAAGTTGTAGTGGAGAGAATACTAAACGTAGAGTCAGAAGGACATGAGTTTTAAAGTATTACTGGTATGTGGCTCTGGGTTAGTCATTTAACTTACCTTCTCATCTTCTGTTCCCTCATCTGTAAAATGGGGATATTAATAATAACTACCCCAAAGGGTTGTTGGGAGAATCAAATGAGATGATATGAATGTATGTGCACACGCGCGCACACACACACACACACACACACACACACATACACATACATACACACACAGAGAGTTCTTCTGCCTTGCAAAAGAAAAGAAGATGGTCCTCACTTATGGTAATTTTTGGTGGAGTGGTCAGAACCCTTGACTTGGAGTCAGGAAGACCTGAGTTCTAGTATTGCCTCAGACAGAACTATGTGGCCAGCGGCAAGTCAATTAATCCCTTTCTCAGACAGTGACTGCATTTCACCAAAGTGGAGGAAGCCATCTATCACCATCTCTCCTGCATCCACCCAGCGGGCAGTTGTTCTTGGCTCAGTTGCCAATTTCTTCGATACATCCCTCTTTTCCAATTTCCTCCCCACCCCCATGTGAACAAGAGACCAGCCTGGTCATGTATTTAGCAAGGAGTCAGAGCACATATCCTGCTGGAAGGGACCAGGGCATAAGCCCATCCCCACAGAAGCTCCATGGGATGGGTCCCATTATATGTAGGTCTAGGTCTTAGGAGTTGGGTAAGATTTGAGGTGGCAGAAGGGATAGATGATACCAATGTTTGGATCACCAGAACTACCCTTTGGAAAACTTTGCTTTTGATTCTCTACCATTTCCATTTTCCCTTTTCACTTTGCCCTGAACCTTTACAGATATGTAGCATCTACTTACTCTGCCTTTCCCCTATGAAAATTACCCTCAGGAAAGTATCTGACAAACTAATTGAAGTCCATACTCCCAGGACTGAATCCTCATTGGTCAGTCCTCCCTCCTCCACCCTCTCCTCACATTCAGGCATTCTTGACTGTAAAGACAAGGTTTGTTATCTCTCAGGAGCCTTGCATTTTAATAAAATTTTAAACTGAATGAACATTTTATACTAAATTCCAATCTAGGAAAGATCAGTAGACCAGAGGGGAAATATATTGCCTGGTCCTACTATGCTATTTTCCTCAATGGCAATTACCATCTTTCAAAGTCTAGCTCTCAAGTTCTGTTTCCTTCTTAGTTCATCCACCCACAGAATCCTCTACCTTCTCTGTTTTTCTAGTAATTCTTCAAATCCCTTGATAAGTTAGGGGGATGCCTACCCCAAGCATTTGAAGGTTATTCCTGGTGGAAAGCGTGGATGAGAACAATTTGTTCTAATGGCTATGAAGGTGGCTTAGAGCCAGATGCTGTAGATGCCCGCTGTCTTGACTTCTGTTCTACCACTGGACTTCAGTGACTCTGAAAGAAAAGAGTGAATCTGACAGCCCCGTTCCCCTCTGCTCCATGTAGGGGTAGCTAGGTGGTGCAGTGAATAGAGCACTGGCCCTGGAGTCAGGAGGACCCAAGTTAAAATCCAACCTCAGACCCTTGATACTTACTAGCTGTGTACCCTTGGGCAAGTCACTTAACCCCAACTGCCTTGCCTTCCCCCTCCAAAAAACAAAAACTCTGCCTCACTTAAATCCAATTCATGCGCAAGTCAAAACATCACCCTGCAATACCATTGGTCCTCTTGCCAAACAACAACCCCTTTCAGCTTCAATTTCCTCCTCTGTAAGATGGGTTATTAATAGTACCTACTTCACAGGGTTATTGTGAGAATCACATGAGATCTTACATATGTGTGCGCATATACACACATGTATACATGTGTGCAGGTGTTTATGTGTATATACACACACACACCCTTTGCAAACCACAGAGCGCTCTATACATGTTAGCTTTTATTATTTCTTCTGTGGAATCATCCTCAGTCCTAAGTATCACATAGTAATGATGATGATGATGATGTTGAAAATAGCTGACGTTTATAGAGTTCCTACTCTTATCTCATTTTATCTTCATGAAAACCCTAGAAGCTGTGATTGTTATCAGTCCCATTTTACAGATGAGGAAACTGAGGCAAAGAGGATTAAGTGACTTGCCCAGGGTCACAGAGCTAAGTGTGTCAGGCCAGATAGGAACCCGGGTCTTCCTGACTTCAAGTTGAGGGCTCTACTGTCTGAACCACTGGCCTCTGCTTTTGACCCTGGAAGCTCTTTGAGGGTAGGGATCATGTGTCAAATCTTCACACTCATCTCTATCTGGGGTCTAACAACAGCCTCTGTATATAGTGGCTACTTACTAAGTACTTGTTGGAGGCATCTAGATGGTGCAATGGTTGGAGCACTGGCCCTAGAGTCTGGAGGACCTAAGTTAAGATCTTGCCTCAGACACTTACTAGCTGTGTGAACTTTTACAAGTCACTTAATCTCAATTACCTCCAAAAAAAGAGGGAAAAGTATTCATTGAATGAATGACTGAATGAGTCTGAATCTCCCCCCTTATCTCCTGAATTCTATTTATTCTTATATTGTAAACTCTATGAGAGTCAGGACCATGTCTTATCCAATTTGCCTATCTTCCTCAACTTTTCACAGGGGAAATACTTTTCAATGCTTACCATATTCTCTGATGTTCTCCCAGGCCAAATCTACAGCTATGAAGCTGTGGATAGTGATCCTGACATGGTCAGGACCCTTGATTCTCAGTGTCCAGTGAGTCACCTCCTGCAGCTAAAGCTGGGGGCTCAGGTGAGTTGGAAGGTGGAACTGAGGGGTTCAGAGGGTCAGGGTTAAGTCCCAGATCCCAGGGCTGATTCTCCTAGGAGGGGTATCTCCAGTGTCTAGAACTCCGAAGATACTCCTCCCTTTATTGTCTGCCCAAGCTTCCCATATGTCATCTACCCTCCTCCATTTTTGAATCCAGCCATTTCTTCCTTCTATCCTACTAGCTATAAACCCAGAATTCTAGTGCTTGGGCCTCCTGATTTCTGGGCTGGTGTGTATTATTTCCATCTCACCACAGTGCCCCTTCCCCACTCCTAGCAGAGAAGGACTAAGGGCTATTTGAGAGGAAGAGATAAACTCAGCAGGGTCTTTCCACTGTGCCCTGATCTGATGTCCCTTACAGCTCTAGGTGTATAATTATAAACTTATGATCTCATCACCAGGTGATGCTGGTAAAGAACTTGGCTGTATCTCAGGGCCTGGTAAATGGAGCACGAGGGGTCGTGGTTGGATTTGAAGCAGATGGTAGAGGTAAGATAGCCTTGGCCTCAAGTGGGGGAAGAAGCAGCTCTAGCAGGAGGGAGAACTCACACTTCCTTAGGATGTGATGAGGTTTCTGGGGTGAGGCCACCCTAGACAAACTGCCAGGCTCCTGATTCTTTGACCTTAGGTTTTCATTGCTTGGTTCCATTCCCTTCTTGGCTCTAAGTACTAATGGGCTGGTTTTCTCTTCACTCCCTGCCCACTCCCCCCAGGGCTTCCCAAAGTGAAATTCCTATGTGGAGTCACAGAGGTTGTACGGACTGAGCGATGGACTGTTCATGGTCCTGGTGGTCAACTCCTCACCAGGCAACAGCTTCCCCTCCGGTTAGCCTGGGCTCTGTCCATTCACAAGAGTCAGGTGAGAACCGGGAAAGGATGGTAAAGGCAGAGGGATGACATGATGAATCCTGGGCTAGAGTGGAGGCTGCAGGAGATCCTGAAGTATCCTTAGGTATGGAAGTTCTATGTCTTTAAGGATATAAAGTTTCTAGAACCCCAAAAATATATCCTTACATCTCAGGGGCACAGACCAAGCTTCCTGTCTTAAACTCTATCCTTATTACTCAGGACCACAGAGCAGTGGAAGGGTATACTGAGGACCAAGGGTCCCTAGGTTCGCTGATGAATACCCTCCCCTGGCATTAGTACCTCTACCTCTCTGCTTCCCTGCTCCCAAAACTGTAGCTTCAGGGCAACAAATTCAGCATTCACCACCTCAGCTTCTGTATGGCCTCTAGGGAGTCATTGTTCCCTACAACCTTCTCTCCGTAAGACGCTATATCTGTCTTTCTTCCTTCTCACCCAGATCCCAGTTTTTGTTCTCTGTACTACCTCCCACCTTTCTTCCCCTTTATCCTTTAGGAAGCAACTCTTCTTCAGGGCCTTTGTGAAGGTCTCAAGTTGCAGGTAACCCAGGTCTTTGCCTCCCGTGGTTTAGGGCATGACGCTTGACTGTGTAGAAATTTCCCTGGCCCGAGTGTTTGAGAGTGGCCAGGCCTACGTGGCCCTCTCACGGGCCCGAAGCCTGCAGGGTTTGCGAGTGCTGGATTTTGACCCCTCTGTGGTACGGTGTGATGCTCGGGTGCTGAAGTTCTATGCCTCTCTACGGAAGCAGGTAACTGGGATGGGTGGATGGATAAACCAGAGAAGGGGAATCCTCTCAAGGCTGATGGGTGCCTGGGGCAGCAGCCAGGATCAGCTTTGTAGGGAAAGATGGTAGTGGACCATGAATGCCATAGAGGTAGAGGGTGATGGAAATAACTGTCTGGAGGTTACCTTACTGGGTTAACCTAGGAAGTATCAGCCAGGTGATTCCCAGGAGGGAGCTGGGAAGCCCAGTCAGAATGGTGACTCTGGGGGAAGGGGATAGGTACAGGGAGGAGGTACTGAATGCTGATGTGCTCAATGAATCTGCCTGTCTCTGTTCCAGGCTTATCTGAATGAGGATGAGAAGGATTCAGAACAGGAGAATATGGATCCTGACATCTGAATCCTAGCCCCCAAAAGGGCAGAAAAAGCTAATGCTCACACTACCTGTGCAACCTTGAACATGGCACTTAGCCGTTTCAGCTTCCTCATCCATAAACGGGGATGGATTTAATGTTTTTTGAGGTCCCTTTCAGCTAGATCTTTGATATTATAAGAATTATATATGTCCCCCTCCCTTTCATTCTCAGGGCAGGGCCTGGGTGACTCCTCCCAGACACCGTCCCTCTTCTGTTCGTCTCTGGGCAAGGGGACTTGTCTTTCTACCTCAACCTTCCCTCTGAGCAGGGTGGGGCCCTTATCCTACATCCTTGATGACTGGGGCATGGATGTCAGTCCTGTGTCCATCATCTTTGTCTTCCAATAACCTTTCCATGGGAAGGTTATGATCTTTTCACTTCCATAATTCCCAGGAAGGCTGGGAGCTGAAGAGAAGGTTCTCTTCCCCTTGTAAACTGTAACCCAACTTCCTCTTCCCTCACTCCAAGAGCCACAAATAAGCTCTAGTTCAAAGGTTTTTAATCTGGGGTCCAGAAGCTTATTTTTAAAAATATGTAAATATACACACATGGATGTGCAACTGTATTTCACCTGTAATGTGTTTTATTTTATGTATTTAAAAACATTATTCTGACAGTATTCATTGTCTGTGAGACAAGAAAACTCAAGAACCCCTGCTTTAGTTGGCAAGGTTATGTAAGGGTTATATTGTTAGGGATTAAGGTACATTCTGTCAGGAAATGATTTAAATCATTAAGAACAGCCATTCCTCAGGACATAAATGGTCGAAAGATATGAACAAGCAGTTTTCAAAGGAAGACATGCAAGCTATCTACATCTATGGGGAAAAAAGGCTCCAAATCACCAGTAATTAGAGAAATAGTCATTTAAGCAACTCCAAAGTTCTGCCTTACATCCATCAAAACGGCAAAGATAAGAAAAAAACAAAACGGACAATTATTGGAGGGCTTGATGGAACTGTGATACATTCAGACATTCGAGAAAACAATTTGTAACTATGCCCAAAAGTCACTTTGACCAAGTGATACCTCTACTAGGTCTATACCTCAAAGAGATCAGGAAAAGAGGGAAAGTATCCATGTGTACAAAAATAATTATGCAGTTCTTTTTGCAGTGTCAAAGAACTGAAAACCAAGGGGATGCCCATCAACTGGAGACTGGCTGATAAAGTTATGGTGTATGAACATAATGGAATATTATTGTGCTATAAGAAAAGATGAAGAGGATAGTTTCAGAAAAACCAGGGAAGGCTTGTATGAACTGAAACAGCGTGAAATAAGCAAATCAGGGGAACCATTCATACAATAAAAGCATCATAAGGGTGTGGCCACTACTAGGGGTAGGGTCTAAGACTTAAGTGCTTCTTACAATGTGGGTTGCAACCCAAAAATCTGGCAACAGTAAAATGCTTCTGAACCAGTGACCAGAAATTAATTAAAAATCAAACATGTAATGAGTCCAAGGTGTTTCTGGCAGCACTTGCCCACCTTGTATCATGCAACTTCACTGAAGCCTTGGTTCTGAACACAGAGTATGTGCACTTTCAGGCCACACAATGCCAACTAATGTTGTGGAAATGTGGAAAAGGGGTTCTAAGTGGAAAAAGTTTAAGAAGCCCTGGCTAAGGAACCTCTGCCCAGGTAACCCAAAGCCTCCAGTAGAGATATATAATTATGCACCACTAAGAAACCATCATCATTGCTATACAATATTAAATTTGGAACAAGATACGTTCTAGTCCTCTTTCTTCTAGGAGATGAGGGATTTGATTTCACAGACAGGGTTCATGATTATCTTTTAGCTAATCAGACAATTGACCAATAGGATGAAGACCTTATACACCCAACATCATTCTGGATGAGAAATAAAAGGCATTTTCCATTCATTTAGCAATTATTTATTAAATACCCACAATGTTCAGAGATAAGAGAGATACAAAGTTTAGATAAGACACAATCCCTGACCTCATTGGAATTTATTGTCTAGGAGGGGAGATATGATACGTAATACATCAAATGGAGCTGGCATTTAATAATGTCCCCAAACAACTCTCTAAATTGCAAAATAGATACCAGGTTGCAGGGAAAGTTCCTCACTAGGAGTTCATTCAATAAATGAATTAATGAAATAACAGATAAATAAACCAGATGAATGGCAATTTGGTGGCTAATATGGATCAGAAGCCTAGGTTTAAATACATCTCCCAGCTGTGCTGCCAACTCTCTGGACTTTGCCACTCTACCTTGGCTAGATTCTCACCCTGCAACATCCACCTGCTCCCTGCTGGTTCCCTCTTCCAATGTTAGTCATGCTTCAGTCCTCTCCTGGCTATGCTTCAGACAAGACAGGCTTAACCACTATGCCTCAGGATAGGTACCTTTGCTCTCCACACCCTCTGTCTGCTGGTGGCCATGGGCACCAGTCACTCTTTTCAAAGCTTTGTTATTCTCATCTACAAAATGGGAATAAATCCAACTCTTTCATTTGCTTCTGCAAGGAGAACCTATGAACCAGACTTCTATTCAGCTGCAACTTCCTTTTTTTCTCCCTTCTGGCTTCCTTCATGGAGGGAATATGAAGATGGACATGATTCAGTTCCTCCAGCAGCAGGTCTACCTGTTGGTGTCTGGATAAGGAACTCACAGTTAGAGGAACAATAATGTTTCTCCCTAACGCAACTGACTGAAAATTACAAAGACGACAATATCTCTGTATATATTGTCAACTATATATTTTAAAAAAGCATTTGATTTGAGAAATAAAAAAAAAGATGACCTAAAATCTCTTCTCTATCAAGGTGGCTCTCATGACAGTTACACAATTAGACAAGTTTCCTTGACAAATAAAAGAAAGGACGTAATGCCTAATCTAAAGGAGGCTGTCGTTATAGTCATGGAAGACAATCCATCCCAGAATGCAAATGGGAAAAGGATTCAGTTTTGAAGGGGAGGGCCTCTAGATGTTCTGGTTTTTCTTGTTCTTTTTTTAGGCAACTGGGGTCAAGTGACTTGCCAGGGGTCACATGGCTAGTAAGTGTCTGAGACTGAATTGGAACTCAGGTCCTCCTAACTGCTGTGCCACTTACCTGTCCCAATGTTCTTGTTTTTTAATTAAGCTTGCTATTTGTATCAAGCCCCAGAATATCAGAACTTCCTAAATGAGTTTCATAATCATTCAAAAGAAATTGGCCTAAGTACTCATAGTATAAGAGTATTATATAGTATAACAGCATGTAATAGTAGCTAACATGTAGTAATATGTATTATATAATATAGCACATAATAGTAGCGAGTACATAATATAATAGTATAGTATATAATAGCTAGTATATAACAGTAACTAGTATATAATATTATAGTATTTAAAAGTAGCTGTATATAACATAGTATATAATATGATAGTATAGTAGCTAGTATATACAATAGCATAATATATAATAGTAACTACGTATGTAATAGTAGCTAGTATGTAATATGATAGTATAGTATATAGTATTAGTTAGTATATAATATAACATATAATAGTATCTGGTATATAATAGCATAGTACATAATAGCTAGTATATAATATAGTACATAATAGTAGCTAGTATGTAATATAATATAACAGCATAGCATATAATAACAGCTAGTATATAATAGTAGCTAGTGTGTAATATGATAGTATAGTATATAATAGCAGAACAGCATATAATAATAGCTGGTATGTAATATGATAGTATAGTAGTAGCTAGTACATAACAGCATGGTATATAATAATAGCTAGCATTTATATAGTGCTTTAAAATTTGCAAAGCTCTTCTTTTTGAACCCTGTGAGGTAGGTGCTATTACTACCCACATTTTATGTCTATGGAAACTGACGTAGGCAGGTAAATTAGCACGTGTTGGAAGCTGGATTTGATTCCATGTCCAGTTTCCCATTGATTGTGACACCTAATAGCCTCAAGGCACAACTCTAGACCGCATATATCTATGCATTCGAAAGATTATTCTGACAATGACATGAAGATTAGGCTTACAGGTGAGTGGTGAGGACCAGAATTTGGGAGATGATGACAGAGGAAAAAAAACAGATGGAATAGACTGAGTGAAGATAGAGTGTGAGAGGTGAGGGAAGGGGTAGAGTCAAAGGTGAGCCCCATGATAGGAACAAAACCCATCAAGTGCTTGCCAGTGCCATGAACCTAGATCAGGATATTACAATTGACTGGAGTCTGGTGCCCCCTCATGGCTGCACTGACAATTATGTGGCTTTTCATGTCAACAACTGGAGGGAAGGGGATGATGTCTGTGTTTGGAACCACTGAACCTCAAAGCCGGAAGAGACCTCAGAAGGGATCCCTCCCACTCTCTTGTAGCCCTTGTTACTACTCTGACCCTGGGCAAGTTTCTGAATCCCTTTTGTGAGGATCAAATAGATGTATATAATATGCTTTATAACTATAAAATACTTTATAAATGGAAAGCTATCATCATGACTATCACTACTATAAACCTTTTGTCAAGGCCACTGATAGGAGGGGGACATGAGCTTCTCAGGATCCCATCCCCAGGCCCTAGGCCATACAGAAAGCACCTACCTCTCAGCACCTGGGCTGTTTGTTTCCTGAGTCGTTTCCAGGACAACAATGAAAGGACAATGAAAGTCATTAGTTGCATCCACTTAAAGGATCTACCCACCCCCAGCCTCTACAGTTGCAGAGGGGAGTCCTGGGGGCAGGGGTAAATCTAAGGAATGGCGAGCAGGAGATGAAGACTAACCACCCCTAAAAACATCAATTCCCCCAAGCTGACCAAGGATCCTGCTTGGCCCAGGCCTCATTCCTATCTGGCTCCCCACTCTTTGTTTGCCTCCATGCTCACTTATTTGGGTTCTGGCAAATGAAACAACTGAACCCTCAACACCAAGCCTCTTCCCCCAAAGACCTGCCCCATACTTTACAAGGCAGTCAAGGAGTGTCTTCTGACAAGTGAGTGAGCCCTAAGGACAGTACCAGCTGGCAGCATTCAAAAACCTGATTTGAAGGGAAGAGTAGAGGGTGGGAACAGGAAATAAAACCTCACTATTCCTGACACCACAGGGGAGGAGGAAGGGGATGGGAAGGTGTCAGGCTAAAGGCTTATGGGATCTTGGGGGCAGTTTCTCCCTATCTAGACGCAAAAGAAGACTTTGTAAAGACTGGAATTGACTTTATCCTACTAAGCCTGGAGATAGGGTGAGATGTTGCACATTGCTTAGGAACCTGCTTCAAAGCACAAAATCAGAGATGGATGGATGGATGGATGGATGGATGGAATCAATGAATGAAAAAGCATTTATCAAGTGCTTTGGGGTTGGAGAAGTTTTAATTCTGCTCTTATCTAAACAGGTAAAAATGCCATCTGGAGACACCTTTTTGGACCTTGCTCCCCACCCCCACCCCCATCTCAGCCACTGGCTGCTTTGTCCCCTTACCCATCCACCACTTACTTCCCTTTCCCTCTTGCATGATCCCATCTTCTCTCCCCTCTAGCTATCAATGGTGTGAGTGAATATCCTTGAAAGGGTTTGGTGCATGTGCATTTGAGAATAAGTGGAGGTGGGAATGAAGGGGGAGTAGGGAGAACATCAACCCACCTCTAGTCCTCCTTGTAGAGAGTCGATGTAGTACAATGGAAAGAGCCTTGGACTCAATCATTAGGAGAACTGGGTTCTAATCCTGACACTATGACTAATTCTATCACAAGTCACTTGGTATCTCTGAGTAGTTTCTGCGGACTTTTGTGTCTGTCCCTATTTCCACAGTTATCCAACACCAAAAACTACTGAAGCTGGAGATGACTCAGTTTTCTCTGAGGAAGAAGAAAAAGAAAAGCCACACAATGACCATTTGGTGGTACTGCCAACAAAATCCTGGGGCCCATCATAAGAATGGCAGGAGGGGCACTGGGCGTGGTGGAGGGTGGGGAAGAGAAAAGGGCCAGGAATGGATGAGACAGGGGTGGTGAAAAGTCCTAGCAGCACTAGCCTCCCTCTCTGAAGTTTTCTTTCTCTCTTCACCTACTTCCCAATCAACCAGTCATCCAGAATATATAGAATTCCCACTGTGGGCTCAGCTCTGTACTGCCTCCTATCAGAGATATAAGAAGAGGAGAGGAAGAAATACATTCATCTTCCAGAAACAATAATACACAGAGGGATGGGGCTAGGAAGTGGATCTATAATTTCTCCCATATAAATAATCTCATTAGTAACTCAAACGTTTTATTAATTTCCGTATGAGGAAACTCCTCCTACCAGTACCAATACATCTCATCTCCTTCATACCAATACAATAGACTGCCATCTTCTCTGCACCTTTTAGCATTTCGAATTACCTAGAATACTAAGAAGTCAAGTGACTTGCCCAGGATCCCACAATCAGTATGGATCAAAGGCAGGGTTTGAATCCAGGTCATCTTGGCCCCTTGGCTGACTCTCTATCCATAATTACACCCTGCTGCCTGTCATCTAGGCACACATGGAATATAAAATAGAATATAACTAAGGGCTCTCAAATAGTATGGTTGTCTCCAAAGTGGGGACCAAGATGCCTGGGAGGCTGTGGTCGGACCACAGGAAGTGTGTGATTAGTGGGGGGGGGGGAGATGGTTCACATCTCACTATCCCCAAGATAGGCAATAGTTTTACTCATCTTCACAATATCCTCCCCTCTATGCATTTCAGCTCAATATTCCTCCATTCCAATCTCAGGTCAATTGAATAGTTATGACACTGATCTACTCTGGTTCCTCAGGGCAGTTATGACCTAACCACATAGAAATCCCTGTGAGGGTGCAATTGAGAAAATCAGTACCTCTCCCATTGATATGAGGGTTTTTTATCAAAAAAAAGTTTGGTAAACCATTAGTTTAGAAGGTAAGTCCAGAAGGCATTTGGAGGAATTGGGTAGTTAGTATGGTTGAGATGGAAAATTATAGACGGTATTTGAGCTGGAGGAAGGGTAAGATTTGCCTAGGCAGTGGAAGCAGCTTCACTTCTACAAAAAAGTAAGTTTTAGAGGACCACAGAGAAGCCCCCAGCTTAAGCCATGGGAGCTGGATTCCTCTATTCCCAATCCACAGACCTGCTGCCCCCTAACTTTCTCCCTTATACAAGTCAATTCGTGTTTCACACTTGTGTTTCCACTTAATATGGTGTACAGGTCAATGAAATTAGATGAATAGTCTAGAAATGGGGAAAGAAAAGAAAGGGACACCACTTCAGAGAACAAAAATTTCCCCTCTACTCCTTTCCTTTCTGACCAAGGGGGCAGAGGGGCAGGGAGCTAAGTGGTTAGTCTACTTTAGGGATCAATCACAGAAACCTGGGTTGACTTCTCAATTCAAAGCAAATTCCCAAAATAGCTGGTGAAAAAGGAACAGAGAAGAGAAACAGGCTTCATTCTCTCAGACCTGTTTGCTGATGGATTTGTTTTTGTTCCAGACTTCGAAGCCATAATAATAAGTTTCCCTGTTGGTTTCCTTATACACTGAGGGCCCATTTCCATCTCATTGGAGCCCAAGATCAATCAATTTTTTATTAAAAAGTTACTTTATGCCAGGCAAATATGTCAAACACTGGGCATACAAAGAGAAAAAAAGAAACAATTCTTGTCCTCAAGGAGCATATGTTCTATTAGGGAATATAATATGCACACACAAAAGTAAATAGAAAATACATTAGTTAATATAAATTAATTCTATTGGGGAAAACAACATTGTATTTATATATACATGTATATGTGTGTATATGTGTGTGTGTATGTGTGTAGAGTTGATTGTTGTCCGTTCTCAGAGAGGACCAAAATGACATCACCATGATAAAGTGAAGTTTCAGTGTGTACAACTGTGACTGATCAGACAGATATGCGCTCAGAATGCTCTACCACAGATTGGGCACAGATAGTCTGTATGAATATTTGGGGTTGTTACTCCAAATTTGCACATCCTATGTTTCCTTTGTGCTGTCTCAATTCTGCTTTGCTCATAGAGCACAGCACCTTTTCTGATGTGGGCATGCCATGCTGAGTGGTCTTGCACCAGTGATTCCCATGTTGCAGTCAAATCCAAGTTCTTGCAAGAGACCTTAAGAGTGTCCTTGTATCGCTTCTTCTGACCTCCATGTGATCACCTGCCCCATGTGAGTTCTCCATAAAATAGTCTTTTTGGCAAGTGTACATTTGCATTCAAACAAGATGGCCAGCCCATTGGAGTTGCCTTCTCTGAAGCATAGTTTCAATGCTTGGCAGTTCAGCTCAAGCGAGGACTTCAGTGTCTGGTACCTTATCCTGACAGATGATCCTCAGAATCTTCCTAAGTTTAAATAGAAGAGATTCAGTTTCCTGGCATGGCACTGGTAGACTATCCCTGTTTCACAAGTGTACAACAATGAGGCCAGCACAACAGCTCTGGATACAAAGTTGTTGCAAAATAAATATCTAAAACAAAATAATGGTGGGAGGGGAGCCAGGAAATGTGTAGAAGATGATAGGAAGTTGAGTTTTGAAAGAGATTCTAAAAGGCGTAGATGAAACATGCATTCCAGGCTTAGGGTATAGCCAAATATATTTCGCTGTAATTAGTTTCTCTTGCCACCCTGTGTATTTTATGTACTTAAGAACATTACTCAGAGAAGAGGTCCATCAGTTTCACCAGACTGCCAAAAGGCTTCATGACATACAAAGAGAAGGTCCTCAAGGGAAAGAACTCTGGGCTAGCATGTGGTGCAGCAGGGGGGACTTGTCTCCTACTTCTTGCTCTGTTGTTAATGTAACTTTGAGAAATTGGGAAAGTTACTGAGAACTATCTAGGTCTCCATTTTCCTCTTTGTCAAATTAGGAACTTGGTGTGACCAGGTCCTTCCAATACCAAAATTCAGTGGTTCTTTGATTCTCTACTTTTCCCTTTGATGACTGGTCTTCACATAACAGTACTCTTGATCAGGTCTATGGAGGAAGAATGACATTTCAAACATGAAATGTTTTACACATAGCATAAGGCCCCCCCCACCTGCCTTTTATGCCTCAAATGATCATTAGGGCCATGATTTCTCATAAGTTATTATTTCTTTGGAGATAATTTAAGACACTATCTCCAAAAAGTCTTTGTTAGTACATATGATCCCTGAAAGGGGGATGGGAGGACCCATTTACACAGATTAGTTTGTGGTAACTGTTGCACTACTCACAGCTCTTGGCACTTTTCAAAAATCTCATTTGATTTTCAAAATACCCCTGAGATGGAAGAGAGTGGAATCGAAGATGGTGAGAATGGAGAGGGAATGAAAGGTCTGGATCCTAGAGCATTGTTAGGGGGGAGGGGTGTCTACCAATTGAAGATACTCTGGATAAAGGATAGCACCTGGATCAACGGATGTTGGGGTGGCTCACCCCTCTCTTAATCCCATGTGCCCTACCCCCAACAGCTGGGAGGAGACCAAGTTCTCTATCAACAGTCCTTCATCACCTCAGTCCCATTTCTCCTTCATCCGGGCCCCAGTGAAGTCTTTCCTATATAGTGAACCTCCATAATGCTTGAAATTCTGATATCAGATAGGAACTAGCTGGTGGAGAAGAAGGGTAGAAGAAGAGGGGGGTGGCCTGGGCAGATAGCAGACACTATTAGTACATGGGAGTGAGTACCACTTGAAAAAGTCTGACAGTAGAGGCAGTATTCATGCTCCCAAACTTCTGTCTTTTTTTTTTTCTTTTTTTCTTTTTTTAGTGAGGAGGCAATCGGAGTTAAGTGACTTGCCTAGGGTCACAAAGCTAGTAAGGGTCAAGTGTCTGAGGCTGGATTTGAACTCAGGTTCTCCTGATTATAGGGCCCATGCTCTATCCACAGAACCATAAAAGGGGCAGTTTTTCTTTTTTTAAAAAAGAAGATAGAAAGAGAAGGTCTTGGAGGTGGGTGAACTGGAAAGAGAACAGGATTTAGAACCAGTATACCTGAGTTAAAATTTTGGCTCTGCCACTACCTTAGGCAAGTCACTCAACTTAAAACACTGTGCCTCAGCTTTCTTGTCAGTAAAATGAGGGTTGTACTAGATGTCCTCTTGAGGCCCCTCCCAGCTTTGATCTTTGATCCTATGATAGACAGGTCCCAGCTTGGACCAGGTTTTGAGCAATTTACAAATACAGAGGGCTCTTGGAGTGTGACTCCACCACTAAAATCAGTTGGCTAGAGGTTGGAGATGCTGAACATAATTGAGGCAATTATTCAACAAATATTTATTAAGCATTCAGTTCTATGGACTTCATCTCTCAATAATTTTGTATTTATTTTATAAGTTCTTTGTATTTACTCGTCTGAGGCTTAAGTGTTGTGGCAGAGTAAAGAGATTACTGCATTGGGCTTTGAAGGATAGCTAGACAGTGCAATGGATAGAGTGCTAGCTTTGGAGTCAGGAGGACTGAGTTCAAATCTAGCCTCAGACACTTACCCGCTATGTGACCTTAGGCAAGTTACTTAACCCTGTTTGCCTCAGTTTCCTCATCTGTAAAATGAGCTGGAGAAGGAAAAGGAAAATCATTCCAATATCTTTGCCAACAAAACTTGAAATGGGGCCATGAAGAGTCTGACATGACTGAAAAAAATCTAAACAGCAGCAGCAACAAAAATTGGGCTTTGAATCAGAAAGACCTGGATTCAGATCCTCCCTCAGACACTTACTAGCTATGTGACCTGGGCAAGTCACAACCACTTTCTGCCTTAAGCAGCTCCCTGGCTCTGCAAGTCCTTGGTCTCTTGACAAAATCATCTCCTAGAGTTGTGTTAAATGAGTTCCTTGGCAGGGACTGTTTCACTTTCTGTATTTGTGCCTTAGTAGAAATTGGTTGAAATGAATAAGTACCTACTATGTGCTAATAAGGCACTTTGCAGAGTGGGGAGGGGTTCTCTACTGGGCATTGTTGTTCTTGACCAGTGTCAAGTGGGAGAGTGAGGGAAGGCTGCCTCCACTTTCCCAGAATGATACTGAGGCCTCATCCTCCACTTTCACTAATCTCCTCCCCTTTTCTCTTCAGGTATATAAAAGTCAAAATTGAAGAACCAGTTCTCATGGCTACACAGCATCCTGAAGAAGACCAAAAGCAAAGGGTAGATAATGTCCAGAAGAAAAGGCTATCATACTGCCCACCTTCCTTTACTTGGCAACCAGTCTTCTTTCTAGAACCACTGGGGTTTTCCACATTTGAGGTAGATGGTGCCCTGGGGATGGGGGTGCCTAGCCCTGGTCCTTGAAGTGTAGGCAAAGTTCCCTAGGAGCCTGGAGAAGCCAGGTCAGTATGACAGTGAAAACTGGGTTCATTTCTTGTCTGTCCTTACGCAGATACGTCCCTGTCCCCTTTTAGTACATTACAATCAACAACCAGATCTTTACTGTGTACACTGTATGCCAAGATGAGAGTGGGGAGGATGAGATGCAAAAAAACCAAGTCCCAATAATACCTTCGATTTGTATGGTGCTTTACTGTTCACGGGGTCCTTTCTCATACATGCAACAATCCCGTGAGGTAGGTAGGGTAGGGCATTACTGTTAACCCTATTTGATAGAGAAGGAAACTAAGGCTCAGAGGGGCTATGTCTTGCCCAGGATCCCCTAGTGGCTCACCGAGGATGAAATAAGATGTGTTTCTTGCCCTCAAGGAGTTTACAAGTATATTTAGGGGATCAGGACTCATATAAATGCGGAAGGACCAGAGAACAAGGTGAAATTCAGTGGCACAAACCTAAGGACAGCAATGACTCAGAAGAAAAAGAGGAAAATGGTCAATACAGTCTGTGGAGATTTAAAGCTTGAACCAGACCTTGAGAATCTGAGAGTGGGATTTCTTTAGATGAAAAGGAAGGTGGCAGGTATTGCAGAGAAGGAAACCTTCCCATACCTTTCTCTCTGCATTCATACATGCTGCTTTTGCTATCTGGTGGAAATGCATGGCTATAGTTTGGGTTAAAGGGGGTGTCAAGCCTTAGGAGACCTCACTTGTCCTACTGCCTGAAATTCTCCCCTTCAAGGACCTTATTTTGGGTGGGGATTATCTAGCAAGGGCTCCCCTTAAATGCAACTGTTACCCAAAGAGAAAAACAAATGGTCAATCTATGAGTATCTACATTAGTATCCATCAGTACCTTTGCTCCATTGGAGGCACCGAGATACCATAGTGGCTAGAGTCAGGAAGACCTGAGCTCAAATTTGATTCCGACATTTATTTGCTGTGTGCCTATGGGCAAATCACTTAACTTGCTTCCTTCAGTGTCCTTAACTGTGAACTGGGAATGACAATAGCATTTCCTTCATAGGTCGCTGTGAGCGTCAAATGAGACATTTGGAAAACTCTTAGCACAATACCTGGCACCATATGAAAGACAGTAGTGTAGTAGTAGCAGTAGCAGTAGCAGCAGCAGCAGCAACAGTAGCATCTATCAATTACCTTTGTCCCATTGGAGGTAGCTACATGGCACAATGGCTAGAGTGCAGGAGACTGGAATCAGGAAAACATGAGTTCAAACCCTGCCTTAGACACTTATTAGTTGTGTGACCCTGGGCAAGTCACTTGACTTTTGACTGTCTCAGTTTCTTTAACTGTAAAATGGAGATAATAACTTTCCAGGATTGTTGTGAAAACCAAATGAAATATTTATAAAGTGGTTTAGCACATGGTAGATACTATATAAATGCTAGCTATTATTATTAGTGAAGCACATTAAAGCAATCTTCAGGGGTAGGATACAGGAAAGACAAGTTTTGAAGGGAAATCCAAATTCTCTTTTATTTTTATTGGGTTTACTCTGTGCAGCCAATGAGATGCCAAGTACTTGGAGAGATACAAAATTCATAGAAGACTCAGTCCCTTGATTACCCGTGTATAGCCTATATCAGATTGTTTGCCATCTCAGAGAGATGGGAGGAGGGGGAAGAGAGGAGAAAAAAATCTGGAACTCAAAACCTTATAAATGTGAATGTTGAAAACTGGAACCCCAAAACCAAAAACCTCTGTCCCTGTCCCCAAAGAGCTTTCAGACTCTAGTGGGAGGATAGGACACAGAAGACAAATAGTACATGACAGAAAAGTGAGGCAGAAACCAAGGCATCCTGGGGTTTAAGGAGGGAAAGGATGCAAATGGTACCTCCTTATAGATCAGAGTTTGAATTCTAGATACTTAGGGGGAAAGGAGGGAGAGATGAATGGGTGTCTGTGCCCAGGGCTCTGCCCTGGGTCAACGACGACCCACTCTGGTTGTCTTCCCAGGCCCTTCCAAAGAACAATGGCTGGAAGGAGCACTCAGAGACCAGGCTCTTATTTCCTCCAGTTCAAAGCATGCCTTCAGAAGCCTGTTGAGATTAGGGGATCTAGGTTATGTTAGGACATCAATGCCTGAGGGTAGTCAGTGTGGAGTACTGGAAAGGAACTTGGCTTCCCTATTCTGATAAGTGCCCTGGGGAGCCTAGAGGTAGGGAGAGTGAAACCATAGTTTGGCTCCATTCCAGGTGGGACCCAAAGCCTTGACAGGGGCTGGTCTGATGGTGCATGGGATCCCCTGTGAAGTTGGCCCACACCCCAAGAAGACTCCTAAGAACAAAGCTTTAGGGACACCAAATGGGGGACCCAAACCCAAGGAGCCACCAACAATGGGTCAACTCCTGGAGATGTTTGAGAAGAATCTGCGAAGGTAGCACTCAGAATCCAACCTGGTCCAACTCCCAAACCTTCAGCCTTCACCCACAGGTTGTCTTTGTAGGGGAGAGGGAGGAAGGGGGAGGAAAGAGGTTAGATCCAAACCCTGATTCAGATAGCTGAAAAGTGGGATGCTCTTGAACTTGAAGAGGTGGGGAGGGGAAGGACAGTGAGAACGCTAACAATAGCTCACATTTATAAGCTTCTAAGAAACATCAAGGATGACCAAGGGAAACCAGGCAGATATTACTGTCTCAATTTTATAGATGTGAAAACTAAAGCCCAAGATCACAGAACAAGTTAGGTGACCCTAGATTCTTGAGTGCTGACTCTTCCTTCCATCCCATTCCACAACACTAGTGGTGGTCTTCAAGCTTTCCTATTTTCTACTGTCCTGTGAAAAAATGGGTAGGAGTGGGTGCTAAGCTGGGGGAAAAGGAGGAAGAAGTACCCTCTGCTTTTTCCCATCCTAAGGATATCTTTGCCATGCTCTAACCAGGATTTCCTCACTGTGTGATTTTATCTGCCAAAAACCTACTTTGTCCATCCTGGACCAGAAGAGCCCAACAGCAAAAAGGGTAGGTACACATCACCTAATTCCCCTTCCTTCCAATCCTTGGCTCCTGCTTATCCTGTCCTTCTCCTTCCCCCACAATGTAATTTAACTTAAAAACCTTAAGCTCCAAGAAACCAAACTATAGTCAAGGGACCATGGGAAGGGAAGGTATTAAGGATACATACAAAAATAAAGCCATCCATATGTATCCTCAAAGAGTTTACTTTCCAGTAAGCACTGATTGCTTCCTCCATGCCAATTCTGGGGCCCAGCTCCAATACCACCCCATCCCCACTCCCTCTCTTCGTAGCATCTGCCCATGCATTTCTTCCACAGAATACCCATCAGACTGTTCGAAAGAAGACTAAGAGGCGCCTTTTCCCCAAACATGAAATCTGGGCACCCGGTCCTATGGTGAAGCCTTGGTTCCAGCCTCAAAAGCTCCTTCCTCCCAAAGCCACTCTTAAGATACAAACACCATTTACAAAGCCTTTACCCAGGACCCAAGGTCTTGGACCGCTCAGTACCATGCATTCCACTCAGCCACTAGGTGGCGGTAAATGGTCACTGGCTTCTAAGAGAGGTGGTAAGGGGGCCCCTTCACTCCATTCGGGGAAGGGCCATCCATCATCTGGTCCTCTAAGAACTCTTTGTCCTCCCTCAGGCCCTTGTTGTTACCAGCTTTGAAGATGGGTCCTAAATTTTCAAGGAAAAATGATGAGAATAAACATCAGGCCCAGGCCAATGCAATCCATTTCTTGATCTCTTTTCCTACTTTGTTCCCCCGAAAGATGCCAGTTGAGCTGCATGGTTGGATACTGGACTCACCATCCCATGGCCTGGAGACTCAGTTATTCAGGATTTGGCAGAAGTAACGCCAAACATTTATACCAGGGATTTACGGTTTTCAGAGAACTTCCAAGCACATTTTCTCAATGGATCATTTGATCATTGAGGCAACTCCATGTGGAGCAAGTTTAATGGATTCCCATTTTAAAGACGGGCAAACTGAGGCTCAAAGGTTAAGTGACTCGCCTATGCTTAACAGCAAAGTAGAAACTCGAGGAGTAGCATCCATGTCTTCTGACTTCAAAGTGCTTCATTAATGGTCCCAGGCAGAAAACCAAGAGTCCAAGGACCTGGGTTCAGACCCCACTTTAGACTTTTGAGGCTTACTGAATTTCCCCAGATTCCAATTGCTTTATTTGTCCAATGGGGTTGTACTAGATGACCTCTGATGTTCCCACAACTCTAAATTTATGATCCAACCTTCTGATCTGCCTGGCAGTCCTGGGCAAGGTGTATGAGAGACACTTATTTCCCTATATTCTGCCACAGTCCCAGAAATCCTATCATTAACCCTTCACTTCTCTTTGGAGTAAGATGGTCTTTCAAGTTTCACAGGTTTCTAGTTGGCTATTTAAATGCAAATACCCTTCCGATGGGGTTTCCCTCCCATCAGTGAAACCCAGTGAGGAACTTATGCAGAGTGGAGCTTCAAAAGGAAGCTTCGTTAACATTCATTTTAGCCTTCTGGTCCTCAGCAACTTATTATGTAGTAGGTGCTTACATAGGCTGGCTGTGTGGATGATGGTTTAAAATGTTGTCCATATATGGATATAGATACAGATATATGAATGTTGTTTCCCTTTGAGATAATGTAAAACTCCATGAGGGCAGTAACTTTCTTTTCTATCTTTGTATCCCCATTGCTTGGCATATATAGGCATAATAAATGCTCGTATTGTATTCCCAAAGTGCCTGGCACATAGCAAGAGCTTAATAGATGCTCACTGACTTGGCTGGATGGATGCTTCTGCTCACCTTACCTGGACCATCTTCCTACCCTTTATAGACCAATTGCCATCCTAGTCTGTCATGGATCTTTCCACTGACCCCTTTCGTAGAGTTACTTTATTTTGTACCTCCCTTGTGAACTTAACAAGTGTACTATTGCATATTATAGCCTCTAAATTGTACTAGACTGTAACAATCAGTTCAACCAACGTTAAGAGCCTGCTAGGTTATACTCACCAAAACCCCTTACAAATGTTTGTAGTGTTGGATTAAATTCAGTAAGAGAAAAGTACAAAGAGTTAAGTTTTAAAAGGCAGCCTAGTATAATAAATGGACTTAAGAGTCAGAGGACTTGGGTTCCAAATCTGGTTCTACCACTTACTAGTGTTTTTCCTAGTGTATCTCATTTCTGTAAAATGAGGGGGAGTGGGTCCCAATGACTGCAAAGGTCCCTGACAACTCTGAACCAATGAGCCCAAGATAATAAAGTAGAAATTTTGCCTACTGGAGTCTTGGAAAAGTCTCTTGCTTCTACCCCAGTTCTTTGGTGTTTTCCCTTTCTCCTTTTCTTTGCCTTTCCCCTGTCCTCTCAGCACATGTTCTTGATTGGTCAGTATTACAAACCCCCCTCCTCTTTCCCTCCTCATTTCTAGCCTGCTCCTACTTCCCTGAAACTTTTTGCTCTGCAAGTCTGATCCCTGAGACTTCCATGGATCCCATCTACTCCCTGAGGGATGCCCTCCCTACCCTCAACCTGCCTTGGACTGAGCTGGTGTTGGGTTTAGTAAGCAGAGATGCCCAAGTAACTGTGAGGAGGAGTCAGGAACAAGGCAATGAAGTATCCTATTGCAGGGCTAAGGAAGGGGCAGGGCAAGGAGAGAAAGTGGGCTTGGGTGGGGGGAGTGATAGACTCTAGGAGAGTCAAAAGGCAGGAGCTAAAATCAGTGGGAGAAAGGGGTAGGAAGAAAGGCTGTAATCTTTCACAGGACTGAACTTCCAACTATCCCAGGTTTTGTCCCTGGTCCATTAGAGAAACCTCCTGCTGTAGTCAGGGTGTCCAGGGACCAGCAAAAAGTTCCCTCCTCTTCTCCCTTTTCCTCCTCCTCCTCTTTTTCCCTAGAGGCTGGACTGTGTCTCCAGTCATGTCCCTTTCCCTCTCCCTCCTTCTTTCCCCAGTTTTCCCCTCCCCTTCATCCTCTATGCCTATTTAAGGCAAGAGTGCTTGTATGACTTTAAACAATTTTAGGTTCTTCTTGTCCTGGACTGAGACAGCCAGGAGAGGTAAACAGTACTTGGGGGTCAGCGGCTGGGGGAAAAATAAATCAGGTTGCCTGGTGGGAGGGGAGAGAGGCGCTGATGACTTCCCATCTCCCACCCCTTTTCCCTCCCATGGACTTTATGAAGAACCTCACCATCCTAGTTGCTCACTGTCCTCCAGTTTTCTCTTTTCCCCTTAGATGTGCTCAGCCTAGCAGCACCCAGCACTGGGTCTGACCAGATTCCTTCAGAGGCTCCAAATTCCCACAGTGCTGAGGGAAACTAGTGGAGCAGGGCTAACACCAGTTAATGGAAGGAAGAGGGGGAGGGAGGGAGAGGGAGAGAGAGAGAGAGAGTGAGAGAGAGAGAGAGAGAGAGAGAGAGAGAGAGAGGAAAAAACATGCCTTTGCTTGGTAGACTTGTGAGGTGAATGTGTGCCCTGGTGGTGGGCAGTGCTTGTGTGTGTGAGAGATGTGTTTATGCATACCGGAAGGTGTAAAAGTGTGGGGGGGAGGGGGGAATGGGAGAGAGAGGAGGGACTGAAGCTTGTAGCAGATTCTTTGTACAATATATGCCCATTTATAGCCTCCCTTCTCCAATGTTCCCTCTGTTGAAACTACCTTTGATTTCTACCATCTCCTTCCCCTCCCTCCTTGCTTCAGTCTCTGACTTTCTGCCATGATCCTTGTGGGCAGGAACCATGCTGCCTTCTCCTCTTATATCCCCCATGGCACCACCCTAGCAAAGAGATAGGCTCAGAATAAGCAGACCCACAAGGACATAGTGCTTGGTAAATGGAATTGCCATTTAGAGCTTAAATTAAGTGCCTACTCTACGATAAGCACTGGGCACTTGGTAAGTGCCCTGGAAGTGACCATGCAGATGATCTATGCCAGGAGCTCTTACCCTTTTTTTGTCAAAAACTCTCTGGGACTCTAGTGAGGTCTATAGGAGTCCCTTTCTCAGGGACTATGCTTTTAACTGCATAAAAATAAAATACACAGAATTACAAAGAAAACCAATTATATTTAAATAGTAAAGGATTTTTAAAAAACAGATTCACCAATCTTTAATTAAGAATCCTTGTTCTAGTACGACCCCTTCATTTTGCAGGTAAGGAAAGGTAGGCCTACCTTTTCCCCCGTGGGAAGTCTCCCTCCTCCAGTCTTAGAACAAGACTTCATCTGCATCTCTCCTATATTCTAGTCAAGTTCTTACCCCAGGAAGGAGTGGACCCCATTGGTGAGAGAGTAAGTTGATCTTCACATCATCCCTACCTCTATATCACTGGGCAGCTAGGTGGTGCGATGGATAGAGCACCAGTGCAGGAGTCAGGAGGACCTGAGTTCAAATCTCACCTCAGACACTTGACACTCACTAGCTGTGTGACCTTGGGCAAGTCACTTAACCCCACTTGCCTCATCCTGGGTCATCTCCAGGCATCCTGATGAATATCTGGTCACTGGATTCAGATGGCTCTGGAGGACAAGTGAGGCTGGTGACCTGCACAGCCCTCCCTCACTCAAAACAGTCAAGTGCAAGTCATGTCATCATTTCCCTGATGGCATGGTCTTCTTTGGCAACGAAGGACCAACACACACCTCTATATCTCCTTCATAGAATCCAGCCAAGATGCTGGGGTCCAGGTGAATGCCATCTGCCCCTCCTCCATCCGTGGGTCCCTCTCCCTTCCCTTTCTTTCACCTCTTACTCAGGGAACAAGCTTCTAGTCCCTACTACCAGTGCAACCAAGAAGTTCTACTGACTTATGGCTTCACTTCCAAGCCCTGGGACTGTCTTAGACTAAATCTCCTTTTCCTGGTTACCTCCTCTCCCCCTCCCCCTCATATGTGTTGTATTCTTCTTCGAGAATTAAGCTCCTTGAGGGTAGAAACTGTCTCATTTTTTGCATTTGTATCTCCATTGTCTAGCATATCACCTCACAGTCAATTAACAAGAGCTTTTTTTATGGAGAATGTTGCAATACGTTTTGCACAACTATACATACTTGTAGTGGAGTCTGTTTTTCTTACCTTCCCAATAGGTGAAGGAGGAAGAGAATATGAAACTAAAAATAAAATTGAATTTTTAAAAATGTGTTTTAATTGATTGTGGTTATTTATATGCATGTCTTACCTTGTAAACTTCTAGAAGAAAGAGATGTTTTATTTACCTTTCTATCTCCTCCAAGTATTAGGGCAGTGCTTTGTACATTATAGACCCTCAAAAATGCTTGCTAGGTTTTAAAGTCCAGAAAGATTAAATCACTCAAGGGACTGTTCCTCGTTCATCCTTCCATTTTCTGAAGACCAGGGCCCATTCTCTGAAAAACTGTGTTCTCCCTCTGGGTTACTCCTCAAATTTTTTAAAATTAAGGTATTTTGCTTTTCTATACCTCAGTTACACCTCAATACTAGGCAGCTAGATGGTGCAGTAGAGAGAGCACTGTGCCTAAAATCAAGGAGACTTGAGTTCAAATCCTACTTCAGATACTCTGAGTGACCCTGAGCAAGTCACTTAACCACAGTTTTCCCAACTGGGAACTTCCCAGTTGGGAATTTCTGATTTAGAAAATTCTGATTTAGAATTAGAATAAAATTCGATTATAATTATATGTATATATGACATACATACATATAATTATAAAATTAAATTTAAATAAAACACTGATTTACAAAACTCCCAAATTCCCGTGAAATGGGAATAATACTAGTGCCCACCTCCCAGCATTGCTGGGAGGACCAAATGAGATAATGTACAGTGCCTGACACCTAGTAGGGGCTTGTTCCCTCCCTCCCCTTTCCCATATCTCCCCTTATAACAAGAAAGCACAAAAACCAAACAGAAGCAAAGCTCTGGTACAAGTATTCCCCTATTCTCTCCGTCTTCCTGTTTCCTCTGCCTGGCTTTTCCTCCCCATCCCTTCAGCAGCAGCAGCCAGCGAAGGATGCCAGGGGGAATCAATAAGGTTGCCTCTTCCAGGTGGCTGCTTCATTTCCCTCCAATCGTTTGCATTTTGCTAATCCTGTGTTCTTCACATGACTGAGATGCTGGGCTCCAGAGTTCAAAAGAATACGACCCAATGTATCTTTTACAGATCATATTGCCTCCTCAGGCTTGCTAAGTTATTCACTGGCATCTACCCGCAACCCCTAACTTGACCTCCCAGTCCCTAGCCCCCCATTCCACCAGGCCCTGGTGTTCAAAGAGTAGGAAAAGAAACAGCTACAAAAAGGAGATGGGCACCAAATTCCTTCTCTGTGAATCTTTGTCTTGGGTTCCCCCTTGGACCCTGATCCTTCCTGCCATGGTCCCAGGTCTTTGGACCTTGCCAAAGACAAGGGGATATTTTAGGCAATGTATCATCTTGCCACAAGCATTGGCATCAGGGGATGAATGAGTAGTTCCAGGTCCCAAACAGTGCCAATCCTAGTCTAAACTTCCAGGGTTCCATCCACTGTGGAAGAGAAAAGTTACGAAGGAGATGGATCTCAGAGTAAATCCATCCCTTTCCCACACATACATATAATGCCCCAGCCCTGGCCCTTTGGAGTAGGGATAGCTCAGGGCTAGCCTGAAACCAAAGTAGCCTGTTAGAGCATCAGAGCAAGAAGAGTCCTCTTAGAGGCAGTAACAGTGCAAGCCAGCATTTCTGTAGGGCTTTAAGTTGAAAAAGTGCTCTGTGTTAACTCATTTGCTTCTCACAACAACCCTGTAAGCATGTGTGCTATTTGTATCCCTGTTTACAAATGAGCAAACTGAGGGCCAGAGAAAGAAGTGGCTCAGGGTCATTCAGCTTAGTGAGTAGTGACGTCTGGACCACACACACACACACACACACACACACACACACACACACATATACAAACACACACAACCCCCAACTCCTTTTCCCTCGTTTGTCTTGATGTATTTTCTTCTGGGCCAAACATCTGGAATATCTCCTTACCTCTATCTAGGAAAATGGAACCTGGACTGACTTGATTTAGAGATGGGAGAGGGACTGCTCATTTTACAAATGCGCAAATTGACTCCCAGAGAGTTCAGTAAGTGTCTGAGGTTGAAACTGAACCCAGGGCTTTCTAAATTCAAGCCCTGTCTTTTATCTGCTAGTCTCCTGACCTCCTGTTCCAGATAAGGGAAGCCAAGGGATGGCAGTTTACCCATCTGTCCCAAAGAAATAGGAAGGAAAGGTAGACTTTCCTGAGGGCTATATAATGTGTATCTGAGGAAGGAGCTCTAAGGAATGTGGAAGGCATTAGGATCGGGGCTTGGGTAACTTCTTAAGAAATGGACTTAGCTTTGCTCTATAGCCCCTCTAGGAACAACTAGATGACACAATGGATGGAACACTGGACTTGGAGCCAAAAAGATCTGAGTTCAGATCTGTACTCAGACACTAGCTGTGTGATCCTGGACAAGTCATTTAACCCCTATGTGCCTCAATTCCTTATCTGTAAAATAGGGACACACTGGAGAAGGAAATGGCAAACCATAGCTGAACAACAGTCTTCCTCTCTAGAGGTGTCTTTGCTGTCCCTTCTTTTCCCCTCCCTCTAGAAGTTCACCTGAATTACTAGCATCAGTATTCTAAATACTAATACTAAAAAGCTCTCCACTCCAGGCTGTACCCCTCCCCAATCCATACTTCATGCCAGACTCGTCTTCCCCAAACACCACTCTGCAAACAACGACTCCGTCCCCAGACTCGGCCCTCATTATTCCCAGGCTAATGTCCAAACTCCTCAGCTTGGCCCTTAGGGTGCTCTCTACTTTCTCCACAGCCAGCTTCTGGAACTTTTGGGAATCTTTTGCTGGGGCTTTTGTTTCACCTCCCATGTCTTGTCTTGTGCTGTTTCCCCCTTCTTAGAATGGACATCCCCCCTTCTCCGTGTCCTATGCATCCTTCAAATCCCACCTCCTCTAGGAAACCTTCTCAGGAGCGCTGAAAGCTGAAGAGTATAGACTGTTATCATAGGCTGACTTTTAATATTAGCTTTTCATGAGTACATGAGCTACCCCCTCTACCACCATCCCCACCCCCAGCCTCTGTATCTCAAGAGCTCTGCTCACCTTGACAGGGGAGGGGAACTAAACAGATGCTTGTTGTATGGGATTGAACTTAAACTCTCCTCTTCTTCCTCCCAATCAGACAGCACTCAACATTATGGTTTACACACAGTGGACCCTCAGTGGCTGAATGGATCTCTCTACTAGTCTGTCTGCCCATCCCCCATCCCCATTCCCTCGGCTTTCCCCATCCCCCAGGGCTGCATTTTTGACACTTAATTATCTTTATCTTCCAGAAGCATTCCACATTTCCAACTATCACAACCACTCCTTTGGCTTGGGCTAAACATACCAGGCGCGCGCACACACACAGCATTAAGTCTGAGACAGAGACCTGGCATTTTCCATCCTCAAATACTGCCAGAGGCCAGAGGTTCAAGGAGGCTGCCTGAAGCCTTTCCAAAGAGGCACGGGGCTGACTGTCTCATGGTGCTACATCTTTGTCCACTACATCTCGCCTTCCTCGAACCAAGTAGAAAGAAAATCATTGGCTAAGATACTGTGGGGAAATCAACTGGACTGGCCCAGGGGAATAATGATAATCTTATATTTAGACAATGTTCTAAAATTTGCGAAGTATTTTATGTGGAGCCTCCTTCAAACTTTATCACAATCCTGAGAGGTAAGTACTCTCGGTTGTCATCATCCCCATTTTCTAGATAAAGGAACTATGGCTCAGAAGGATAAGTGACTTGCCCAGGGTCACAGAGCTAGGAAGTCTCAGACAGATTTAAGCCCAGGTCTTCCTAACTTTAAGCTTCAGACTCCATTCACCAAGTTACACAAGTGGCCTTTAAGATTAAAATGATTCTCGGGATTTCCAAAATGAGGGGGGAAAGAGAGGCTGGCAAAGTATCCATGAGGACTGGTTAAAGTCACAGAGTTGGGAGGGAACTTTGAAGCCGTATACTACAACTTCCCTGTTTTACAGATGAGGAAATGGAGGTCCAGTGAGGGGGTGTGACTGACCAATGTCACGCAAGCCTAAACTGGAGTCCAGGTCCTCTGGCTTGGTTAGGACTCTCAGATATATCTAAATCCTTGTTGTCTTTCCCACTAGACTGTGTCCCAAGACTTTCTCTGTGTCCCAAGAGTTTAGCACTATGCTTGGCAAATGGTAAATGTTTATTGATGGGTCTTGACTGGCCCTTCCTCCCTTCTCTTTCTTCCTTCCTTTTTTCCTTTCCTTCTTTCTTTCCTTCCTTCCATCCTTCCTCCCTCCCTTCCTCTCTTTTCCATTTCCTTTCAGCCCCATTCACTAAGGGGATCTGAGTAACTCAATTTCCACTAGCCTACGGTTAGTAGTGAAAACCAAGCAGAAGTCTCAGAACCCCATCCTGAACCTCTGAATCCCATCAGGAAACACATGTTTAAAAACAGAGGGTCCCAGAATAGCCCATTTCAGTTTCCATTGCTGCCTGAAGTCCTATTCCCATTAGGTTTCAAACTGGCCAAGTGACCTTTAGACAAATAACTTCCGTTCTATGATCTGGTCTCCAGGGAGAGAACAATCCCTGGTCTTCTCAAGGATACTGGGAACATCCTTAAGTGTAAGATAGAATGGCGCTTAGGCTATCATTCTCTAGAGAATAAAACCAGTGAAGCTACTCTCTGCCCCCATCTCATCCCAGCGGCATGGAAATGGAAAGAGTACTAGATTTGAAGTCTAAAGTTCTGGCTTTGACCCAGCTCTACTCCTCACTACCTAAATGACTTTGGACAAGTACCTTAACCTCTCTAGGCCTCAGGGTCCTTCCTGATCTGTAAAATGAGAGGACTGACAAATTATTTCTAAGGTTTCTTCCAGCTCTAAGGAGAGAAGGGGAGAGAGAGAAAGAGAGAGAGCATTTATTGAGCACTTATGATGTGCAATAATAAACCACCTTAGATGCAGAGATTATTTTGTACTTTTCAGAGCACTTTGCCACCTATTAAGCTAGCTAAGACAGGAAGTATTAGCCCCATTTGAAATGAAGAAAAGGCACAGAATAGAAGAACAGCCTTCCTAAGGTCACACAGCATAGTTACAGAGCTAAGAGTTATTTTAGGGGAACTTGGGAGAACTCTTCTAATTGGAGTTTAGTTGGAAAACAAGAGGGGCTTGTTCTGAGAAGATGCTCTGGGATATAAGCTCAGAGACTCAAATCTCTCAGCTTCTCTTTCACAGACTGTCAGAGGGGTATTTGCTCCTATCCTGAGGAAATGAATGAGAGGAGTGTGGCCCTTTAAGTCAATGACATCATAGGTCACCCCCTCAGCCAATGGGGTCTCCCAGAAGCTTGGGATGGAGGAGGATGGAAGGGGAGAAAATCTGTAACTCATCAACCCCACCCTGTCACTACTTAAGTGGCCAGGGTGGTGGGGAAGCAGACTTTATCTGATAAGAGCAACTGAGAATGAAACTGGGCAGAACTCCAAACCAGAACTGGGGGCTGAGACCTAGGCAGCCCTTAGGGCCACCATCTCTGTCTCCATCTCAGGCACCTGGGGGCAGACTAAATGTTAGGGGCCATGTGGCTCCCATTCCTAAACCCAGGACCCGATGGAAAACTTTCTTGGGCAGGGAGTTGGATCTCCTATAGATCAATCTGCAAATGTTTATGGGACACCTGCTATGTGGGAGGGATATTGGAGGATACCAAGTGCTAACTAGGGAGAGTAGGCCTTCAGGATATGTTCGAGGAATGAGTTAGGAGGCAGCAACGTATCCCTCCAGGCAATGATAAAAACAGCCCACATAGACATGGGGTGTTCCAAAAGTCTTAGTGCAGGTAAAAGCTTATAAATTTCAGGAACCTCTTTAAACTCAAAACTGTCTAAGACTTTTGGGATACTCTCCATAGCCTGTAAGGTTTACAAAGGGCTTTTCTCACAGTACTGTGCAGCAGAGCATGTAAGAACTATTACCCCTATTTTATAGATAAGGAAAGTATCTCCAAGAGATGAAATAATTTTGATAAAGCACACAGGTGAAGTCACATGGTTAATAAGTAGAAAAGTCCAAACTCCCAGGTCCTCCAGCTCACAAACCTGGTTGCCCACTAAAATTGTGTTGCCTTCCCAATTTCTTCCCGTAAACTCCCAGGAAGGCATCAGACTTCATGTCTTTAGACTCCTTACTGAATTTGAATTGTTGAAGACAATGGCACAAGTAGTCGATGGCAAAATGAGCCTGAGAACTTTGGGCACAGGAGATAAGTAGGAAGAGACAGAAGTGGGTCTTGCATTTCACTTAAACTGATAGGAAAGAGGGAATGCAGGCACCCCAGGCAGGGTAGTAGTGTGACCGAAAGCGCAGTGATCTGATTGACTGTGAGGAGCCCTACAGATTGATTCATCAGTGAGGATGTTAATGCTGAAATCTTACACACATGCATACTCACTCTTCCATAAATATCAAGATTTACATTAAGGTTTTGAAGAATTAAATAGCTTTTGTATCTTCCAATGGAAGTGAAGAGGAGAAGCACAGGGTGGGAGTCCTCAGGACTAGGCATCGTTCATTTCATGTTTGAATTAACTGCTGCCTACCCTTGAGCTGTGCTGGTGTATCTGGCTAAGAGAACCCAGGGAGCTGACAGTAGGCGTGGGAGGCTCTTCAAGAGCAGAGTCTGAAGGCAGATTATATTTGACTCTTTAGCCTCTTTCCCAGACTTAGGCCCTTGGGACTGAGGGGAAATGTCTCAACTTTTGTGAAGAGGGGAGGGAGGGCAAAAGTGAAGTAAACATCCTCTGTGATGCAGGGCAGAGGGTCACTAGGAGCCTAGCTCAGCTTCTGGGAGGAGCAAAGCTGAACTGGGAAAGCAAAGAGGACTCTGGGAAAAGTGGAGGAAACATTTTGGATGTCTTAGAAGGCTGGGTTCAGAGAAGAAAAACAAAGTTGAGAAAAGCTGAAGCCAGAAAGGAGAGAGGGAGGATGAACCTTAAGTCTGCAGGCACGTTGGAATCTCTTGGCTTTGCTCCTAAATGTGTGACCCTGGTCAAGTAACTTCACTTGTCTGGACTTCTTCCTCCTTGACATGACAAAGACAGTCATAATTGTCTTCTTTCATCATGAAGTTGTTACAGGAGTCAGATGAGATAGATGACAGACAGACATATTGAGATAGAAGTATGAAAACAGAAGCATAAAGATATATATACAGAGAAAGATAGACAGAGACAGACACTGCTATCGTAGAGTTCCATCAGACTCTTCATGACCCCATTTGGGGTTTTCTTGGCAACTACACTGGAGCAGTTTGCCATTTCCTTTTCCAGTTTATTTGACATATCCAAAAACTGAAGTAAATAGGGTTAAGTGACTTGCCCAGGGTCACACAGCTAATAAATGTCTGAGGTCACATTTGAACTCAGGTGTTCTTGATTCCAAGTCTGGTGCTCTATCCATGGAGTCCCCTACCTGCCCGAGAGAGAGAGAGAGAGAGAGAGAGAGAGAGAGAGAGAGAGAGAGAGATGGATGGACAGACAGCATTTATTAAATACTTACGAAGTGCTAAGCATTGTGCTAATGCAAGATGCCAAGTATACAAATAGAAACAAAACTACCCCTGCTTTCAGGAAGCTTATATTTGAACAGGAAAAAACCATATAAATAGGGGTTGTGGAAAGGGAGTGGGACACTCATCCCATGTGCAGAAGTGACTGTGGGAAACCTGGGTCCTGGCAAAATAAGGTGACAACTGACATCGAAGAACAGAGGGGGTCACCAGTGTGGAGGAGGGGAAGTGAAAGTACTTTAAAATATAAGGGATCACTATAATTAACAATACTTCATTACTTCAAGGATCCATTTTTCATTAGTGTAGCATGCCTTTTACCAATCCTTAGTACCTTAGTTCAGGGTCTCATCACCACTGATCTGGTCTCTCGGCTTCAGATTTCTACAGTCAGTCAATAAGCCAAATCAACAAGAATTTCTTAATTGTTTATTATGCACCAAGGAAAAAAACAGCCCCAGCCCTGAAGAAGTTCACAGTCCAACCCTAGAGATAACAAACAAACCACGTGGCCAAACAATGGACTGGAAAGTAAACTCAGAACAAAGGCAGCAACATTAAGGGAAGGGGGAGGGAACAGATGACTTCTACATTAATGGCCTAACTCACATGCCCACCATACTTCTGCTCAATAAATTCCTGTGGCTCCCTATTAACCACACACTCCTTTGACATTTAAAGTCTTTTTATAGGGCTTTGTACTCAAACAAAGGTTTGGTGGGCTTTTTTTTCTGCTGTTGTTTTTGTTTATTGACGTAAGTGGGGTTAAATGACTTGCCTAGGGTCACACAGCTATTATGCATCAGAGCAGGGCAGATTTAAACTCTAGTGCTTCTGACTCCAGGGCCACTGCTCTATCCACTGTGTCACTTAAATCCAATCCACCTGCATGTCATGGCATCACCTCCTTGATGCCATGGTCCTTCTCCCAGAAAGAAGGACAAACAACCACCTCTGTGAATGGTAGTAGGACCCAATTGGAACTGGCCACTTGGTCAACACCGCTCCTTCCTTCCTTTTTTCTTTTCGTTCCCTTGGTCTACATACTCTTCCCTGTGGGTACTCTGCCCAAAGGAATGTACATATTGATTGTTGAAACTTCAAAAGATATCTTAGGGTCTATGGGCTAGATTTCTTTCTTAAGGACCATTCTTCAAACCCAAATAACTGGGGCTATCATTGATTGACCAACAACTGGTTGTTGTCCTTCATTATCACAGGATCAAAATGATATCACCATGCTAGAGTCAAGTTTCAGTGTGTCCCCCCAGTGATTGATCAGACTAATATAAGTTTGGAATGCTCTACCACAGGTTGGGCACAGATAGTTCATATGAACATTTGGGATGGATTCTCTAAATCTGCACATTTCCAGTTTCCTTTGAACTATTTCAATTCTGCTTTGCTCACAGAAGATAGTCCCTTCTCTGATGTGGGCATACCTGCTGAGCAGTCCTGTGCCAGTGTCTCCCAGGTCACACAATCAATTCCAAAGTTCTGAAGAGAGACCTTGAGAATGTCCTTGTATCACTTCTTCTTACCACCAAGTGAATGCTTGCCCTGTGTAAGTTCTCCATAATAGTCTTTTTGGCCAGGGTTGTATTCAAACCAATACTAGGTTCCAGGCCATGCCTTGGTCATTGTTTGGGCCCAGACACTCAGAGTGAATGTAAATAGCAATTGTTTCCGTTTTGGTCAGAAACTCTCCCAAACTGTTTTTTTTGGGGAGACTAGGTAAAGGAGACCCTTCTCTGCCTCATTTCTTACCTAGCCTTAATATGGGTGCTGCCTCAGTCAAATAGACCTGATAAAGACCTTAGCTTAAAAAGGTCAAGGTCTCCCACTGTATTGAGGGCCATATCCAGTCATTCTGATCTATATCTTGCCACTGGTCCCATACAGCCCAGGAGGAGAAAGTGAGGCTGGTGACTTTGCACAGCCCTGCCTCACTTAAATCCAATTCACTTGCATCTCAGGATACCACTTCCCTGATGCCAGATGTCATGGTCTTCTTCCAGAAGGAAGGACAAACAATGACAAATCTCTTTACCTGGCTCTTACTTTCCTTTTCAGCCTTATTGCACAGAAATCCCCTTCACACATCCCTTGGTTCAGTTAAACTGGCCCTCTGGTACTCTTCACACATGACATTCCATCTCATCTCTGTGCCTTGCTCAGGTTGTCCCCCCATACCTGGAATTCACTCGTTCCTTATCTCTGCCTCCCAAATATGCTAGTGCTTCTACCTACCTTTATTTTGTACATATTTTGCATATATTTTGTGTACATTTCCATGCATATACGTTATGTCCTCCTCTAGAATATAAGCTTCGTGAAAGCAGGTCTTTTTTATTATTGTTTTTGTAAGCCTAGCATAGTGCCTGAAACAACATAGGAGATTAATAAACACTTACTGATTGACAGACAAGCAAACTGTTTTTGTTCAGTCCTTTTCAGTAATTTCTCACTTTGTGTGACCCCATTTGAGGTTTTCTTGGCAGACATACTAGAGTGGTTTGTCATTGTTTTCTACAGCTTACTTTACAGAGGAGCAAACTGAGACAAACAGGGTTAAATGATTTATCCAGGCTCACATAGCTAACAAGTGATTAGCAAATGGTCTTCATGAATTTCTGAAAAAAAAATTCCTCTCCTGAGGGTCAGCCGATGATGAGGTTTTCTGAATTTAGCTAGGTACTTGGCTGACAGAACACTGTTCATTGTCAGGTCTGTACAGTACTTGTAGCTTTGTGACCCTGAGCGATTCATTTCACTTTTCTGGGCCTCAGTTTATTCATCTGCCAAAAAGGGGGTGGGGGTTATGGTAGATGATTTAAAAATGTCTTTCTCACTCCCATTTCTGTGATCTTTTCCCAGCTGTTAGACTTGCTATATAACTAAGACTGTATGGGCAGCCCAAAGTTACTTCCATTTACAATTTCAGTTTGGGGCTTTATTTGAAGAATAAAGAAATAAAACTATGTTTATCTAAGTTTCTTTGACTCAAGCTGCAGCAAATGATGACTCCTAGAAGGAAATCTCCTTCAGCTTCTGAATGTCTATAGGCTTTTTGTTATTTTTCTTAGGAAGGGTATGGATTTGTGGAGTGAGAGGAGCAGAGGTGGGTTGGAATGAAGATGGTTTTCCTCGGGTTACTGAAACTCTGTGAATAGGAGGTTCTCTGGATTCGGGAGATATAATCCTACTTGAACAGAAGCAGGAGAAGAACTCAACAGGCATCTGGGTGTTAAAACGGATACAATGTTGTTTGTGGAGTCAAGGAAATCGCGAGCTCAAATTTGATACTTACTTGCTGTGTGACCGTAGGCAAGTAAATTAACTGCCTCAATTTCTCCATCTGTAAAATGGGGGGGGGGGACGATAATAGCACTACCTCTAAGGGTCTTTGTGAGGATAAAATGAAATAACATTTGTAAAACATCCCTGTGCCTTTTTGGGGAGAGAGGAAGGGGGAGGGCCTTTCCTTCTTACAGTTTTAGGAGCTCTCAAAGCCCAACCAATTCTTCCCTACAGGTTTGACCTTATTCAAAGGCAGGGTACTGTAGGAGAAAGAGATTAACCTTGGAATCAGGAGACCGGAGCCTAGTTCCCAACCCAACCCTTGCATGACCTTAGGCAGGACACTTAACTTCAGTGCAACTCAGTTTCCTCCTCAAGGCAATGGGGATAATATGTACATTACCCATCTCCCAGGGTCTTTGTGAGCAATGTGCAGTTGAAATAGTCTTAGATAGGCAGAGTAGGGATTGATAACTAAGGGGGTCCAGGTAGGACCTCCTACCACTAAAAATGTGTTGATTCTTCCTGTTAAAATCCTCAGAACTCCACCATTAGAGTTTCATTCCTTTGAGTTCAACACGACCCTCTCCTCACTTCTGCTTTTAATATTAAGTCCTTAATAACTCACTGAGAGACATTTACATGCTAAAGAGGTTATTTGAATCTGTGACTTTCATAAGTTCTGTTGCTATTGGTTCATATAGATTAATTTATTCTCATATGGTGTCACCACGAAGAAGTCACCCAGACCCAATTTTTTTTTTTAAAAGCCTATGTCAAGTATGGACTTTTCAGAGGATTCTTTTATCTAAAAACTGGTAAGTCAATAAAAACTTTGACTACATGTCTATACAGTAAATATGAAAGTATAAGCTTTTAACTTTAAGTGGACATGCAGGCACATATACATATATTTGCACACATATGTAGATATAGGTGTACATGTATGGATACACACATGCTGTCATATCACAACACGCATGTGCATATATGCATACTTACACATAAAAACACATGTGGAAATATCTACTATGGCAGTTGTGGTTTAGTGGTTAGAGCTAGCTGTACTGTCCTCAGAGAATGATCTAGGTTAAGATCTCACCTCTGGCTGTGTGACCTTGGACAACTTACTCTAGGTATCCCAGGGAACTCTCCTTGGAAGTGGCAGATTCAATACCAGTCTGCACTGGCAAAAGACAGTCCCTCATCAGGAGTTCCAGATGTCAATAAAATCACAGATTCCCCACAAAAGAAACCCAATCACCTTAAAACCACTCCCCAGAAGAGTTTATCAGGTTCCTTTCTTCTGAGTACTGAAGGCTACCAGGAGAGGGGAGGGCCCTGAAAGATGGGGAGGAGGAGGGACCAGAAAGAGAAACTAGGAACACGTGAAGGAGGCCTGGCTGGCCCTCTCTCTGCCACTCAGAAAAGTCACTGACTTATAAAAGGCCAGAAAAAAGATAGGACGGACACTCCTATTCTTAGCTCTTTTTCTCTTTCTCAGAAACTGCCCAGATAACTGGCCATCATGGGGATAACTCAGGAATATATCTGGCTTGCCCGGAGTTGTTGACCCAACACCAGAACTACCCCAGTCAGGCCCTGTGAGCCTGAGAAGGTCAGCCAAGGAAAGTAGGCAAGAGGCAGGATTTTCAGTGACCTTTGATTGACTGGGAAGGACTCAAAGCTGAGAGAAATTTACCAAGTACCATTTCATGGTTCCTAAAGCTTAGAATGCAGACTGAAGTGGGGAACCTTGTTTTCTTTCAAAAGTCAGAGACCCATGGGAAAACAAGTGAAAGGCCATATGCAAAAAACAACTTCACTTACGTTTTTGTTATTTCTTAAAAAGAAAGAAATATAAATTGGGCAATGTGCCTGTTTTTGAAAATCAGAAGCGGGAACATGAAACATTATTTAATAAATACAACAATAAGCACTAAATAACCAAGTAAAGATGGAAGAAGAGAAAGAGGAATGGGGGAAAGACAAAAGAATATTGATGGAGGGGGTGAGAAAGAGAACACACACAGGGGAGACGAGGAGGGACAGGAGAGAAAAAGAAGGGACAGTGACCAATCAGACACTTGCATGGCTTTGGAGGTTGTGAATAAATTCAAGGTCAGACCCTAGGTTCTGGAGTGCTTAGTCTGCTCTTCTGTCATAGGTTGCTCCCTGAAAGGCCCATTAGCTTTTTAGCCATAGTTCACAGCTCTTCTTCTCCCTTTAATCACGATGCTTTCAGAGGTTTCGCTCTGAATGAGATAGCCAATAGAAAGAATTAGGGTCAAGGGTGGGTGTAGGGGCTCAGGGAAGGGGTACGCTCCAGGACTGGTTGGACCTGGTAGAGACCAAAATATTGCTGAAGGTTGGATGTGGCTTCTAAGGCAGAGATTCATCATCCCCAACTTTTTAGGATGAGGAAATCTCAAACCACACTGGGAGGAGCTACAGAATGGTCCTTCTTCAGCATTCACTTAGACACAGAAACTAGAGAGAAGGTGACAGTTAAAAATGACTAGAAAAAAATAGCCCTTAGAAAAACTTGAAAGCTAGGGAACGGGAGAGAGAAAAAGAAGATGTGTTTAAGAACTCTAAAAGAGAGCTGTATGCCCAAGAAGGAAACAGACTCATGAAGCAAGATTTCTCCAAATGCCAGACCAGGAGATTATTACTACTCAGGTAAGGTAGGGGGTACTATCTGACTTTAGCATGGGATAAGACTTAAGAAAAATGAGACAGAAAGAACTTTGTTTTCACAGGGACCAAGGCAGCTGATAAGACAGTAGTTCTAAATCAAGAAGTTAAAAAAGAGGGATAGAGAATAGGTTACAGGTTATAAAACTATAGAACTGGAAAGGTCTTTGGGTCATCTGGTTCAAGTCTCTCATTTTACAAACAAATAAACTGAATTCTAGAAAGGGCAAGTGATTTATCCAAGGCCAAACAGCCACTTCATAGCAGAAATGAGAACAGAATTCAGGTCTTCTGATTCCTTGACAACTTTTTTGCATCTGGCTTCGACCCACCCCTGGCATGGAAAAATCAAGAGCCTCAAGAATTAGAACTAAAAGAAAAAGCTCTCTCTCCTATCAGCTTCTATCTCCCCAGGCTGGGAATGAAACATACAGCAATGCTCATTCATGTGTTTATTTAATATTACTGAGAGCCTACTACAACACATAGCTCAATGGGAAACACAATAACCTATTCAAAGTACAGTTACCGGGCAACTTCAACTGTCTGGAACACAGGGAAGAAACAGGTAGGAAGCAGCAATGGCCTCCGAGTAGCCAAAATCAGTGTCATAAAGTCCATAAACTAAAGCTTTACTCATAGGAAATCCTCAAAGCCCTCAACCAGCAACTATTAATTCGTAGACCATAAATTCTAATAATTAGGTTGTGAGGCAATATAGAATGTTGGGAAAAGTTCTAGGTTTGGAGTGAGAGAAACTGGTTTCAAGTTCCTAGTCTCCTACATAGAGCTAGACCACTAGCTTTATGAACTTGGGCAAGTTGTGATTTTCCTCATTTGTAAAATAGGAAAATAATGCTTGAGTAATCCTCCCTCTGAGGCTTTGTAATAGCACTCTGAATAGAGCCTCAAGACAACCCAATGAGGGTATAGGTATTCACTTTATTTTACAGATGAGGAAAATTGAGGGTCAGAAAGATCAAGTCACTTAGGGGTGGTCACATATCTAGCAGATATCAAGGGAAAGATTCCAACCCAGACTTTCTGGATTCCAAGTTTAGTAGTCTATCCCTTATTCCACATGGTATCCCTTGTTAAACTGACCAGCATTCATTTCATTCTGGTTTGTTTCCAACCCTTCCCCTTCCCCGTCCCCTCAATCTGTCACTTACACAAATAGTACTTGTGTAATTGTAAATTTTATATAACTTAGACTTACATAATTACTTTTATGGTGGCAGGTAGGTGGTGCAGTGGATAGAGCACCCGTGCAAGAGTCAGGAGGACCTAAGTTCCAGTCTCACCTCAGACACTTGACACTCACTAGCTGTGTGACCTTGGGCAAGTCACTTAACCCCAATTGCCTCATCCTGGGTCATCTCCAGTCATCCTGGTGAATATCTGGTCACTGGATTCAGATGGCTCTGGAGAAGTGAGGCTGGTGACTTGCACAACCCTCCTTCACTCAAAACAAAGGCAGGTGCAAGTCATGTCATCATTCTCTGATGGTATGGTCCACGAAGGACAAACATACACATAATTACTTTTATAAAATAATTATTTATTTTTCTATAGTTAAATTTTTAACAAATATTTATTAATGCCTGCTACCTTTAAGCCACTGTGCTACATAGCTAGAGATAGAGGATGAAAAATGAGAGTCCCTTTCCTCAAGGAGAATATACAGTTTAATGGGGATGGAATTGTGGGGAGGGGAGATAGATGAAAACATAACAATTACACCAAAAGAACTGTCTTTTCAACTAATATTAAGTGTCATGAAGTCAGGGCATCTCACAATCACAGGATCTTAGAGTTTAAAAAGATCTTTGAGGTCATTGAGTCTAAATTTCCTTCCCTGACAGTCATCAGTCTAGCCATTTTGTCTTGGCTATCTACTAGAAACATAAATCAAAGGCTGGAAGGGCTTTACATCTCTACTCCAACTTTCTTATTTTGAGATAAAGAAACTGGGGCCCAGAGAGTGGTGACTTGTCACTTGCTAGTCATACAGGAAGTTGGTAGCACAGAACCCAGACCAGAACCCCAGTCTCTGACTCCTATATATTGTTATAGAGGTAGCCTGATAGAGTGGAAAGAAGTAGGCTTTTCAAATCAAGAGGACCCACGTTCAAATTTCGGATCTTCTTCCTATCTGTGTGACCATAGGTGTGAGTCATTTAATTTGTCTAGGCCTCAGTTTCCTCAACTGCAAAAAGAGGGATGGTTGAAGTAGAAAGGATGACTTCTAAGGTCCCTTTAGAGTCTAACTTTGTGATTTAATGTTCTTTCCGAGATTATTTCCCTGTTTTGTCTAATGGAAAAGGTGAATTTCAGACTGGGGCTCCCTCTAAACTGACAGTCACTTACAAAGCAGAGTTAGGAGGTTTAAGACTTTCATCAGTCTTTCAAATAAGAAAGGAGTTTCCTGGTTTTATTGCTGACCCCTTTTCCCTTCACTGGTGGGGATACTCCTTCAGAAAAGGTGGAGGTTATGGGATTAGGGGAAGGAATTCTTTCTCCCAGGATCCAGGCATGGGATGACCTTGGCTAAGGGGTTAGGTAAATAGCTTCTCTGGGAAAGGAACTTGTGTGACTTTCAGGATAAAAAAGTCAAAATAAAACTTTAGGGATTGTCAAGGGTTGGCAAAACCTAAGAATTTTCCCTTTTTCTCCCTCTGGGCTCAGCAGCTTCAGTTTAAGGAATGTTAGGCAGTCTGACCTGGAGAAACTGGGAGAGACAAGTCCTGTTTTTTTTTTGCTTACTAACCTTGAGAAAAATGCCTTTCCCTTTCAGAGTCTCAGTTTCTCTCTTAGTCTTCCTGAACTTTGTTTTGCCTAAATTTTCCTGCATTGGGATTAGGATGGAATAGTCAACCACATCCTTCCACCCCCAAAGAGATTAGGATGCTAGACTCCTGGGGATTTCTTTGACCTCTTTAATTTTTAAACTTTTTTAAATTAATAAGCATTTGAGTCTAACCTTTTTCTATCAGGAGCCGGGCAGAATATTTCCTCATTTGTCTGCTATATTGTGGATCCTAACTCTGGCCCCAAATCCCCTCTTTCTGTTGAAGGTGTCCTTGTCCTTCCAATCTTGCAGCTTCATTTAACCTTGGGGTTATCCTCAACTTCTCACTTTTACTCACCCCACAGTCAGGTGCCAAGTCTTGGCTTTTTTACTTCCATAACACCTATTACTTTTGCACCCTCTCTATTCATGAGGCCACCTCTAGATTAGGTCTCCATCACCTCTCACCAGCACTATCAGAATAAGTTCCTAACTGGTCTCCCTGCCTCAAGCCTATCCCTTCCCCAACCAATCTGTCATCTCCACAGCTGCCTAAGAGATATTCTTAAAGTCCACATCTGACATGGCCACCCCTTCCCCCCATTGTAGGGGATACCTATTGCATCTAGGGTAAAATAACAACTCCCTGGTTTGGCATTTCAAGTCCTTCACAGACTGGTTCCACACACTACTTCCCTTTGTGTATGCTACAATTTCAGCCAAACTCGCTATTCCTCAGAAAAGATGATCTCTTTGACGCTTTGCATGGGCCATAAATGGGCAGAATGCCTCCATCCTCACCTCCACCTTCTTAGAATCCCAAGCTTTCCACAAAGCTCACATAAAGTGCTATATCCAACGGGAGACTTTCCTCAATACCTCCAGGGGCTAATTACATCTCCAGAAATGACTTTGTGTAGATTTTATATGTGGTTACATGTTACATAAATATTGTCTCCCCCTACAAAACGTTAAGCTTCTCGAGGTTGTTATGTTTCTGTCTTTCCATTCCCAGCCCCTAGAAGAGTGCCTGTTTATTGTAAACTATTTAATAAATGCTTGTCAATTGAATGATTGTGTGATTCAGGACAAGTCACCTTACTTTCCTGAATTCTTCCTCATCTGTAAAATGGGGATAACAATGTTTGTACTACCTACTTCACTTGGTCCTTGTAGGGAAAGCTCTCTGTAAACTTCATAGAAAGGTAAATGATGAGCAGGACTTCGGCCATGTCACCAGAGCTAAAGATTTCATCACCAAGGGCCCAATATGTACATGCCTCTTTATATTTAGCAAGATAAAAGATGGATAGGTACTTAAAACATTTTCCTTGACTCTATGAAGCCTGTAGTCTACTTGGTAGGACAAATCAAACACAAATGAAATGTTGAAAGATGTATAATAATCAGTATTGGGGGAGGGGGTGCTCCGAGATAGTGCTCACGACTTGGCATCAGTAAGATCTGAGTTCAAATGTGGCCTCGGTCACTTACTTGCTTTGTGACCTTGGGCAAGTCACTTCACCCTGTTTTATGTCATTTTTCTCTTCTATAAAACGAGCTGGAGAAGGAAATGGCAAACTACTCATAGCAAGAAAACCCCAAATGGGATCAGAAAGAGTCAGACATGACTGGAAATAACTGAACAACAGCATCCAAGTAGAAAGAGCCCAGGGATAGAAGCTGGGACAGTTAGATTCTAGTCCTGGATCTACAATGACTTTAGCTATAGTTATCTCTCTGAACATGTTTTTCTCACCTGTAAAATAAGAGAGTTGGAGTAGACAATTCAAGCTCCCTTCCAACTTTAAACTTCCTTTCATTTCAATGCCCACATTATATTAATTATACATTGCATAGTAGTTCACAGAGGATCAGGGAAAACTGGAGTGCTCAGGGAAAGTTTCATGGAGGAAATCAGATTTTAATTAAGCATTGATGGATGAATAGAATTTAAAGAAGTGAAGACATGGGGGGAGAGGAGGAGGACATAACACCCACGAAGGTAGGAAATGGAATGATTTGAACACAGGACAGTGGGGAGCCTGAATTGATTAAAAGGTTTGAACTAGGAGATAGAAGACAAAGTAAGAACTCTGAAAGACTTCCAACAGTAAGCAGTGTTCTTAACCGGATAGAAAGAAGGGAGCCATTGAAAGTTCTTGAGGAGGGGGACAACATGGCAAAAGCAGAGTTTTAGGATGGCTACGGGTAGATAGATGGGTAGATAGTAGACTGGTGGGGGACCAGGGGGAGGACAAGCACAGGCTCTATCCAAAGCCTTGAAGTCTCTTAGACCAACTAGGAGGTTGTTGATGCAATCCAGGCACGGGGTGAAGGGGGCCTGGACTAGAATATTGGCAGTAGGGATAGCTAGGAGCCTGATTCTTAGTCTACGGAGAAAGTCATGCCCAAATGCAGTCACAGGACTCTTTGGAGAAAAAGGTTCCTGGCTTCTCAGGTTGGGTGGAGGCCAGGTCGGGGGGGAAGGGAAGAGACACCAGCCCCTCCAGCTAGTGGAGTGCCCCAGACCGGAGGAGAGCTGCTACTTTTGTTTGAAAAAACCCAAACAAATCAGGTCCCTGTTTACATTAGAAGGAAGGGGGAAAAGTGTGTGGGAGGGGGCGGGGAGAACTTTGAAGGGGGGGAGGAGCCGAGGCGGAAAAAAACAAGAGGCAGGGCTGCCGCTGCGCAGAGCGCGCCCTGGGGAGGCCAGGGGGTTGTTAATGAATGAGAAAGCGCCCTCCCCGCCCCCACCCACCCGGGGCAGCCTGGGCTGCGGGGCGGGGGAGGGATGTCAGAGGAGAGAGGGTTTTTATTTAACCCTTTCAAGGACGCCCATGATCAGCTACGGTCTTCGCTGGTTACTTCAAAAAAGGGCGCCAGACTTAGCGCGCTAATTGTAGGAGCACCAGGGAACAGAGCTGGGTTCCCGTGACCCAGAGGGAGCCGCGTGCCTAGGGCAGGGTGGGGACGTGGCGCTGTCTCCCCTGGTCCTCCCAGCCTCCTCCAAGGAGGGGTTTCCTTACAGCGGAGTCCCGGTACTGCGTAGTCTCCTTACGCGGAAGCTAGCGCCCCAGGAGGGAGTCCTCGGACGGGCAGGTGGCTGAGGCTCGAGGGCGGGGTGCGGAGCCGTCCCCGGGCACGGGACCCGCACCCAGGGCGCTGGCTCCGTGCCCCTGCCCCAGCACCCCCTGAAATCATGAGTGGTACCCAAAGATCGCAGCAACGAGGGGGAGAAGGGTCGGAGGCGGGCGAGATCGCAGCAACGAGGGGGAGAAGGGTCGGAGGCGGGCGAGGAGCGCTCGGGGCCGGGATGACCAGGGGAGCGGGCCTGGGCTCGCCCGGGAGAAGCTGCTGCCCCTGCGGCGGGAGCCCCCACGCACGCCCGGGGCCGGGGCAGCAGGGCCAGGGGGTCGGCCCCCACTTTCCCGTGGGAAAGGACCCAGCGGCGCACGGCCCCTTTAAGAAAGTTTATCAAAGTTTTCCAAGTTTTCGTGGAAAAGAGGAAGAGGAAAAGAAGGGAGAGGGAGAGAGAGAGAGAGAGAGGAAAGAGCGCGCCCGAGGCCAAGCCGGCGGTCCGGGGGGCCGGGGAAAGTGGGAGCCGCGGGCGGGGATTGGCCGCGGTTCCCCAGGAGACGGTGATGCAGGGCGGGGGAGGAGCCGGGCCGCCCCAGCTGCGGCCGGTCCTCGGGCCCCCGCCCCCGGCCCCCGCCCCCCGGCCGCGGCCGCCGCCGGCGCACTCGCCGGTGGCTGTGAAAAGGCGCAGGCGGCGGCCGCTCCGGCTCCGCTCGGGTCCCCCGCGCCCGCCCGCCCGCCTCCGCTCCTTCGCCTCCGGCCCCCGCGCCGCCCAACTTGATGTGACCCCGGTCCGAGACGGCGGCTGCCCCACTCACCGCCCCGCACGCCTCCCCACCCCCTCCCCCCCGCACTCCCGGAGCGCACGGGCCGCTGACCACCCCCTCCCCCCGCTCCGCTCGGGGCCCCGGCGCCGCTCCCCGCCCCCCTCTCAAGGACGGGCCCCCTCCCTCCTCCTCGGCCCCCTCCCTCACCATGAGCAACCTGAAGCCGGACGGCGAGCACAGCACCAGCACCGGCCCCGGCCCCGGCCCCGGCCCCGGCATCGGCGGCAGCTTGGAGGAGGAGGTGAGCGGGGAGGCGGCGGACCTCGGGCCGAGGGGAGCGGGGCCCCGGGGCGGGCGGAGGAAGGGAGCGGGCTCACGGGCCCCTCGGCTCGGCCGGGCCGGGCGGGATCTCCCCGGGGAGAGTGGGGTCGCTCCCCCGGTCCTCCCCGCCACTTGCCGGGAGCCTCCCCGTCCCGCGGGGAGAGGGGAGGGCGAGGGGCCGGGCCCTCGTGGGCGAGGCTGCCCCTCCCTGAGGAGCCCCGCAGGTGGGGCAGCCTCGCCCTCCACCGTCCTTCCTCCTTCCCCACGTCCTCCCCCCTCCCCTACCCCGGTCCGTCTCCCGCGGTGCTTCCCGGACGGCCTGGGACTGTTTGACTTTGCTGGAAGGAGCTGCGGGGATCAGCCGGCGGGGCGGCTCCGCCGCTCTGGGCTTCCTTCCCTCCTGCCCCTGCCGCCCTGACCGCTCCCTGTGCCCCTGAAGGTCGGACCCTCGGAGTCGGCTGCCTTGGAAGCCTTGGAGGACAGCTCCGCTCCGAGCACCCTCCCTGCCGGGGCTGGGCGGCCGAAGTAGGACTCGAGGCTGGGGGTCGGTGGCCCTCCTTCTCCCGCCGGCCCTCTCCCCCCAGCTAATTCTGTTTCGGGACGTTAGAGGGACAGCCTTAGGGGAGTCCTGCAGGGAGGCCAGGGACGAGGGGGGGGGGGGGCAGGGGAATACTAACTTTGTTGACCAGCCATGTGCTAAAATGCCCGAGTGTGAAGCAGTTTTCTGGAACTACCAGCAGCTGGTGGTTCATGGGATGGGGAGACTATAGAATACCTGTTACAGTGGGGATAAGGTGGGGCAGCGGAGAGCCGAGAAGCAGGCTGGGGAAGGCGATGGGACTTAGTGTCTGAGAATAGACATCCCCAGAGGCATACTGGTATCATCCCTAGCCTCCTGCTGTGTCACTGGAGGGGAAGGGAGACTTTCCTGTCCCCATCATCCGTCTCCATTCTGACTGACCACAGAGCGGTGGGCTGGTTATCCACCTTAGACTCCCTTCCTCTTGGCATGAGGGATAACCACAGGGCCCCCCTCTGGAAGTAGGGTTAGAAAGTAATGGTGTGTAGATGACCAGCCCTTCCCTCTAACTGCATTGACTCTCCCTTACTCCACCCAAGTAACCCCAGGGAGAGGGAGCCTCGTGTGCTGTGTTTGGTGCAGAATGGCGGCGGAGGTCCCACCCCACTGGGCTGGATTCTGCAGTGTGGGAGGGACGTGTTAGCGGTACCCACTCTTTCTTGGGAGCTCGTCTAACATCATTCTCCATTGTCCCTCCTCCCCCAAGTCAAGTCCTCCATACCTTCCACCTCCACAAGCCCGTTCTTAAGTATCTAGGTCTTAGGGTAGGGTGGGGAGAGGAAGGGAGGTCACTTACAGCCTTTATATTGCCCAAGGTGGGGAAATGAAGTCCTAGATTAATGTGGGCACCTGTGATTACAACGTTGGATGTAACCAACTTGGCCTTTTAACGTTTCCCACCTCTTGGCTGGGAATAGCTCATTCTTGCCCAAGTCCACATTGCTTTCCCAATTCCCATGATGGTTGAGGGGGTAGTTGTATTCCCACCGTCTCTTGGCTTATTTGGAAAGTATTTGAAGGAAGGATGCAATGCCTCTGTGGAAGCTGGTCATGGCCTTCAGGAGAACAGGTTTCATCTCTTACTGAGCTCAAAACAAGAGACTTTGAGACAGTCCCAGCTTTCCTTTGGCAGTAGAGAGCAGGGCTCAGCTAAGTCCTGAATTCCAACATGTTTTTGGGTGTGAGTTTAGAGGAATATAGAGAAGGTTAATTAAAGTGACCTTCTTAAGGTCACCAAGCCAGTTTGTGGCACCCTCAAGATTATTCCAGTCTGGCTGCGCTTGTCCTAGAGAATCAACATCTTAGCAGGTAGATTTGTAGGATCTTCCGAAACAAAAGAGGGCCATAGTACTGACTTGTCCCAGTGCAAGTACTGATATCCTTCAGGGCCTACCATGGCTTAGGTGCCAGTTTACTAGGGGAACCAAAGTCTTGTAGGCTGCAGTATAGACCAGAGTGCAGTTGTGTTGTGGAAATAGTGGAAAGGCTGCTTCTCTGGTGATATGGAGATACTAGAAGGTTTTATGGAAGGAATAGCCTTTAAAAGTGAAAATGCAGGAGGAAATGAACTGTATAAGAAAAAGCATAACTTCCAGGTATGGTTGAGTCATTAGGTGAGGGGGGGGAGAAAGAGAGAGAAAATAAATATGATTTTTGATTTGAAGGCTCCTAATTCCAAGATTTTGTCTCAGAACTATTGATGTATTCCTATGTAAGACATGTGACCTCACAAAGCTTCGATTTCCTCATCTATAAAATAGAGATAATACTTGTAGAACTTACCTCTAAGTTGTGAGGCTCAAATGAAATAATGCATGTAAAACATTTTGCAAAGGTTAAAATATTATATAAATCAGTTACTAGATATATGAGAGAGAATAGGGGACAGGAGAGACTCCTGCAAAATTAAACTGAGAATGTGATTATGACTTCTTGGAACCTCAGTTTCCCTATTTATAAAATGAGGATGTTTGTAGAAGCATCAGTTGTGAGACTCAAATGAATTAATATATGTAAAGCATTTTGCAAAGGTTAAAGTGCTGTACAAGTTAATTATTGGGAGCATGAATGAGAAATAGGGAGTAGGGGAAAAGAGAATTTCATAGTTAGGCTGAGACCAAAGCATGGAAGGCCTTGAATATCAGGTTTCATTTTTTAATCTATAAGGAAACTCTCCATGGCTTTTAACTAGGAGAATGACATTATCAGAGCTGTGTCTTGGAAATACTACCATCCTAGCTGTGTATAGTGGAGACTGGAGGCTATCATACTAGCCCCAGGTCAAGGGTGATGGTAGGAATGAATGGCATTAGTAATCTTAACACATGATTAGGATCCTGGGAGAGGGGAACTGATAAAACCTGAGTGCTGTCACAGGCAGACTCCAAAAACAAAATTCTCTGGGTCTGGATCATACTAACTCTTTGAGGGTTTCAAAGAATCCTAGTATGGTATAATCCAAGAGCCTGAGGGGACCTTATTCATCATCTAGTCCCACTCTTATTTTATGGATAAGAAAGTGGAGGTCTCAGAGGAAATGACTTGACCAAGATTGCGTAGCTAACTTGTGGCCTAATAGGGACAACTCATGTCTCTTCTGGCTCCGAGCCCAGAATTTCTTGTGCTAAACCTTGCTACTTTATGTTAATTGAGACTCTAAAGATCCTAGGTGCCACTGTAAAGTCATGTGACTAACTTCTTTTCAAAACCAAAAAACCCAAATGGATCCAAATGTCATTAGGAAGATGAGTGTGATTGCCAATGAACTGTGGCATTGTTGTCTTGCTGCCATTGAAAATGTTCAAAAATTTGTCATATGAGAATGGATTTAGTTTTTGGAAACCTAGAAGTCTGGTGAATAAAATGCATGACCGTGCTGGGGAATGCTGTCTGGGCCCCAAAATAAGACATAACTGTAAAGTAGAAAGCCTAAAGCTCCTCCTCTCTCTCCACACTGGTTTTGGAGACAGTCTCTTAAAAGGAGTTGTTTTAAAAACAAAACACTTCTTAGCAACTTTAGAATAAAAAATAAGCATGGATACATAAGGTCTGATTTGTTTAAAGGAAAGGTTTTAACATGGAGTCCATGAAGTTTAAAAAGTTTTGATAACTATTAAATATAATTGAAGTCTTTGATAATCTTATGTATTTTATCCATTTAAAGACATAATTCTGAGACAGAGTCCATAGACTTCAGCCAGGGGCCCATGACGTATAAAAAATTGAGAATCTCCTGGTTTAAAGTCAGCACATTACGTTGGTGTTTGTTAGTAGTATGCTGGTAGGATTTCCTTGTCTCTAATATTGAAACTAGGATTCTGGGAAATTAGGTTAAGCATGCTTACGGCCCTCCTCTTCCCTCCCACCTTCAAGCAACACTGATGGAGAGACTCTCCAACAAAGATGAACATGTCAGGAGGCAGGAGATTGAATTTGTGTTTTGTGCTTCTCTAAGAAGGGGTGGGGAGGAAGTAAAGGAGCAAAGCAGTGGCTCTCAGAATATGGGTTGGGGACCCCTAGGTAGGATCCCAAAGACCCCCTCAGTGGGTCTGTGAGGACAAAACTATTTTCATAATGATACTAATATATTTTGGTTTATAGTACAGCAAATATCTATAGATAACTTCCCCCCCACCTCCATATAAACAAAAGTTCCTTGGAGAAGTCCCTAATAATTGAGTGTAAATAGTCCTGGGGTCAAAAAAGTTTGAGAACCCAGTCTCAGAGAAGGCTAAGCTCCCATCCTATTCTTTTCAGCTGAGTGACTCTCCCATAACTCAAGATTACATCTGTGACTCTTACAGTCAACCAGAGGCAGTGTGGTACTGTGGTTAGAGTACTGAATTTGGGATCAGGAAGACCTAGATATAGATCTCCAGCTGTGTGAAAGGAGACAAGACTCTGAAACCCACTTGTCCCATCTGTAAAATGGGGATAAGGATACCTCCCAGGTCTGTGGTGTGGCTTACATGAGATAGCATGTAGAATGTACTTGGCAAACTTGAAAGCACCATAAAGGGTGTCCCAAAAGCCTTTAGTAACTGTCTGAGTGTGTATCTGGTAGTTACTATTATTCTGTCTTATAGCGAAAAGAGCCCTGGGTTTAGAGTGTGAAGACCTGTTGGCTTCTCAACTCTCGTTACTTGGTGTGTTTGTAATCTTGGGTCTTTAGGGCAGCTGGGTGGCACAGAGGATAGAGGGCTAGGCGTGGAGTCAGGAACACTCATCTTCCTGGGTTCAAATCTGGCCTCAGACACTTACTAGCTGTGTGACCTTGGGCAAATCTCTTCACCTTGATGGCTTCCATAGCCTCATCTGTAAAATGAGCCAGAGAAGGGCATGGCAAACCACTCCAGTATCTTTACCAAGAAAACCCCAGCTGGGGTCACATGGGGTCAGACGCAACTGAAACACTGAACAATAACAACCACCACTGTAGGTCTCAGTTTCCTCACTTGAAACAAGGGGGTTGGATTGTATGGCTCCTTCCAGCCCTAAATCCTATGACTGTGACAAATCACCATTCCTTCTTATCCTGTGACTCTTCCAAGATTCTTTTGTAAGTCTTCCACAGAGGATCCACTCATCAGGCCAAGCGCCTGGCTCTGGTTCTTTCTTTATACTGCCAGGGGGTGCTAAGTTAGTCCATCTCTTATCTCTCCCTTTTATTACTTGAGTGGTTTTCCTTTTTATTCATCCAAGTCCTACTTTTCTGTTCATACACCTCACTCCTCCTCACAGACCCTTCATTGATCCATTGACATGGGCCTCCTTGCTGTTTGTTGCTTGAATGAGATACTCCGTTTCCTGACTCTTGAGCATTTCCATTGGCTGCTGCCCATCCTGGAACTTTTCCTACTGACTTGCTGAAGTCTCACCTTCTGCAAAAAGCCCATCCTAGGCCTCCTTAACCATAACGTCTTCCCTCCTGTGACTACCCCAATTCAGCCTGTATGTGTCTTGTTTGTCTAGAGTTGTTTGCATATTGTCTCTTCCATTAGATTGAATTCCTTGGGAACGGAAACTGTCTTTTTCTTTTCTTGTTATCCCTAGTGTTTCACCCAATGCTTGGCACTTTTTGTTGTTGTACAGTCATATCCAACTCTTTGTGACCCCATGGACCATAGCATGCCAGTGCTGGTCATGGGGTTGTCTTGGAGTGGTTTGCCGATTAAGGCAGAGGTTAAGTGACTTGCCTGGGGTCACACAGCTAGAAAGCATCTGAGGCAGGATTTGAACTCAGATCTTCCTGATTCCAGGTCCAGCATTCTATCCACTGAGCCACCTAGCTTCCCCTCCTGGCACATAGTAGGTACTTAATAAATGCCTATCGACTGACTGATTGGATGATCTTTTATGCCATTCCTGTGTAGAAGAACATTAGGTCAGGCAGTGGTGCAGTGGGAAGAGAAGAGTTCAGAACTGCTGCATCTGGGGCATGTTCATTGATAGAGAGGGTGAGGACAGTGTCTGAAGTGTGACCATTCCTGTGCAAGTTACAAAGATGGAAGAGTTGAGGGAAGTAGAAAATTGGGAGGTAGAGTGTTTGAAAGGTGGAGGAGATATGATCATGAATCAGGCCCTGAACTTAACTGGGAGGGAAGGAGAGTGAACTGGAGGTGCATAGTTCTTGAAGGCTACAGGATGCAGTAAATCTGAAAGGAAGAAATGCTGAAAGCAGGGAATGTTGATTCTTGGTCCTGGTCCTGTGTGTTGAGGTGTGAGGAGCAGCTCACCTTGAGAAGCTTACCAGATGGTGGTGTCTGTGGGTGTCTGGGATAGAGGGAGCACCAGATAGAAGGCACAGGAGGAAGTTCTAGGATCCCAAAGGGTTATCTAATCCAATTACTTTATTCTACAGATAAGGAAATCGAGGCCCAGAGATGAAGTGACTTGCCTAAGGACCTTGGACTCAGTATATCGGTGCCATGATAGAGCGGGTCCCAAATGGCCCAGTGGAAATGGAGAAATGAGGAGCATAGGGTACAACTGAGTTTTTTATGGGGGCAGAAGAGCAGAGTTAGCCAATGGTTTGGCCATCTTCTGACTTCGGCATTGATTCTTGCAGGGGATGATGGGAAGCTTATCTCCCTCTGACCGTGGATATTTGGAAGCATGTTGTAGCTCTGCAAGTTTGGGTATATGTCTGTGTTTGGAGCAATGTGCTAAGAAGTCTCCCTAAGGAAGGATCCTGATAGCTGAGGGACCTTGGAAAGTAATTGCTTGGGTTTGAGTGAGGAGACTGGGAAAGGGCCAGGCCAGTAGAGCTGTATGAAGAGTATCTACCCTCTTTGCTTAAAGGGAAGAATCCTGACCTTCAGCTGGTCTTGGTTTCTCAGAGCTGGAACTTGCATTGGATTTGGAGTCAGGGGACCTGGCTTTGAACTCTGGCTATGTGTCTTAGTAACTGTGTGACCTTGGGCAAGTCATTCTAATCTCTTTGGGACTTTGTTTCCTAATATGTAAAGTGAGGGGTTAGGACCAAGTGATCTCTGAGGCATCTTTGTAGTTGTAACTTATGATCACTTTGTTTTTTATGTTGGTTATGTGATTTATTCAGGTTAGTTGTGATAGGAAATGTGGTCCCATAGTTAGCTAATGGAGTACCACTGCCCTAGTTCTTAGAGAAGTCCGTTAAACATGCTGTATTACCTTGGGCCTCTTATATCTCCCCACCTCCATCTACCCTCTGCTGGGGATGTGAGATTAGCGTCAGCAACTGGGTCTTCTACTTTGTACCCTAATTCAATAAATATTTGAATATGGTATCTACAGAAATGCTATGTCCAGGTGATATATTTCAAGGGTTCACTGAAATGAATGTGTTTTGGTTCTGAGTTCTGTCTTAGCAGAAAGACTCTGCATGTGTATCTGTTGTCTTCCTCAAGTGTCCCAGGGTTTCGAGCCCCTCTGGGTGGAGAGAAAAAGGGGCATTAGTTCCATACTTCAGGCCCCCTAGCTGAGGATCGCAACCTTGACCAGCTACTTACACAGTCCAGCCAGAGATGGCTGTCGCCTCCTGGCTAGATACCATAATCAGCTTAGCTGTCACTACATCTTCTCACCCATAGTAACTCTCTCATCTGGGCTGACGAGGAAGAACTTATGGGCATGTGGGCACATGCTTCATGGTTTGACTCAGTAAATCTGGGCCAGAGTGAGACAGATGACCTGAATTCGTTTCTCAGAGACTGGTCTAGCCTCCCCAAAACTTTGGGGTATGACTCAAGGTGGATACCTTCTTGTTTTAAGTCATGCTAAACGTTGCTAGCCTAACAGCCTGCTCAGTAAATGCCAGTGTCACTGAAGGTAAGTGCAGGAAGAAGCAGGTGTTCTGGGGGGGACAGACTAGGTGGGCATACAACTGTGCAGGAGGTGTAGTCTTGCCATCAGTCTACTATGTTATTGGGCTGTGTCCTCCAGTCACAGCTGTTGTGACTCTTAAATGCAAGTGGACATAAAAGTACTCTGAAAAATCCACATCCCAATGTAGACAAAATGAACAAGATGCTAAAATGCAAATTCATTCTGTGACAACTCATTCTGGACCAGTAGATCCCAGTGGTTTCTCTTACCTTCAGAATCAAATATAAAAACCTCAGTTTGGCTTTTTAAAATCCTTCACAACCTGGCCCCTTCCTCCATTTCCACTCTCCGATATGTGACGAAATCTAGTGACTTTTCCCTGCTGGTCACCCATACCTAGAATTTTCTCCTTCCTCACCTCCAAGCTTCCTTCAGGACTCAGTTCAAATTCCACCTTCTTTAGGACACCTTTCCAGATATCCTCTCCCCTTCCTCCCACCCCATGCCTTCTCTCCAAGATTACCCTTTTTTTAATTGTCTGTATATATACATATATTGTATATGCAATTTTTTCATCTTGTCTCCATTAGAATGTAAGATCTTGGAGAATAAGAATATAGATTTGCCACTCTTTGTATCCTTGTTACTTAGTACAGTGTCTTGAACATAGTAACCAGTTTAAATACTTATTGACTAACTGTTAAAATGTATATAATCCAAGAGTAAGATGCTAGATTTTTTCCAGCTGAGTGGCATAGCAGAGGTGGAGTATTAAGCAATGAACTCCCTCCCTTGGAGAAGGAGAAGGATGATATCCTAGGAGGTGAGAGGTGGGAAGGGTAGGAACTGGACTTTATCTCATTGATACAGGGAGCTCCCAGGTAAGAAAACTTCCTCCACCATCTCCATCCCTTAGAGTCTTAGAAGTTGCTTGGAGCATGGAGAAGGTCCCACAGACAGGATATTACTATGGACCTAAGGGAAGGATTTTTGACTTGGAGTCTGACTCTACTGCTATGGACTTTGGTCAGATGGATGTTGGTTCTGCCTGGGGGATATTACAGAGGGATTCAGACTTCACCAAGCCCCTTACAGTCTAGTGCAAGCCAGTGAAGCTATGCTCTGCTGAGGACAGCGACAAGGGGGCAAGCTACCAGACCTGTGTCTCAAGGGTTTCTGACCGCTTCAGCCTAGAAGCTCGTCATCCTGGTTATGCCTTGTTCTGACAATTCTGCTACTAAAAGCAACCAGGCTCCCAAGTGAGAGAAGGCAGTGGTGAACTAGAACAAAGACTAAGTTTTCTGTAGCCCTTTGGCTTGATTTGTAATGTGAGCACATGGATTGTTCGGTGCCTCAGTTTCCTCAGCTCCTAATGGGTTCATTCTGTCACATTCCTTCAGAGACTGATCTTGCCTATTGTTCCAAGTACAGACATGTTGGCCTCTGCTTCCTGGAGACCCTGTTCTTCTCCCCTCCCAATATTGGGTCGGGCTGGGGGAGGGGGAGACTCTCAGGAGGTTAAACACACTTAAGGAAAGAAATGTGTTCCCTTGCCTTTTGGTAGTACTTTTGCACTCACTATCATGGTCTAAAGGAGGTGATAACTGCAGTCAGGATTAGAACTCATGTCCCGTCTGCCTTTCCAAAAGTCTTGGTGTTACACCACAGTGCTGCCATTTTACAAGGTTATTAAGCAGACACGTGGTGTAGGGAAAGCTCTGGTGTAATGAAAGGAGTCCTGGCCTAGCAGTTAGGAGACAGTTAGGTCCAGGACCCAGCTCTAACAACAGCTAGCCATGTGACCTTGTATGCATCTCTTGATCTCCTTTTTTTTCCCCATCTGTAAAATTAAAAAGTAGGACTCAGTCTAAGGCTCTTTCTAGCTCTAAAAATGATAAGCCTATCATCTTGCCTCTTTCCTCAGCAGCTCTAGTGCACTCATGACCAAGTTTCATGTCTTTCATTTCCCCAGAAGAACCATTTTGTAGAGGAACTGGATGGGCAGGGTTAAAGCCCATCCCAAATCACCTGCCTTTGAGAAACCAAGTTGACCTTGAGGATGAACTGGTTGCTGGTCATGAGCTACCACTCTCTAAATGATCTGCTAGAATGCTTTTTAATCCCTGACAGGGAAACGTCCAGCCTTTCCCAATTCTATTCTGGCCCCTTGCTTCGCAGACCAATTCTGACCTGTCATTGCCTCCTTGCTTTTCATTTGGTTCTCCCCTGTCCCCTATGAAACTGATTTGTATGTAGCCAAGTTTGAGAACAGTATCAGGGACAAATGAGCCTGCCGAAGAGGCAGAAACCCCTTTCCAACCCTGCCCCCATTGTAAAAAGGAAGTCACAGTGACTCTGGCACAGGGATGCTAGTAAGGTGTGTCATGCCATTTGCAGAGCCTTCCAGGTCTGGCATGCAGGCCTGGGAGCCACTTCTTGGGCTGTCTGCTGCTCCTTCCCAGGACTAGGGAAGATGTCATTTACCCCTGGCTAAACTGAGAAATTTGACTATCAGAAACCATCAAGATAGGATAGGCACCCACTTCTCCCAGCATGGGGGAGGGGCATATAGGCTCGCTCGCATGTGTGCGTATGTAAGTGGGAGAGGGAGAGGGGAAGAGAGAGAGAGAGAGAGGTTGACCCCATCGTCCCAGGGATTCAACCCTTCTTCCCCATCCTTGTTGCCTAAGTTCATTGCCCCTGATCTAGTCCCTGTCTGAAGGCTCTGGCTTTTTCAGCTTCTGGGGTTGGCTGACATGTTTGCTTCTTCCAGTTGAGTAATGGCACAGAAAAGATCCCTACCCACAAACTGGGGGGGGGGTGGGGGGAAGGTCACCGACTCCAGCAGCAAGCCTTTTCCTGTCTTCAGCTCTTAGCTACACAACCTGGAACTCTCAGACATTTGGAACTAGGGCCAGTAGATTCTCTTCTCCACTCAGCCTCTCTTGGGCTTTTTGGCTTTTTTCCCCCCAAAGCTAGTCTCCAGAAACCCAAAGATAAGGTCCTGCCTCAAGAAGAACTTTTACTGCTCACTCAGCTGTCAGCAAAGAAAGATTTTTATCTCTAGGATCATAGATTTAGACCTGGAAGGGACCTTAAAGGCTCTCCAGTCCAACCTTCTTTATCTTAACAGGCTGAGAGAGAGGTTAGGGGAGTTAGGTAGTGTCACACAATTGGTTAAGTGTCTGAAGGAAGATTTGAACTCAGGTCCTCCTCCCCTCCTCCCCTCCTCAGGTCAAACCCTCTCTCCACTAGACTATGCATTCTCTGCCTTTGTCAAGTATATAGGGTCCTTTTTGAAGGATCAGAGTGACAGAGGTAGGACTCAGGTTGTTTGATTCCAAAACCAGTGTTCTTTCTGTTCCAGCATGTTGCTTTATGACAGAAGGTAATCTTGGAAAGAGCTCAGGATTGGATTTTGTTTTCAGGTTGCTCTGCAGAGCTTCTTAAACTGTAGATCAAGAATCCAGATGGGATCTCAGTCCAGTTTAAGAAGCACTGAAGGAGTCTCGAGTGGAAAAAGTTTAAGAAGCCCTCCAGTCCACAGGAATGGTGTGGGAGGGGTGCCTGTGCATCCAGCCCTGTTCTGCTCACCGAGGGCCAGGGTGGAGCTGTGCATCCTGGGAACATCTTGGTCCCACGAATCTATAGGACAGAAGCTCAAAACCTTTTTAGTGTCATGAACTCTTTTAGTAGACTGATGAAATCTATGAACTTCTCAGAAAACGCTTCTAAATGCAGGGGAAAAAATTACATAGGAAACCAATTCTATTGAAACATGATTATCAGATTATTTTAAGCAAGTTCAGTTTAGAAATCCCTGCAATATTTAGTTTGGTGCAGGGAAGGTGATCTATCTAGTCTTTATCGTGATGCTGTGATATGGAAATTGAACTTGACTGTAAGTACTCTGTCACTAACTGGTTGCATGGCCTTGAGCCAGTCCCTTAACTCTTCTGCTCACCAGGCTTTTGTCATTCAGTTGCTTAGTCTCATGCAACTTTTCAGTGACCCTGTGGACCTTGCTGTCCAGGAGGTTTTTTGGGCAAAGATACTGGAGTAGTTTGCCATTTTCTTCTCCAGTAGATTAAGGCTGACTGAGGTTGACTTGCCCAGGTGTCGGAGGGCAGATTTGAACTCAGATCTTCTTGACTCTGAGTCCAGCACTCTCTCTGTTGAGCTATCTAACTGCTCTGATCACCAATTTACTCATCTATGAAATGGGAATAATGCTTGCTCTATTTACCTCTTAGGTAAAATGGATCAAATGACGTAATGGATAGGAAATTTCATTCAAAATTATAAAGCATTTTACTATTATTAGTAGTATTGTGAACTTCCATTTTGTACTAACTATGTTGTGTAATCAGCAAATGAGTAGGGAAAGGGAGAAGAGAAATAAACAGCAAGGTACTTTTTTTGTTGTTCTCCTCTGGGATGGTTTTTCCTAAACCAGAGAAGGTACGGTCAATGTTAGTTGCTGCCTAGAGGGTTAGCTGGTTAGTGCTGAACCACCCTGTACTTCCCTGTTAAATTGCCTTTTCCTTTGTTGAGACAGCAGAGTCCCCATTTCACCTCCCTTTGAGTGGGGAGGGGGATTGGAGTGAGGCCCATCTGCCTGCAGGAGATGTGGGAGTGACTGGGGCTAAGGTGGCTGATGGGTAGATTAGGAGCTCAGTCTTGGTGGCTAAGATGCCTGTTCTCTCCCTCTCATCCACTCCTACCCCCTTCTCTCTCTTCTCCCTCCCCCTTTCTTCCTATTCTCCCCCATCTTTCTCTTGTCACTTCTCCCCCCCTCTCCCTTTCCCCCTTTCTTTCCTCCCCCCTCTCCCTGCCTCCTTTTTCTCTTTCTCCCCCACTTTTCTCTCTCTTCCCTCCCTTCCTCTCTCCCTCTCTCTGCACAGTACTTGCTCTTTCCCACTCAATGCCTTATAAGTCCTGGGTTTTGCAGGCTTCATTGTTGCATTCCATCAGCCTGGCGTCAAGTGGCCCAGCTCTTGGGGGAGGATGGAGAGAGTAAAGCACAGCTAGGCAGTCTGGGACATGTCAAACATGGGACCTGGGAGTGGGGTGGGGAGGGAAGAAGCAGGGAGGAGAGAGGATGGACAGTTTTTTTTCCCTTTCCCCTTCAGTGGTCTACTGAATGAAGGATTTCAAGGTATTCCCAAGGGACCCTGCCTCAGGACTCCTGAGGGTGGTCTCTCCACAACCCCCTTACCTTCCTGGTACCCAAAAGAAAACCTTAGAGTTGCAGGGCTTCTCTGCCTCTTGGGAGGTATGTTTGAAAGATGGGCTTCTTGATGAAGGATTGGGGCAGATTCAGTAAGAATTGGCCTTCCTTCCTGGACTCCATTTATTCACTCTTTGCATCGACCTTCCTGGGCACGAAGTTATAGAACTTTGTTCCCTAGACATTTGGAGAGGCTTCAAAGATGAACTCAGTCCTTTTCTAGCTGAAATACACACATACAATTGTTCAGCTGTTTCATTTGTGTCCAACTTTTCGTGACCCCATTTGGGGTTTTCTTGGCAAAGATATTAGAATGGTTTGTCATTTCCTTCTCAAGCTCATTTTACAGGTAAGGAAACTGAGGCTTACAGGGTTAAGTGACTTGCCTAGGGTCACACAGCTAAGAAACATCTGAGACCAGATTTGAACTCAGGAAGATGTCTTCCTAACTCCTCGCCCAGTACTCTATCCACTATGCCACCTAGCTGTCCATTATACTCATGCCTATATGTGTACCTATTTAGTATGCATCCATATATGTATATTTATTTCCATATTTATACATAGATGTGTGTGGTGTATAGTATGTATATATAATGTGTATGTGTGTATACATATATACCCTACCAAGAGTGGGGACCTGCAACCTTGAGGCCCTGTGATTGAATCCAAACTTGACTTGGATTCAGTCAGAGGGTTGCACTTGAGGGCCACATGTGGTCTCAAGGCCACAAGTTCTTCACTCCTGTACTACTCTTATTATATATTGTATATAATAGATAAGTCTATTATAAATATATTATTAAAATATACAGAATATTAGTATCTTTATCTGGAAGGAAATTTGAGTAACCCTAGTTCTACCTACTTCTTTTTAGCTGATTCCATGAGTTATGAGAGTCAATGTCGGGGGTGGAGGGAAGGAGGAAGGGGGAAAAAATTTGGAACTCAAAAGTTTTTTTAAAACTGAATGTTAAAAATTGTCTTTACATGTCATTGGGGAAGTTTTTTTTTTTTTTTAAAAGGTCAGTGTTGGGGAAAGCAAGAACACTAGACTTGGGCAATCTAAGCCTGGCTGAATCCGGGCTGACTTACCAGCTGTGACTTTGTTCAGATCAATCCCTATCAGAATCTTAATTTAACTCCAATCTGTAAAATGGGGAGAATAGTTACACTGCCTCCCTCACAGAGCTTGACTGTCAGCAAACATTTATTGTGTGCTTACTGTGTGTCAGGACTGTGACTCTGAGCTATTGTTATCCCTGGTGAGGAAACAGGGGAAGTGACTTACCCCAGTAGAGCTGAGCTGGGCACAGGCCCATAATAGCAGTCTGGTATTCTACTCCTGTCACACTGCCTGTATGGTACAGGGGAAAGGGACTTCTGGATGGGGTCATCCACACTCAGTGTAAACAATGGAGTGTGGAGCCAAAGAGCTGGACGCTCACTTGTGTGTGACCCTATGGCTTCCAGAGAAGTATTTTTAGGTGCAAAGGAAGGGATTTCTTGCTAGGAAGACCCAGTAGAGAATGAGTGGCCCTCCCTCTTCAGTTCCTCACCCAAGCAGGGGAAAGAAAACATAAGCATATGAAATGGTTTTTAGTGACTTCTTCAGAACATTGACCCTCCTTCCGTGCCCCCAATTTTACATAGCAGTACAACTTGAGGCCTGGGCATGGAGGAAGGGTATAGGAGGAGCTTATTAGAGGATTGTTTTTCCCTTTTCTTCATTATGTCCTTCAGCATGCCTCCCTCCATCCTCAGTATTTCTGGTTCAGATAATCCCCTGTGGCCTGAAGTTGAACCCCAAGCAGGGTAGAGATGAGGGTGTGAGAGTTGGGGGATGTAATTTGCTAAATCCAGACTTTTCCTATAACTGAGTTTGCATAAAATAAACTCTTGGGAAGGTTCTGTACTTTCCAGAATAATTCCCTGGAGGATTCTTCAATGATAGGTATTTAAAATAGTCAAGTCAGAAAACATTGATTAAGCCACTAATATGTGCTAGACACTGTGCTCATTACCAGGTATACAAAGAAAGATTTCAAAAAAACAAACAAACAACTTGTCCCTGTTCTCAGAAAGCTCGTTAATAGAGAGACAACAAGCCAAAAACTGTGTACAAACAAGATCTATGTAGGATAAATTGGAGCTGATCTTAGAGGGAAGGAGGTGGGATTTTGGCCGGGTTATGGAGAAAGTCAGGGAAGCAGAGAGGCGGAAAGAAGGAGGCAAGAAATCCACGTAGGGGGAGAGCCAGCAAAAATGCCCCGTCAGGAATCGGCATGTCTGTGGGAGGAAGCGTGAGGAGAGCGGGGTCACTGCTCTGAGGAGGGAAGAGAAAGACTGGAAAGACAGGAGATCAGATAGCAGAGAACACAGGGCCTGGCACATGGGGGGGCACTTAATCCACGTTTGTTGATTGGTGTTTCGGAAGAATGTGACTTGTGCAACTATATGTATGTATATGTGTGTGCATATCATATTATTATTACATAGCATGATACTAAATAATGTTAATAATATTATTTATGTATTAGATAGATATACTATTAAAATACAGAGAATATTACTATCTTTATTTGGAAGGGAATTTGAGTAACCCTAGTCCTCCCTACCTGCTCTTAACTGATTCTGTAAGTTAGAAGAATCAGTATGAGGGAAGGGGAGGTGAGAGGGAGGGAAAAAATATTTAAAACTCAAAAGTTTTTTTTAAATGAACATTAAAAATTGTCTTTACGTGTAATTGGGATTTTTTTTTTAAAGAGTCAATGTGGGGGAATTGAGAACACTATAAACTCAAGAGATCTAAGTATATATGTATGTAGGTATATATGTACATACACCCATACATGTTTATCTCTGTGTGTGTGTGTAAGTCTAGTATATAATAATATAGTTCACCTCTGAAGTGCTTTAAGATTCTACCCAAGGCTTTATATTCACAACAACCCTGTGGGGGAGGTTATACAGATAGCATCGCACTCATTTTACACCCCACACTTCTATGTTAAACAAACTTCACCTGGGTGCACAACTCTCTCCATCAGCCATGCCAGCCCTCGTATTTTTTGAGAGGGTGGTAAGACATTTGGCCATTGGGTAGGGTGCTGGCTTGCTGTAACTCTTAACTGTGTCGGGGAAAAGCGTAGCTGGACCCAAAACCCCTGAATGTTCACTCTAGCGCGTTTGGTTAGTGAAAAAGTATCTGCTGCGTGCAGGTAATCGCACTTGTGTCCCTGGTCTGAGTTCAAATATGATCTCAGACACTTATTAGCACTGTGACCCTGGGCAAGTCATTTAACCTTGTTCTGCCACTGCTTCTTCATCTGTAAAATGAGAGTAACTTCTAAGATTCCTTCTGCTCTAAATCAGTGATTAAATCCTAACTTTGGGATTGCCTTACAACTCAGAAATCCAGACCAAGATCTTATCAGAGACCATGAGTATTCCCAGTTATCAACCTAAAATGTTAAGGGAAGCCAGACTCTTTCTGTAACTGTTTGTAAGCTTTTTGGGAAGTAATACATATTTTTAACCTGTGCTACCTCAAAAACAGGTTTTCTTTATCTTTTTGGTGTTCTGGATCCCTTTGGCAGTCTGAAGCCTATGGACCCATTCTCAGAAGGATTTTAAGTACATAAAAATGCTATACATGGACATATAAAGAAAACCAGTTACATTGAAATGCAGTTGTCAAAACAAGTTCATGGATCTCAGGTTAAGAACTCCCTTCTAGAGGGAAAAAAATTTTATTCCTCCCGCCCCTTTTCTAAAACAGATTTAAAACTTGAGAGATAGAAGGCACATGAGTTCATTTAGTCCAACCCCTTCGTTTACAGAGGATGAAATTGAGACCCACACAGGTTAAGTGATGGACTTAAAGTTTTACTGATGCTCTTCTCTCCCTTTTTGAAAAATATCATTGTCATATCCCAGTGACTTCCTATCCTGGTCTCAATGGAATCCTTCCTTGTTACCCATCAGCACGGTGACCATACGTAGAAATGTGAGCCTTGCTCTTCAGCTGTGGTCTACCAGCTCCATAGCTTGGGAGGCATACTTTGTCATCATTCCTCCAAAGTCAAGTTTAGACAGTAAGGGTTTTTCCCAAAGTTTCAGAAGCAGACCTTGGTTAGGAGCAGAGCTGGGGCTAGAACCCAGGTCTTCTGACTCCTCATCCAGGGCTTGGTCCCTACTATCCCCACCTCCATGACTTCCAGACTGTTCCCTTTGTCCCTGCAAACCAAGAAGGCTCTAGAAAGAGCAGTAGACTAAATGTTGTGCCACCTGGCTTCAAATTTTAGCTCTTTGGCTAACCAGTTTTCTGAACTTGGGTCAATAATAACTAGTATTTTATGTTGCACTTCAAGTAGGTTTGCAGAGCACATTATGAATATCTCATTTTATTTTCACCGTAACTGTGGGAGGTAGATGCGGTTTTTATCCTCATTTTACAGATGAGGAAACTGAAACAGAGACTAAGTGACTTGACTAGGGCCATATAGCTCTCTGAGTCTCAGAACAGATTTGAACTCAGATCATCCTGACTCCAGGTCTAGTGCTCTGTGCACTGTGGCATCAACAGCCTCCTTGACCCTGTCTGAGCTTCCATTATTTTATCAGTAAAGTGGGAATAGCCCTATCTGTCCTGGAAGCTGTTTTTACTAGGGGATGGGCAGGACAGAGAGCTCATAACAATGGACTTGCTTGTTTGATGACTTAATTTATTAAGTGCTTATACAGTGCCAGGCAATCTAAGTACCGGGGATGCAAAGGTAAGCAGGAACATGGTCTCTGCCCCCTAAGAACCTCACATTCTAGTGTAGACAAGACATGAGACTTGTCTGGAAGGGAGCTAGGAGGGCCTTCTGCAGTAGGTGGGGTTTTAGCTTTTTTTAATTAATATTGCTTTCTCTCTGTCCCTCCCACCTCCCCTCAACTCTTAAGTAAAACAGAGCCCTTGTCATAAGTAAGCATAGTCAGGCTAAACAAATAAATCCCTGGATTGGCCATGAAAATGTCTTGATTCTGCATGTTTAGTCAGTCACCTCTGTCAGGAAGGGGGTAGCCTTCTTCATCAGTCCTCTGGAGTCACAGTTAATTGTTGTTGTTGGAGTTCTTGCAACTTCGAAAATTGTTCAGTTTTTACAATGTTGTATAAATGACTCTCCTTGTTCTGATATGAGCTGAACCTTAAAGGAAGCCAGGGGAAGCTAAGACGTCAAGAAACACTGAATTAAGCAACTACTGTGTGCTATGGACTATACTAAGCACTGGGGATACACAGGAAGACAAAAAATAATTCCTGCTCTTGAGGAGCTTGATCTAATGGAGATGGTGAGAAGGGAGAGAATTCAAGGTATGGAGGATGTAGCAAACCAGGAGACAGAACAGAGTGAGTAACTAAATGTAGAAGTAACTGAATCTTCGAAGGGATTAACATGTGAGAACACTGAAGGGAGGGAGGGGTCTCCATGGCCTGCTTGGTGAGCGGGGCTCTGCCCTCTGGGCTTTGTTATTAATAAGAGAGTCAGGAGGCTGTGGGGCCAAAGAAAGAGAATGACCAGTCAAAATGCTCCATCATAGGGTTAAGTGTGGTAGAGGGGACTTCAAGGTTAGGATTTAATCATAACTACAGAGCTGGATGGAGCCTTAGAGGTTATTAAGCCGAATTTTATTTTCTAGATTAGTAAACTGAGGCCAAAGGTAGTGAGGTGAGTTGCCTATGATATAGATAGTATAGATAGTAAGTAGAAGAATCTGGATTTGAACCCAGTTCTTTGGCCTTCAGATCCAGTGCTCTGCCACAGCACCTACCACTACTGCATCTCTCCTCTGAGACATCAACCAGTGATCCAGAAACATGGCTGAGACAGCTGGAGTCTGATGATCATGAGTGTGGGCACGTGCTGGGAAAGAGGGAGGCTTTTAGTGCTAAGAGCTCTAAGACATCAAGTAATCTGTCTGTAAGAGTTAGCGCTGCTCACTGAACTGTCCAGCCTGGATGATCAGCTGGATGGAGGCAGCTCACCGCCTCCCCTGCCCAGTAATTTTGCTAATAGATATATCCAAGTCAACTAGGCATGCATATATATACATATATATATATATATACACCTTTGCTGTGATTTGAGCATCCCACAGAGTGACATTTCCTGAACTGCTGCCTGAAATCTCATTTTAGTCATCCTTTTGGGATAAATGTTGTCCTTGTTCTAAAGGGCTTCCTTTTAAAGTGGGAATTCTACCTCCCTCCAATCTGTTAAGTCACCGATACTTCATTGTAACAGTGTATCTAATGACTTCTGCGTCTGGTAGAGAGAGAAAGGTCCAAGGAAAAAGAACCCATGAAAAGTTATTTTCTCCTCTCCCCACTCCCAAATTAAAGATCATTGTCAAAGGAGAGAAGTGATGAATTATTTTTTCCCTCTGCCTCGGGGCATCCACCCAAGGAAATGAAGGAAGGAATTAAAAAAAAAAACAAAACAGGTGAAAAATACCACAGATGGCTACAGTTTTAAAGAGAGCCGATGGCATGTATGACCACTATCTTTTTACCCCCTACTCAGGGGACATGTTGGAGAAGGTCAAACCTGGGATAAAACCTGGAACAAATCTGGTCCCTCCTAGAGCATGAGGGAAAGAGCCATTTTGCCCTGTAAAGTGGTCCCAGTTAGATACTCCCACCCTGATGGTGGATATGAGAAGAGGACTGGCTGACCTATTGGAAAATACTATTCTGAAGTTATTTGGAGATTCCCAGTCCTGTAGCTATCCCTTTCCCACTAGCCTTTTTGGGCCCATATTCAGGGACTCAGGTCTGGAGATAAGCTTAGGTGGCATCTAGTCTGATATCTGTCCCCTCCCCCTTAATGACAAGACACCTGAGGCCCAGAGAGATTATATGATTGACCAAAAGTCACATGGGTAGTGACAGAGCCAGGAATCAAATCTAGGGCCCAGTGACTGAGTTTAGTCATCTTTCCACTGTACCACATTGTGCCAGGATGATGAGGTCTGGCTTCCTCCCTTTAACTTTTAAGCTCCATTAAATAAAACAAATTCTATAGGTTATGTATTTGTTTATCCTTATTAATGAAGGATCATTGATCTGAGAAATGACTTGAGGTCTTGTCTTGGTTGTGTTATTAATTAGCAATGTGACTTTCCTCAGATCACTTAAACTCTCTAGACATCAGTTTCTTCTTTTTAGATGAAGGGTTCGAACTGAGCTCTAAAGTCCTTTTGGGCTTGGACAAGTCTGTGTATTCTCTTACTCTACTACCTGTTCTGCTTTGAGAGCCATTTTGGTTTGGGAGCTGTATGTTTATCAGTCTCTTGAAGCTAAGTTTATATATACCATCCCACCTTCCAGGTGAGTGTTCTAAGAGGCACCCAGGATAGACTCTAAGAGAAGGCTAAACCTTCCCTTAAGACTGGTTTCCTTTCCACTACTACTTGTCTGATTTGAACCACAGCTCTTTTGGTTAGGGAGGTGGGGAGTGGATGAAGGCAGATGAAGGCCAGCGTGAGCCTATGTTGTCGCCCCTCCTATATGCCTACCAGTAAAACACGCAAGTATGAAGTGGAAATAGGGCATCATAGTATAATGTAGGTTCACATTCTACTTGTTTCTTGGGCAAGGCTAGCTAGATGGTCTGTGGAGATCCCTGCCTGGGCTCCTGTTGTTGAGGAGGGAGTACAAAAAGTTCCTCCACTCCAGGGGTTTATTCCCAGTCAGTTTGGGTGGATGAGATTTAAGGTGTGTGAAACCACTAGAGAAAGACTCTTGTCCTGGCCTCTGCTGTACAGACAGCAGATGCTGTCTAGGAGGGAGGGCAGGCAAGGAAGGCTTCCTAGAAGAAGCAGGTTGTGTTTAAGGACTGGGGGCAGAAATCTGGATGGAACTGATGCTTCATGATTAATGAGCTCCTACAGACATGTTGGAATATTTTGAGAGTCAGAGCCCGCCCCCCCCAACACTCCATATTTTTCCCAGAATATTTTGCTGATGGCAAAAGATTATAGTCTTAACTACCTAGATGTTTGCTCAAACAGTCACTGTTTCCCGTTTCCACACATGGAACCTTTCATGGTTTCCTCCCCTTCCCCCAACTCCTCCCGTGAATTCAAATCTATCCCTCATTTCAGAGGACCTGACCTTCCAGCTTCTTCACCTACAGGATATTGTAATAGAGCAGCTTCTTCCCCTCCTCCACGTGGCCTCTGCTTAACTGGATCCTAAGAATTCCTCTTCGTGCCTCCTCTGGCTAATGGAATGTCTTCTGCTGCATTATGCTCCCCTTTACTCTGCAATACACACAACCTTTACAGCATCTGTCACAAGGACTTAGGCAAAACTCAGCAAAAACTACCATTGAGAAACACCTCTCCTATGACCCTTCTGAACAGGTCCATGACTGTTTCTGGGTAGATGATGCTCCATAAATGTTGAATTGGGCAGTAGATGCCTTTGTGTGTCTATTACATGGGTCTTTGCAGTGCCCAGGGGTCTGGGCTGCCAGGCCTGCCTGTCCTGTGAGCCCTCTCATTCAAGCAGTCTTAAGCCCTATTGGTCTCCTGCTGCTCATGTGGCCTGGGCTGAATCAGAACAGAAAGAAGGGATGGGGGTTACGTGGGGGAAGGTGTGCAGAAGAAGAGTGCCCCGTGTCTCTCTATTCTGGTTGGGATGTCTGGGGAGCCATTGGTCCTGAGTGAGGCATTTGCCCCAGACACTGTTACTTCTGGGGTGGGTTTTACTTTGCTGTTTTTGTTTCCCTGGGAGGATTGGGGTGGGAGTAGGGTGATTGATAGTCTGAGGTGAAAGACTAAAAGTGATTTAAGAAGAAACATTTTCCCTGAAGGCATCAATTTACAAAACCGCCATTAGAGAAAATGGAGATTTTGTTTAAATCTCAGCTCTGACACCACCTGTCTGTCATTTCACTGATGGACTTCAGTGGATTGGATGACTTCTGTTGTCCTTTCTAGTTACAGTCTAAGATACCGAGTGCTTGTCTCCTTCCTGGACACCTGAAGGTTATGTAATGTTCTAATTTATGCAAGATTTCTGCTTCTTGGTGTTGTCATATCCATATTCTCATTTGCTACTCCCAGTCAACGTTGACTTTATTATGCCTGTTTGCTTGGAAGGGTAGGGGAGAGTGAACGATTTGTCCCGGTTTTTTATGGCTAGTTTTTGCTGTAGGGCTGGATAGAATCCAGGCAGCATGTAGGCTACCAGTCCTTTGTTTGCTTCACTACTTGGTAACATTTCCATATTAGCCCTGGTGCCTTTTATTTTTCATATTAACTTTTTTTTATATCACCTTTATTTCTAAATACATCTTTTCCTGCCCTCACATACTTAGAAAGCTATCCCTATGACAAAGAAAATAAAAGGAAGAAAATGCAGTTCAGCACAACTAATAAATTCATCAACTGAGTCAGATGTTAAATATAGTGCTCTGTACCCATAGCCCCCCAACTCTAAGAAGAAGGGATGGAGATGCATTTTCTTACCTCTTCTAGGAGGCTCCAAGCTTGGTCATTTTAATCAGCGTTTCCTTCCTTCCCTCTCCTCATGTATTTTGTTTTTCTAGCTGTTCCTATTTCACCCTGAATCAGTCCATATAAGACTTTCCAAGTTTCCCATTCTTCATTTCTTATGGGACAGCATGTCCCAGGCAAGTCAAACCCCTACCACCACCACCTTGACTGCCATCTCCCCTTACACCCTGATAGAGATAGGACCCCGAACTCAGAGGCTCTGGGGAGTAGCAGTACTTCTAGACAGGGGACCAAAGTACATTTTGGGAAACAACTCCTGTAATAAGCAGCCTTTCTCTTGCAACGGATACCCTCACAGCTCCTGAAGACCCCAAAAGGGAAGTTCTTAGCAACAAAGTCCTCCTGTCAGCCAAGTGTCAGAAACTGATAAGATTTTTATGGGTGGAAATGACATGAAAGGAGATGACCATCTGCTTTGCTGGAGAATGTGCCCTTAGACCATGGTACCTCTCCATCTGACTACATGTTGTCCCTTTCATTAGAACAATAGCAAATCGTTCTAATTTGTAGCAAATAGTAAGCACTTCAGTTAAGGCTTTATTTTTCATTTAAACACAATTTGTTGAGTCATTTCTCATGCCTCTTGAACATCCATCTACTCTCTTTCTAGTTCTTTGCTACCACAAGAGGCTATTAGTGTATTTGGGACTTTTCTGTCTTTGACCTCCTTAGGTCCTAGCACTGGGGTGGATCTCTAGATTAAAGGCAGAATCCTGCTGGAGTCAACTCCAACTGGCTTATGGGAACCTGGTAAATTTTCATTGTGAGTATTTATACCTGGGAAATCCGACATAAACTGTGACCAATCAAAGTCTGATTTACTATTTTGTTGGTTGTTTAGATTTAAGAAGGTAATAGAGAAAATTTTGATAATGCAAAATAAGTTGAAAATCATGTTAAGAGCCACTTTTTTGTTTTGTTTTCTTTTGCTTTTACCCCCAAAGAACGAGTTGTTGAACATTTATGACCACAGCACTGAAAAGGTTATGGGTATTTTTAGTCACTCTTTTGGCCTAATTCCAAGCTGTTTTCCAGGATGGCTGGACCAGCTCATAGCTCCACCAAGAGTTCGTATTAGCACTACTGCCTTTTAGCAATGGGACTTCTGTTTCCCTGAGGAATTCTGTTAGGATCTGAAGAGACAGTTTGCCTTAGTTAATAATAGGATGTTGGACTTGGAAGTCAAGAAGAGCTGAGTTTCGTTCCCATTTCCTGTAATTCCTAGCTATGTGACCCTTGGCAAATCACCTAGTCTCAGTTCCTTCCTGTAAAATGGGATTGATAACACTTACTTTATAAGGATCCTACGGCCTGTAGCAAGTCACTTGAATGGTGATAGTAATGCTAATGATTAGTTTATCTGATCCCAGGTACCAAAACCCAGTTTTTCAGCAAATGTAGAAGCCAAGATTCATTCTTTTATGGATTCACCCTTGAGAATGGCCACCTCCCAGCTCCCTGAGATGGCTTAGGGTACCGGCTCCATATATAGGCAGGGTTAGATTTAAGGGGCTGTAGTGCCCAGATGAGGTCTAAAGTCCTAATGTTTCCCTGAAAGCAGAAGATCATAATGAAGGTTCCATTTTTACATTCTAGGAGAAAGGTAGCAGATCTTACTTGGGTATTCCCCAAGGGCTAGTCATCTGTCACACACTGACCGTCAAGAAACTGAAATCTTTTCTCACCTATTATGGCCAGAGTGTCTTTCCTCTGATCTATACATGTCTTTGTATATTTTTTTATTTGCTCGCGTCTTCCCCCATTAAAATAGGAGCTTTTCTGGTTTTGTCTTTGTAACCTCTTGTACTTTAAGGTGGGGCAGCTAGGTGACACATTGGATGGAGCACTGGGCTTATCTTCTTGAGTTCAAATCTGGTCTCAGACACTGGTTTCGTGACCTTGAACAAGTCAATTAACCCTGTTTGCCTCAGTTTCCTCATTTGTAAAATGAACTGGAGCAGGAAATAGCAAACCTCTGCTGAGAAAACACCAAATGAAGTCACAAAGAACCGTACAGGATTAAGACAGGTGCTTTTAAGATGGACCGAGTCCAATTCTTAGTCTCTTACTTGACTGTCACCTAATCCTAGCTAAAGTGTCAATTGATAATTATTAACCTGTAGTAGCTCTTGCTAAGGATTTTAATAGGGGAGGAAGCTTGGGTTAATAGTTAAGACATTGAACTTGACCCAGTTGAGGTTTCAGTGCCTGACCAATTCATGAATTTTGGGATGTTTAAGATTAGAATTCCAAAACCGCCTTCAATCTTGCCTCTTACCAAAGATCTCTTTGAGCTTTGGTCTTTGAGTTAATGTATATGAAAGCCTTTACAAGCCCCAAAGGCTATATAAATGTGAACTATTATTATTTCTTGATATATTATGTAATGTAGCATGGGAAGAATCCAACCAATAAGCCTTTTTTTTTCCATTCTGGTTCAGCTCAGAGAGAGTAAATGAATTAAAATAACTTGTATTTCTGTGGTTCTGAAGGTTTTAAAAAGGACTTTCCTCATAACACCTGTATGAGGGTGGGCAGTACAAGCCTGATTTGTCCCCATTTTAGAGATGAAGAAACAACTCCCGAGTCCAAAGGACTTTGACGACATTGCTCCTCGGTAGCAGAACCAGAAACCAAGGCTATGAACTCTGATTCTGTCAACATCTGTATTAACGTGGTGCCCTGGGTGGGATTCAGAGTACAAAGAAAACTGGATCTGATTCTCCCCTCATCTGTCAGTGGAACTCTGCCAAAGATGGCTCTAAATTGAAAAGCTGAAGGGGCACCAAGGTGACACAGTGGATAGAACATTGGCCCTGGAGTCAAATGGATCTGAGTTCAAAGCCAGCCTCAAACACTTAACACTTATTAGCAGTGGGACCCTGGGCAAGTCACTGAACGCCAATTGCTTGGACAAAAAAAATAAAACCAAAAAAAAAAGAAAACTGAGCCTTTGACTGGAAAGGCTGTCTCTTCCTCTGCCCCATCCCTCCAGGGGCCTCAAGTTCTTTGGACTAAATTCCACAGGATTATCCTAAGGCAATATGGTATAATAGTGACTAGAAGGCTAGTCTTGGAATGGGAAGGACCAGATTCAGACCTCCCCTCAAATGCTTCATAGCAGTATGATCCCGGACAAGTAGCTTAACCTCTGCTAGCCTTGGTTGCCTCATCTCCACATCCTTATCCCCATTAAGAGAGAATAATACCAGTGATGGCCTCCATCTAGGAGTTGGAGATCAAATGAGAATAAATATATGAAGTGCTATGCACTTGTGAGACGAACTGTTCTCAGACTTTTTGCCCTCTGGACCACTTCACACTCTTGAAAAAAACGTTATGGAGGACCTTCTCCCCACCAAAGAGCTTTTGTTTATTTGGATTTTCTCTGTTGATGTTTACCATTAGAAATTAAAAGGTATTAATATTATAAAGAATTGATCACATATTTTGGAGCAGTGCCTAATTGTGTGGTAGTGGTTGTATTGGGGGGGTGACCCCTGAAAACAGCATGATGTGATGACAAGAAGCCTGGCTTTGGAGTAGGATCATAGCTCAGATGGAGCTCTGCTGTGACTGCTGCCCTGGGCTAATAACTTATTTGTCTAGGCCTGTTCCCTTCTCTGTAAAACGAGGAGGTACAGTAGATTAGATCTGTAAGATGTTTTCTAGCTCTAAAGCTTGTGAACCCATGAACTCTCTTCCCTTTTTGTAGTTAGGGAACACACAGCTGCCAAGCCTCTCTGAAACCTGACCTGCTGTTGGAGAAGGTGCTAAGCAGAGGGATTTGTTTGGGGCAGGAGGGGGAAGTGCTAAGCAGGCATCAGGAGGAGAGCTTTGGACTGATTGACACAGGACAGGCTTGGGGGAACGGGGGAAGGGGAATGCTGGTTCAGGCAGGTTTGCTTGGGCTGTATGGGGATCCTTTTTCTTGGATTTTGGGGTAGAAGTCTTGTATTTATGGGATGTTGGGGAATAAAGCAGGATCAGCAAGGCTTTTAGACACTTGCTCACTGATGAGATATTATATAAAATTAGTGCAGAATGATGGGAAGTATTTATGCTTAACTGGGGTGGGAGGAATCTCAAAAAGCTGTTTTACATGCTGTGCGATTAAAGCATTTTCATCTCAGAAGACGCTCCCTGTAACAAACAAGAAATTCTGAGGAGTGAATTCTAGGAAGTGACTGAAGAGGCCTATTAAGTGCATCCACAGTATGAGGGAGGAAGGAGGGAAGGAGAAGGTCCTCCTTTAGGGAAAGTTGGGGAAGCCTTCTTGGAAGAGATGGCCTTGGAGTTGGGCTTTGGAAGATGTGTAAGGGGCGGGGCAGGGGAGGAGGGCATAGGATTGTGTTGAACAGAGGCCGTTGACTAGCTTGCCCAAATAAATGTGTGAAAGTAAGAATCAAAAGGTTTGAATAGTTGAGGGTACAAAGAATCTTTGAGATCATCAGAGGGGACACTGATGCCCTCAATATCTTTGCTTAAGACAAAAACCAATTAGGGCTGAGGAGGGAGACAACCTGGCATTTCTTGAATTTGCTTGTCAGGGGCCATCAATTCCAGATGTCTCATTTTATAAATGAAGAAACTGAGGCAGAGATGTTAAATTATGACTTGTCTTGGATCACACAGCAAGTGTTTGAGGTGGGATTTGAACTGAGTTCTAGCTCTCAAAGTCATATAAAAATTCATGGTATTATAGATTTAAATATGGAAGGGACCTCTGAAATAATCTAGTCCACCCAGTTCACAGATGAGAAACTGAGGCCCAGAAAAGGTCTTAGGTCTACTTGCACAGGTGTGCCAGCATTTGCACCATGTCCTCCTGGGGCACAAGCTGCACTAGCCCAAGGCGCTGGTGCTGGAAGGAACAAACGAGAGTTGACCAGGACTAATGAGAAATGGCAAGTCTGAAGTTGATGCTGCTGCTCACTCACCAGATGGCCTGGGTGAGCCATTTCCTTTCATTTCCTCATCTGTAAGATATAGTGCTATATCCAATCTCCAAGGACCATATCCATCTCAAAGGACCACAGATTGAGAGGTAGAGCTATGCAAGTTTGATACCATCCTTTTACAGAAAAGGAAAATACAGCTGTGGAGGGAGTTGAAAAGACTTGCCCAAATTCACAGTGAATAGCAGAGTCAGAATTCAAACCCAGGTCCTCAGACTTGAAATCTTTTCCATTGTACTACACAACCTCTCAAGGTAGGATCACTTGAAGCTCTCTCGTTCTCGGACTGGAAGCCTTTCCCAGGGTGGAGAGTACGTAGAATCTGAAAATCTCCAGCTTATTGTCTTTGGCTCCTGGCATGCAAGGATGGGTTCCAACCCAAATACACCTCTTTGTGGGTGCTGGTTCTATCCTGTATCCTCTGATGGGTCACTTTCCATTGGAGGAATGAGTATAACTCTCAGAAATTAAGGGAATCCCCTTGGACTTGGGGTAGGGAAATAGCTTCTTTTCCAACCCAGCTGCCGGAACAACCCCTGTTATTTTCTTGGTTTTTGTTTTATGTTGTATAGGAACTCAGCCTCTAGTGAGAACTCATCAGTAAATCCTTGAGTGCCTAGACTGTTGTGGTTCAGTCTTTTCAGTCCTGTCTGACTCAGCCTAGGCTGAGTGGAGGCACTATTGGGCATGTGTAGAAGTAGAACCACCTATAATCTTTTCTGTGAAGAAACTTAGAGTCTCCTTTCAGTAGGATAAAACATACCGCTCGTCAGAAGCTAATTTTACAAGACCTCATATGTGAAAAGTCTCAGATGGGTGCTTTGAGGTGGATGAGTGTTGGGTAGACTTCCTGGGAAGTGCATGAATTAGGCCTTAAGGACAGATTTAATGTGGATAGGCAGAGATAAATATGACTCTAGGTGAGCAGGGAGAGAGCAGGGATGTGGTTTTATTTGGGAAGGGAAAGCGGTTTGAGAGTATCCATAACTAATGCAGGCAGCGTGAGAGTGGCATGGCCTAAGCTACAGTTCTTTGAAATGTCATCCGCCTGATGTTAGCTGTTCATTCCTTTGAAAGCTCAGGATATCAAATTGGAGGGCTGGCAGCCGTGATGTATGATGTCATAGAATATAACAGAAGTCAAAGGAGTGCAGAGAAGCTTAGGAAGACTTAGAAGGGTAACGTAACAGATCCTGGGGAAGAAAAACCACCACCTGCCTTTTCACTTTTACTGGATATTCTGCCCCTTTGTGCATGACAGGCTGGCTAGCTGTCCTTGTGGACGATTCTCCTTCCTTCTCCTGCTGTGGTACCTTTGTACGGATGATTTCCTGTATTTCTGCATTTAGCCATACCAACAATTCTTAGCTGTTCTCAGCTTCCTTCAATGCCCAGACAGTTCAGATCCCCAAATTGTACATATATTCCTCCCCCTTCCCCCCTAGTCATTATTGAATACACTTTCTCTCTAGAAATTAATGGATTACTTTGTGTATAAGTAGTAAATGATAATTGTTTCTCTTGGCCAGCAACCCTGAGGGTCTTTTCCTCCAAGTTTGATGTTTTTTTTAAAGGGGTCATCCTGGATGACTCTCATCCCACTCATTCCTGAAACCTATTCACTGAATGTGTGTTACCCTCACTCAAATGAGAAACTGAAAAGACCGTATTAGCCTAAAAGGGCCAGGGTCTTCCATTGCATCCTGGGCCATCTCCAGTCGTCCTGATGAATATCAGGCCATTGGATGCAGATGACTCAGGAGAAAAAAGTGAGGTTGGTGACCTTGCACAGCCCTCCCTCACTCAAATCAAAGTCAACTGGAAGTCATGTCATCATTCCCTGATGTCATGGCCCTCTCCAAGAACAAATGACAAACACAATTACTTTGTGTGTATTTTGTATTGACTTACCTGGTATATATGTATAATAAGAGTTAAGGGAAGGGACTGTTTCTTTTGGGGGCAGAGAGGATGTTTTTTGATTTTTTTTTTTAAGGGCCTTTTGTCTTTATTGATTCATTTTCAAGTTGGAAGGAGGAATCCTGCCTCCCACAGATTGAACCCTCATTTGTGACAAAGCAGAAACCATGTGACACAGTGACCACATCTGACCATAGTGTGCATATAGCTTTCTGACCTAGTCCCACTTGGCTTCAGGGAGGGAGATGTTACCTGTTCTTTGAGAACTTTATTCATTTTTCAGTTACATTTTTCAGATTTCCCTTTGGAACTCTTGATTTACGTTATTGTTATTATGAAGGTTAAGATAGATAGATAGATAGATAGATAGATAGATCTGCTTATTTCTAAATAAGCAGATCTATCTATCTATCTGTCCATGCAGATTTCTCTTTATTTTAAGGTCTTCATATTTATCATGTAATTCATACTCTTTAGCTTTTTGAAAAAGTCACCACCCAATTAATGGATGCTCAATTTGTCAAATCTTTCTGCTATCACAAAGAGTGCCACGACTTTTGCTTCTGTCTTTGACTTATGTCTAGTATCTGTATTGCTGGATTGGACCAAATCACAATTCCATCAACAGTGTATCCGGATGCCAGTTTTCTTACGGCATTTCGAACATTGACTTATAAGAGCAGCTCTGTGGTTCAGTGGATGGATTGTTGGAACTGGAGTTTATAAGGACTGAAAATTCAAAATCCAACTTCAGGTGCTAACCCTGTGAGTCTGGCAAGTCACTTAATCTGTCTTTGCCTCAGTTTCCTCATCTATAAAATGGGTAATAATAGTGTCCACCCCCCTGGGTTATTGTGAGAATCAGACTAGATAATATTTGTGAAGTGCTTACCATGATACTTGGCACTAGTAAATGCTACGTGAATTTTAACTATTACTACTGTTATTATTTTTGTCAGTTTGTAGGAGATGAGATGAAACATTTTTGACTTTGAGCTCTCCTTGCCTTGTGTATAGTGGGTTCGTCCTTCGTTGCTGAAGAAGACCATGCCATCGGAGAAATAATGACATGAGTTGTACCTGACTTTGTTTTGAGGGAGGGAGGGCTGTGCAGGTCACCAGCCTCACTTCTCCTCCAGAGTCATCTGAATCCAGTGACCAGATATTCATCAGGATGACTGGAGGTGACCCAGGATGAGGCAATTGAGGTTAAGTGACTTGCCCAAGGTCACATCGCTAGTGAGTGTCAAGTGTCTGAGGTGAGATTTGAACTCAGGTCCTCCTGACTCCTGCACTGGTGCTCTATCCTCTGCACCACCTAGCTGCCCCTTGTATGTGGCAGGCCTTTAATAAAGGCATGTTGTATTCAGCTGGCCAGTGTTTATAGTAGTTTTGTTGTTGAGTAGTTTTCCATCATGCCTGACTCTTTGTGATCCCATTTGGGATTTTCTTGGTAAAGACACCGAGTGGCCATTTCCTTCTCCTGATCATTTTACAGATGAGGAAACTGAGACAAACATGACTAAGTGACTTGCCCAGGGTCATGCAGCTAGTCAGTGTCTGAGGACAGATTTGAAGTCAGGAAGATGAGTTTTTCTGACTCTCAGCCTAGCTCTCTATGCACTGTGCCACTTAGTTGCCCTCCTTTACAGTGGCTGCAATAGCAATGAAAATAATGCTAAAGAGCAGTCAAATTCAGATAAACTTGCAAAGATACTGGTCCTAGAGAAGATGAACCACGTTTTTCATTTTGGCAGGGAAGTAGGGGTCTACAGGTGTAGAATATCATAGCTGCTATCATGCAAGTGTTTTGCTTAACCATTTTCCTTTGTTACAAGCAAAAATTCAAGAGGTCGAGTAGGAGGAGTCAATTTAGAGAAGACTGTGGCGCCACCTCGAAAACATATAAAGCTGTAGCTGTCCAGGTTCTCACTATTATCCTAACTCATTTTTTTCTTGCCCCATCTCTAGTGAAAATAGATCCATTATTAGGTAACTCTTCTGCACAGAGTCACTGAAGGGTAAACAGGAATGAGGAGGGTGGTTCAGAAACTGTCCCATGGAGAAAGATTGGGACTGCATCATTCACTCAGAGGGGTCTACCTTTTGAAGGCTACTTTACACAGAGGTTCAAGTGTAGTCTTTTTACCAATATGCTATTTTCCTCCCGGTATGGTTGAATTTAAATGGACTTACATACCTCCTAGCTTTGTCTAATCTGGGATTACCGTGCCTCCAGGTCATACTTTGCCCATATCCAGAGCTGAAGGATCTTTCCTTCCTGCTCCCCCTCCCTCCCACTCATACCAGGTTGGATTGTCCTTGGCTATTGTGAGTGAGCCCCAGAGTGGGAACCAAGAGGTTCTATTACTCATCAAGATAAGCCAAGCGCTCTGGGTTTTAGTTTTCTTCATCTACAAAATGTGGGTGATGATCTTTGATTGCTACCAGGTAGCTGTAAGAAAACGCAGCAGAGTAGAAGTAGGATCTTTCTAGAACCACATCCGTGAGGTGGCACAGTGTGGACCTTGGAGTTGAGAAGTCTTGAGTTCAAAGTCAGCCCCAGGTACTGACTGGGTGACTGGGTTAGTCAGTGTCTCTGAACCTCATTTTGATCTAATAATAGCACCTCCTTCTCAGGGTTGTTGTTATGTTAAAATGAAATAATATCTGTACAATGCTTAGCAAACCTTAAAGTAGTATGTAAATGCTGGCTAGCAGTAGTTGCCCTGGATTGGGGGCAGTTTTTTCAATGTTTAAAAAAAAAGGTTTGTTGCTTTTTTTTTTTTTTGCATTATCACCTCCTGTGACCCTAAGGGAATTCTCCCCTGTAACAAATAAGTCCATTCAAGCAAACCAGTTCAACCCTTTGGTTCTGTCTAAAAATATAAGCCCTCCTTCTGTACCATCTCTGCTGAGACGCAGGAGAGCATGCTTCCTTGGTCCTTTGAAAGTCATGATTGGAGGCTGCTCTAAGCAGATTTATAATGAATGATAAAGCATTTATTAAACACTAGATGCCAGGTCTTATGCTGATCATGAGGGACACAAGACTAAAGGGGAGTTAAAAGGAGGGAGAGGGGTGGTATATGAGGCAGCCTGCTAGGCCTAAAGGCCTGAGAGGAGCGGTGTAATAAATTGGATTTGGAAGAATGCTAATATTCCCAAGTAAGAAAGTAGGGGGTATGGGGGGGGGGGTGCTGCCTGAGGTACACTTTCAAGGGATTATTTAGGTTGGAGAGGAGTATATATGAAGTTGGGGAGGGTTTGGCACTGTGCTTTCCTACTGTGTCTCATGTTATTCAGACAAAGCCCTCTCTTAATCTGATATTAGTAACTATGCCTCCATCAGCGACTTGTTTTGGGTCAAGGAAGGATTGCCACCTGAGAACTTGGAGGTAAATGTTCTTCCTTTCTTAAAAGATCAACATGAAAGAGGGAGGATTGTCCAGCCTTCATGGGAGGAGAGAAGACCATGACAAAGTCTGAGCTGCAAAGCTAGGGGGAGGGCCTCACTACCCCCTAGGGACAGTCGGGAAATGTTTTCTGTTTCTGAGAACTTGCTGTTCCAGGGTGACAGGGTTGGAGCTGTTTGGGGAAGAGTTTAAAATTAGCCAGAGTGAAACAGGCGGCCCCATGGAGGGGAGAGGGGAGAGGCGGGAGGAGAAATAACCCAAGCAGATGGATTCCATGGATCCTCCCTGGTTCTTGATCTTTGTCTCATTGTTGACCAGAGCTACCTTTATCCCCTCCCATTGAGGCAGAGGGAAGGAGTAGAGGGAGAAAGGCATTTCTAACAACTCTATTCTAACCTAAGCTTGGCCCTCTCAATTCGATCAGTACCTACAGAAAAGAGAATCGGACCATAACTGTTGATTTTTCTTACTTCCTCTGTCTGCCATGGGAGATGGCAGGCCAGAACCCATGGCAATTGGTTGCCAAGTTGCGCAGTGAACGTTAGGCAGAATCCTCAAGTTCTAATGCTGGCCCTTTTAATTAGTTCTGCAACTGAGCAAATCGTTCGGACTTTCTGGGCATCCCTTTTCCTGTTAGTAAAACAAGATTGATCATAATCCATCATACTTAAGGTTGTTAAGATAAGCACAGAGCAACCGTGATAGAGTGCTGTGTAATATACACTGGGAACTTCATTCTAACTTCCATTGTTATTAAGATAAAATGGCGACCTGGCTGGATGGAGAGCTTGCCTTCCAATCAGGAGGACCTGCGTTCAGGTCCCTCTCAGATATATTGGACTTTTTTTCTTTTGACCCTGAGCAAGTCACTTTACCTTCTCAGTAATCAAGACCATTCTCTTAAGACTGGAAACTAGAAAGAAGAGATCAAACTTGAGCACACACAGTAGGTGCTTAAATGCTTGTTCACTTGATCCTTATTGGTAGAGGGAATTTGCTTGTCAGGGTTACTCTAGACCCATGATGTCACAGCTCTAGCCTCTATGATTATACTTCCACCAACCTCTGCCCACCTCACAAGGGTGTCCCAGTTGAAATGAGTTATTTTAAAAGCTTCCTTACGCATTTAAAAGAGCCATATAATTTTGATCTGACCTTGCTCAGGAAGATCGCAGACATGGCCTCCCTCTTCTCCAAATACTACCCTTTCTCATTCCATTATGCTTCAATCGACTGGCCCCTTGCCAACCTTTGTAGCACCTTCCCTGAATTTTTCTGCATTCAGATTAGGTTGAAGGTTCCTTGAGGGCAGGAAACGAGTCCTTTTTTTCTTAATAGCTCAGTAGCTCTTTGGCAGTCTGGTATGCCATTCTGTTCATGCTTTGAATGAATGAAGCAGTAAACTGGAATTGGGCACCCAAGCCTCCTTGTTGTCTGGCAGCTCTGTGATGAGTTCCTGGAATATTTGACAGTTTACCAGTGCTCACCTACTCCCTCCACATTACATCCTGCTTACCCTTAATAACCTACACTTGTGGTTAGCATTAGAGGCCAGGGTTTTGCTTGATCCCTCAAGTATCAAGGAAAATATACAGAGAATAACCTGCTGGAAACTTGGACTGGTTCTGCCACAAACTAGTTGTGTGAATTTGGATGTGTCATTTTCTGTAGAATTTCAGAGCTGAAAGGAAATTTGGAAGTGATTGCACTGATCAGGGCTTTGCCTCAGGGTGCCAAAATTTAAAGGAGGTATATTCCTTCAGCAAATAGAAACAACTGAGTTTAGCACCCATTAAACAAGAATAATTACTTAAATTTGGAAGCTACCAGTGGGTGGGTGTATCATCTCCCTCCCTATTCCCCTGTTCTAGTTGGGCTTTTAACTGACGCTTTCTTGTTACTTGTTTCCAGAGGTGTTGAGGGTGGTGTTGTTGATCCTTTTTCTCCAGAACTTTGTTTTCTAGGTAAGGATAGAGAAGTTAAGAGAAGTGAGTTTGACCTATAAGATCAAGGAGTAAGTGGCAGAATGGGCATCTGAATTGAAATTGTCAGATTGAATAAAGCACTGTTTCTGCTCTTCCTCCCTCTCTCTCTGCACTGGTTTCCTCACGTGCAAAATCCTCAGAGATAATTTCCAGCTCCTTACATCCTGTGATTCTGGAAGGGCTGGTACACTAAACTGGGAGCTTTGAGATAGGGGACCCTAGGATTTCCCAGAGCCAGACCAAGGAAAGATAGGTCATGTATTAGGGAAGGCTTTTAACTCGTGGTTCTCTTGGATAATTCACGCTTTTCTGTTCACCGGACTGAGACAGTGTGTCCTGGACTATGATAGGAACAGGCTGGTATTTACTGCAGAAAGGAGAAAATGCTGCAGGGAGCGGGTGGCACTTTTTGTACCCACTTAGAATTGTACCCCAAGCTGGGAAAGGACATGGACTTCTAAAGTTTGAGTATCAAATGTGACTCACTATGCCTTTGGTCCTAGGTAGAGATGGCTCTTGGCAAGCCAGAGGTTTTCTTATACTTCCTCAATTACCTTAAAGGAGAGAAGGGTGATTAAACGATTGATTAAGAAATCAGAGAGCCTCTCAGAGATGTACTATTTAATTTTAAAGGCAATGCTTAATCTGAAGGGATGATTTTGGGGTGAAATTTCAGGCAGGTTTCAGGGGACTCTCAGGGGTACCCTTAAATGGTGCCATCTTTGAGGACTGGGTATCTGCTTAGGACCTGAGGGTCCACTGGCAAATGCTTCTGGGCCCTGACCTGTGTGCAGGCTGGAACTATTCTACCAGTGGTGCTCCTGCCAATTTTGCTGGGAGGAGTTTGTAGGTCTTATAGTCTTGCTCTTAAAAAAACAAACTCTTGCCCTTTTTTTTGTTGTTGTTTCATCACTACAATTTCCCAGTGGCTCTTATTGTAATAACATAGCATTAAGCAAAACAAACCAATTTAAGCGCCTACTATGTGTGAGGCCCTGTGCTAAGCTCTGGAGATGAAAGTTGAGGCAAGGTCACTACTCTCCAGGAGCTCACCGTGGAAGCGGGGAGAGAGCAGTAAACATTCATATGCAAACAAGATATACAGATGGAGAGTAAATTGGGAATCAGCAGAGGGAAGGCCCTCCAGTTAACGGGATCATGAGAAGCTTCCTGTAGAAGGTAGAATTTTAGCTGGAACCTGAAGGAAGCCAGAGAAGCCAGGTGAAGAGGAAGAACATTCCAGGAATGGAGGAGAGCCAAGGAAAACAGTAGGAGTTGGGAGATGAAGCCAGTGTTACTGGATTGCAAAGTATGCCTCATTCCAAACCTGCTATCTGTCAGGGTGAAGGGGCTATGTTTCTTAGTTCTCTGGAGTCATTTTTATTGATGAGAGTTTTGACTGTGCGTGTGTGCGCGCGCACGCATGTGCATGCTCACACACACATGCTCCCTTACATTATTGCCATAATTAAGTGTATTGCTCTTGGATCCAATTCATTGTGTCAGTCAGCATGCATTTGTTAATTGCTTACAATTGCTAAGCCCTGGAGATACAAAGAAAGGCAAAAAACAATCCCTGACCACAAAGAGCTCATGTTCTCTGGCCCCCTCCTATATCACTTCCTTTCTCCTGTTCTTCATCCTTTGGATAGAAAGCTAGATAGTGCAGCAGGGAGAGCACCAGGCTTGGAATCAGGAAGACTCATTTTCCTGAGTTCAAATCTGACATCAGACACTAGCTGTGTGACCCTGGACAAGTCACCTAACCCTGTTTGCCTCAGTATCCTCATCTGTCAAATGAGCTGGAGGAGGAAATGGCAAACCAGTATCTTTGCGAAGAAAGCTCCAGAGAGGATCATGAAGAAACAGATATGACTGAATTAGCTATGACCATCTGCATTCTGCTTCTTCGTGAGAGAACTTTTTCAGTGGAGGCCTGAAGAAGATGGGAGAGATTATTTCTCCTTTTCATCCGTTATTGGCTGAGCCATCAATCAGCAAGCCAGTCAGCAATAATTTCAAATCAGCTAGGGATCTTATTTCAAGGCTTAGCTGGCAACAGAGAAGGTAGTTGACCACAGTTGATTTATGCTGCCTCTTTTTTCTTTTCCTTCTGATTCAGTACAAAAAGGTAAGTCCTGAGTAACAGTTTGAAGATGCAGAGTGGAGGAGAGAAACCCTGGATAGTCTGTATCCATAGGGAGAGACTGGGGAGAAAAAAGGGGGAGGCATTCCCAGCATTCTTAACTGGGGCAAGGCCCTCTAACTACCTCAGTAACAGCTTTGTTGTTTCCTCTTGGCTGTCTGTCTTTAGGTGGCAGTTTCCCTAGTTCCTTCCCTCTAGAAGTATCCATTTGAAATATCTTCAATAAAATGATGAGATTGAACTTTGATATTTATGCTTCATCTTTCCCCTCCTTTCCCAGTTCTTGGGGAAGGGGGGAGACTTTGACCTTCCAAGGTGACAACTATCAATTCTGAGAAACCACATTATGATAGGCTAGAAGGTACAATTTCTGTCTTGACTAAAACAACAAAGTTTGGGATTACTGTGGATGGGATGGGTAGGGAGGGAGGGAGAAAGGGATGAAGGGAGGAAGGGGTAGAATCTTGTGGCAACTTTCTAGTGACTTAGGCATAGTATCTGTCTTTTTAAAAAAAATTATATTTATTTTCAGTTTTCAACATTCATTTCCACAAAATTTTGAATTTCAAATTTTCTCCCCATCTCCTTCCTCCTCTTATCCCTTTTCCTTCTATTTTTTCGGATGGCATGATAGATTTCTATACGCCATTGTCTCTCTCTCTCTCTCTCTCTCTCTCTCTCTCTCTCTATATATATATATATATATATATGTATGTATATATGTATGTATATATGTATATATATACATACATATATATATATCTTATTTCCTAGTTGCATGTACGCACAATTTTAATATTCATTTTTAAAACTTTGAGTTCCACTTTCTTCCCCTTCCCCCTTCCCCACCTACCCTCATTGAGAAGACAAGCAGTTCATCAACATGTGTAGTCATGCAAAATCCTTCCATAACAGTCATGTTGTGAAAGACTAACTATATTTCCCTCTTTCCTGTCCTGTTTTTTTCCCCTGAAATATAAGCAGTTTTACTGGGTAGGTGATTCTTGGTTTTAATCCTATCTCCGTTGTCCTCTAGAATATCATATTCCAAGCCCTTTGATCCTTTATTGTAGAAGCTGCTAAATCTTGTGTTATCATGATTGTGTATCCACAATACTTGAATTGTTTCTTTCTGGCTACTTGTAATATTTTCTCCTTGACCTGGAAATTATGGAATTTGGCTATAATATTCCTAGGAATTTGTTTTTTCAGATCTCTTTCAGGTGATTAGTGGATTCTTTCCATTTCTATTTTACCCTATGGTTCTATAATATCAGGGCAGTTTTCCTTGATAATTTCTTGAAAGATGATGTTTAGTTTCTTTTTTTTAATCATGGTTTTCAGGTAGATCAATAATTTTTAAATTATCTTTCCTGTATCCATTTTCCAAGTCAGTTGTTTTTCCAGTGAGATACTTCTCATTGTCTTCTATTGTTTCATTCTTTTGGTTTTGTTCTATAATTTTTTGATTTCTTATAAAGTCATTAGTTTCCATTTGCTCCATTCCAATTTTTAAGTAATTATTTTCTCCAGTGAGCTTTTGGACCTCCTTTTCCATTTAGCCAGTTCTGCTTTTTAAGGCATCCTTCTACTCACTGGCTTTGTGGACCTCTTTTGCCATTTGGGTTAGTCTATTTTTTAAGGTATTATTTCTTCAGCATTTTGGGGGTCTTCTTTAGCAAGCTGTTGACTTGATTTTCATGATTTTCTTGCATCACTCTCATTTCTCTTCCCAATTTTTCCTCTACTTCTCTTAGCTTGATTTTCAAAATTCTTCTTGAGCTGTTCCATGGCATGAGACCAATTCATATTATTCTTAGAGGCTTTGGATGCAGAAGACTCGACTTTATTGTCTTCTTCTGGTTGCATACTTTGGTCTTCCTCATCACCCTTTGATTCAGCAGTACCACTTCTAGATCTGTATCCCAAAGAGGTCAAGCCTTGCTGTGACTGTTAACCTGTGTCCTTTCTCTTCTGCCCCAACTGCTCTCATTCCATAGAGTCTCTCTTTGCTTGTTTGTGACAGCACAGAGTGTTATTAAGGGTGCAGGTAGCCAGTTTCTTTGGTTCCCAAATTTTTCTACCATAAGACCTGTTTCCTACCCTATCAAAAGGAGGGGGTATAGAACAGAAGTGGTCACTGTTGTCTGAAGAGGTGAGGCCTTAGGGGACAGAAATGGTATTTTTCTTCACACTAAAGATAAGGAATACAGTCCAAGCATATGAACTTCATATTCTAGTGGAGTATCATACCTTTTTAAGTGGCTAAGAGGGTTCAGATCCTACTTCAGACACTTCATAGCTATGTGACCTTAGTGGTGTAGTAGGTTAGTAAAGGGTTAGGCTTAGAATCAGGAAGAGACCTGAGTTTAACATCTGCTTCCAGTATTTACTAGCTGCATGACCTTGCTTAAACCTCACCTGTCTCAGCTGAGCTATCACGTAAGGTTCTTTGTAAACCTTTAAAGCTCTCTAAGTTCATGATGATGATGGCAAATGAGACTGTTCTCTAAGTGACTGATGAACTGGTCTTAGTACTTTGGTGAAGGTACTAAAGATCCGTTGTAGCATTTAAAAGTCCACATTCTGTGAAACAGTTCAAGGAGGTTCTATAGGAGAATGGCTACAATGGTAAAAGACCACATGCCCCAAACTAGCCTCCTCTACTATCTTGTCTGTCTCTCAGGGATTAGATACATGTATCATGTGACCCCAACGTTGACTTATTATTGAATATGCAGGAATGACTGACTGAATTGTTATCTTAGCCGTTAACTATTTAAAATAATTGGTGGCTATTTATATTCTTGGGATCAAAAAAAAGTTTATAGTAAAATGGGGGAGTTTGAAGAGATGTGAAAGCAGAAATGGTAATGACTGACTCAATGTGAGTATCTGTATCATAGTTTAATTACCAAACCTCCAATGCGGAAGGAGTGCAAGTCCAGCAATAATTGCGTCCGTTTTGGGTTCCACAGTCTTGTTATGAGGGCTGGTTTGATGGGTGGGGAGGGGAGGGAACAGAGACACGAGAAAGTGATGTAAAAACAGAGGATAACAACAAAAAAAAGAGAATGCTTGAAAGATAGGTGTCTCTTATATAGCAGAATATTTGCAACAACACTTTGCAGTAGAAGAAAAGGGAAATAGGGAGTGGGTAGTTACTGATTGAGGAATGACCGAACAAATTGTGATCTATATGAATGTGATGGAACATTATTGTGCTATAAAAAATAACTGTTAAATTCAGAGAAACATGGGACAATTTTTATGATGTTGCATGGAAAGGAAGATAGAATAGTGCATGTGATGACTTCTTGCTCAGTCATATCCAACTTTCTATGACTCCATTTGGGATTTTTTCAGCAAAGATACTGGAGTGGTTTGCCATTTCCTTCTCCATCTTATTTTATAGATGAGGAAATTGAGGCAAACAGGCTGAAGTGACTCGCCCAGCGTCATAGTGTCCAAAGCCTGATTTGAACTCAGGAAGATGAGTCTTCCGACCTGGCACTGTACCACTTAGCTGCCTAGGAGTTAAGAGAGCACTGGTAACTTTGGAGAGAGCAGTTTCAGATTGTAGATTATAAGTACAGAATGTCACAAACATCCTCATCTGCAGGTGCTATATTTTTTAAGTTAATGTTTTAATGATGTCATATTTTTGTCCGTTGTTTCCTGCTATATCACTAGCTCCTACCTCAGTAAGGGTTTTCTTGTAATTAAGAAAAAACAACAAACTTGTGTCAGTTGGTTTTGTTTAATCAACAGATAGTTTGTAAATGCCTCCTACTTGCTAGGTATTGGAAATGCAAAGAGAAAAGTGAAATGGAAAGTTGACCATTTTTCTTGGTTACAAGGGAGTATTCTATGTATTGGGTATATCAGGAAATGAATGACATTTTAAAAAAATAACCCCAAAGCCATCAGCAAAACTCTAAAAATAAAGTGAAGTGTTATGACCTGGAAAAAGAAGAGTTTTGCAAGCTTAGAAATCTATATTCTTAAACCTAACTCTGCCATGAACTTGTTTAGAGGGCCATTTCCTCTTAGGTACAGTCTCCTCATCCATAAAAATGGGAATTCTCATTGTTTGCTTTGCAGGATTAAGTGAAATCATGGATATGGAGAGTTAAATGCTGTAAAGACAAAATTCATGTTCCTCCATGGATGGGGATACAAAACAAACTCGCTAACACTGAATTTCTTTTCTGAAGGTCTAGTTTTCTTCCATTTCCTCTGCCTAAGGGTGGGAATTCCTTTTCTCTCTGAGTCAATGGGTTTAAGCCTCCCTGCAAGCTTCCCTGCTCTGTTCAGTCCCTAATTTTTGGTGACACTTCTTCTGCCTGTAGGTCCGCACGCTGTTTGTCAGTGGCCTCCCTGTAGACATCAAACCACGAGAACTCTACCTTCTCTTCCGGCCGTTTAAGGTCAGTTGATTCTCCTGAACCGGGCCTTGTCTGTCCTCAGTACTGAAAGAGAGAAAATGTTTGACCAGATTATACCAGTGGGAGAAGCAGAAAGTAACAGCGTCATTGAAACTTAAGAATGAGAGATATATACAGGATTAAAACGGAAGGTTGAAGTATGAGCAAATAAGTCATTTGGGCTATTATAAAGTACCCAAATTACCTATAAAGATCATATGGAGAAAGATGTTATCTGCATCCAGAGAAAAAACTGATAAATGGAAGTATGTGTAGAATACTTTTACATGTGTACATTCCTGTTTGTGTCCAATGGTAGCCATGGGGACAGAAGTGGGAGAGGGGAAAAAAAGAAAAGGAAAAAAAGAAATTAACATTATGACTTCATTATATATTAAAAGAAATAGCACGTTGTACATAATTTGCAATTTTATGTGCAGTCATCATTTTTTATTATACTGTGTTATGGAAATGCTTGTTTTATTCCATAAATCTAAAATAAAATTAAAAATTTGAAAAAAAAATTTTTGGGAAAAGCAAGAAATGGGGCAGGACAGAGTGGGGATGTTGATCTTTATTCTTGCCTTGCTACTAGCTTTCTTTGTTGGTTTGGCTAGTTTATTCCACTTTTCTGAGCCTCAGTTTCCTCAAAGCAGCCAAAAGGGTATAACAGAATATTTGAGTAGTTCACATTGTTTCAGCATTTCTGAAGAAAATAAAGTCACTGCATGCTGGGGGAGTTCAGGAAGGCTGCCCAAAGAGGTGGGCCTTTAAACATAGATAGATTATTAGGTAAACAGATGTCATCGGGACAGTCGGGGCAGCCATCTAATTTGGGATGATGGGGTGAACCCCAGGAAAGGCTTGTGGCTTCTGGCTAATGATTGTGCTGGGAGAGATGAACTCCTGTCTCAGTCCCTATTTCTCTCCACAGGGGTATGAAGGGTCACTCATCAAACTCACGTCTAAACAGGTATCTCTCTCTGTCTTGGCTCCTCCCCCAGCAGTCCTTAACTCTGTTCAGAACTCGGAGCCTGGCTCCCCTTTGCTGGCAACGTCTGAGCGTTGCTGTCCCACATGCATGCTGGACTTTGGGCCAGGCCTCCATCCTGGGCTGAGATGAGTAAGAAGAGGAAGTCCTAATTTCTTGCCTTCCCTCCCATCAGTCAGAAGCCCCTTTTCTTTCAGCTAGTCAGCTCCCCAGCCCCTCGGTGTCTCTACTTCTCAGTTCTCAAAGCAGCAGCTCCCCAGCTCCTAGCACCTGAAGAGATCTGGACCTTTTACAAAGTGTCTTGGTGGGGGAGGGCCGTATACTTTCCTCCCTCTCCCTCTCCTTTCTGTTAACTGCTTACTTCTTCACCCCTGCCTTGCTGCTGACCAGAGTTTGTCCTGTCAGAGGCAGATGTCTAATGAACTCCCTCACGATAACTGTTTCATATATTTCCCCTCCCAAGAGGATCTTCTGGGAGAGGGCAGTTCCTAACTCAAAGGAGAAACTCAAATGAAGACATTTCAGGCACCTGTTTAGAAGAGATTTTTAGGTACCCTTAAAGTTCTTCAAAGGCTTCCTCCTGGTCAAGCCGACCATGGCAGGGGCTCTGAGCCCTGTGCGTTAAATGAGGAGAGAATCTAAAGGTTGGGACTAAAGAAATAGTAAGAGATAGGACTTGCCTTCCCTTTTTTCCCTTTTCAAGAGTGGTACCATTGTTTCCTTTGGAATGAGGGTGTCTGTAGGGTTGGGGACCATTCAGGGCATACATGTGGTTATGAAACTCAAGGGTATTTTCTTCCAGCCTGTAGGTTTTGTGACTTTTGACAGCCGTGCTGGGGCAGAAGCAGCCAAAAATGCATTGAATGTGAGTACTCAGTGATGCAGTCCCAGGGAAAATGGACTCACTTGCCCCGCCACATTGTCCCCCTTCCAGCCCATAGAATACATATGCACAAACATTGAAATGCACCTTCAAGAACTAGCCTAAAGCATCCGTCTGGGATTTCTTCATCATCCTCATCTGCCCAAGATTCAGTGGATGCCAAATGATCACTTGTGGAACCTGGGGGGAAGTGTTAGTAAGATCTGGGTCCCAGAGGGAAAGTACGTGTGTGTGCTGTCATGGGTACACTTTCTGTACACCTCTGGACCAGCAAGCTGGGTAACCCAGGGTGACAGTCTCTTACTCATCCTACAGGGTATTCGTTTTGACCCCGAGAATCCACAAACCTTAAGGTTAGAGTTTGCCAAGGCCAACACCAAAATGGCAAAGAGCAAACTGATGGCAACCCCAAATCCCAGCAGCATCCACCCTGCCCTGGGCGCACACTTCATCGCACGGGATCCCTGTAAGTATGGCCTAAGGCCACTCACTTTCTAGTCTTATCTTGACAGGCACGTTCCTCAGCCAATCCAGGGCAAGCCAATGGAGCTGTCCCAGGTTAGAGTTCTTGGAATGTGGCCGATGTAACATTAGGGCTCTCAGTCTGCTGTAGTTACAGCCAGGACTACAATGAAGAATGTTGGGGCCTAGAGCAAGGATTTGAAAGTATTTTGATTATTAGAATGTATTTGAAAACTTCTCAGCAAACCTTTGCTAGAAAAAGTACAGGTCATATGAGCCTTCTGGGGGAATCTAAGAAATCGGGGTTAAACCTGAAAATAGGTGAGATCTGGTTCTCTGAAGGACCACATTGAAGAACAAGGGGGAAGCCCTATTGTCCCCTGGGGCCCCGTAAGAAAAGGAGACATAAATATATAAAGTATGGGGGTGGGATGGGGGATGGTCTTGTGTGTCTCTTGTGTAGATGACCTGACAGGAGCTGCCCTGATCCCCGCTTCTCCGGAGGCCTGGGCCCCTTACCCATTGTACACTACGGAGCTGACCCCTGCTATCCCACATGCTGCATTCACCTACCCAGCTGCTGCTGCCGCCGCCGCTGCCCTACATGCTCAGGTAAGGCCTTATCCTGGGGAAGGGATGGTCAGCCAATGTCACTTTATGGGAAAAAGAGCGAGCTAACAGCTGTGGATTAGCAAAAACATTGTGATTTCATGAATGCTGTCTTCCATCAGGGTCTTTCTCTTTCTCTCCCTCTCTCTTGTCAAGGGCTAACTGGCAGGCAGGATTTCACTGAAGCTTCGTTATAGAGACGAGGCTTTCCCTACAGCTTCCAGTCCAATTGGGAAAGATACACAGATGAAAGACAGAGCCCTGCTTAATTCTTTCTTTGGAGACCAACTCCTCAGTCTATCATGGATAAGACTGTGCGGTGCCATGATTAGTCCTTAAAAAAAAAATGTTTTGGCCATATTCTGGTTTATACTAGATGATGTTATATCTCTAGTGTGCGGTAGCTTAGATTTAGCATGTGTGGTCTGAGAAGTGCATAGAAAGTAGAGGGAGTACATTTGGGGGATGAGTGAAATAAATTTGCAAAGGTTTCTGGGAATCTTAAGTTAGTAATAGCTAAGGAGGTCAATATGGGCACTGGATTTAGGAAATTTGGAGGTAGAGAAAGTTGGTGTAGTGGAAAAACAGTTGTTGGAGGACCTGGCTTCTCATCCCAGCCTCATCACTACAAAACTGTATGACTTTGCTTTCGTTTCTCTGAGCTGCAGTTACTTTTATAAATGAAGATGTTGCACTGAACTCTACAACAGTCCCTTTCAGCCCTAATGTACTGACTTAATTTGACAAATAGTTATGAAGTGCCTACTTTATACACAATACCATAGCATGCACCGAGGATATGGAAACAGAGTGCTTGCTCTTTATAGTGTCCTGTACTGGGGAATGCAACATGTCCTGCCAGTGACACTGGAAGGACCCAAAAGAGGCCTTCTATCCAACATGGCACCCAAGCCATGAAGGAAACGAAAGATTTTAAAAGAGAAAAATGAGGAGAGAGAGAACATCCCAGGCATGGGGGAAGAATCAGTCACCTGAGCAGGGGCATATGTGTGAGGAGCAGCTAGTACTCTAGTGTGGCTGTGGAAAACAAGTAAGGAAAAAATGGGATGTGGCACTAGGAAGGTAGGGGAGAACCACATTGGGGGGGAGGGTGCAGCTTTCAATGATAGGTGGAAGGTTTTGTATTTTGTCCTGAAGGCCATAGAAGATTTTTGAGTAGGGGAGCAGCACAGGATAGCTAGGTGGTGCAATGGATAGATCTCAGACACTTACTAGCTGTGTGACCCTGAGTAAGTGACTTAACCCTGTTTGCCTCAATTTCCTCATCTGTGAAATGAGCTGGAGAAGGAACCAGCAAACCACTCCAGTATCTTTGCCAAGAAAACCCCAAATAAGGTCATGAAGTCAGACACTACTGAAGCAGGGACAGTGTGGTCATCTTTGTGTTTTATAAAAGATTAGTTTTTAAAACTATGGAGAGGATATTTTGAAGAGGAAGAGGCAGTAGACTGGAGGCAGACCAATTTAACAGACTGATACAGTGTCTTATCAGGGATGGATCGGTTGAATATTGTTTCTTCCCTAACCACCACCCCTCCCCCTCAATACCAGGTGGCAGCAGAAATTCCTAAGGTGGCATGGACTAGAAATGCTGGGAAGTGGTGGGAAGGAGTGTGTTTGCTCTGCTGAATGATAGTGTCCTTCAGAGTGACGTTCTGAGGGCTGGTGATAAAATCCCTCCCTTCTTCCTTAGAATGTTAGAGAGAGAAGGGAACTCATATTATCTAGTCTAGTGGAGTCAAGCTCCAATAGAAACAAAGGCCACTTAACCATACAAAATGATCCCTGTGGCTGCATGTTGACTTAGAAAACCACATGTTAGCATTATCTTCCATTATATTGTTATTTCTATCTATTTTGTTAAATATTTCCCCAATTATATTTTAGTATGATTTTGGCTGCACTCAGTAGTGTTGTGGTGTTTGTTTGATAGCTGTGATCTCGCCTACCACTTGTCTACCACCAGATAAAGAAACTGAGGCCTTGAGGAGTTGGGTTATAACACATATAGTAAGTAGGAATGCTGGGATTCATCCTCACGTCCTTTGACTCCAAACTTGGTGCTCCCTCTTCCCCCATTGCACCTTGCCACATGTCCTCCATGTGTATTGAGGCCTCATAAGCTTTCCCTCCCATCTATGCCCTCTGCTCTTGGGCCTGACTGCTACCTACATCCTCAGCAGTTACAGCCTAGGCAGCAAATAGCTTACCAATAAAACCTGTGTAGTTAAACATTACTCTCCTCTCCAAGAGTGCTTTGGGGTACATCTGCTGAACCATAGAGCTCCATTTCATGAATTCCCATGTCCTCTTCAACCTGAACTGCCTGCCTCAAGTCCTTTCTGCAGGACACCCACCTCACAGTGAGATAGGCTTATATATAACCCAGCTAAAGTTTAATGTTCAGATTATTTTAACACCTGAACCTGGGGCCTGTGAAGAGCCGTTTCCGTCCAAAAGTTTGGGCGTCAATCAGCTAGCATCAGCAGCAGCATCGTTTACAATGACAGGAACTGGAGCCCAGAAGGTAATGGATTGGATTCTAGTCTCAGCGCTAACGAACTGCATGACCTTAGGCAAATCATTAAACCCTTCTGAGCTGGGTTCCTTCAGCTGTATAACTACTCTTGGGAACAATTGAGGTTATAGATGTACAATATATATATATATTTTTTAAGAGGTATTTTAAAATGCCAGGTAGTTGAAGAAATATTTTCTCTTTCATCTAAGGAGACAGCAGGACTGAATTTGGAGTTAAATGGAACTTAAGTTGGAATCCCAGGTCTTTTAGGGTTAGGGTCTTCGATTTACTACCTGTGGGATCAGTTACTGCCTCAATTTCCTCTTCTATAAAGTGAGAAGGGTGAATTGGAGGACCTGTGAGGCCCCATTCCACCTAGGTTGTTGGAGTTGACATCTACCTAGGTATCTCGGCATGTCTCCCTTATTCCTAGAAGCACCTTCTCAGATTGGGGAGAAGAGTCTTCTGCCTCCTGTCTCCTAATACCTGCAGGCTCGTCATCCATGCCTGGACCTTCAACATGGCCTGCCTCAAAGATTGTGGGGGAGTGGGCCATCGAGGTTGGGTATCCTAGTTTAAGGGATCTTGATTTAGAAGGGGAAGTAACCAAGGGCTTTTCAAGTGCTCAGTGTCCAAGGAGATGACCTTTGAAGAGAGCCTAGCAGCTGCAAATGAAGTGTCATGGTGAGCCCCACCCAGATGCACATAGGATTAGGTGACCTACTGGGATGTCTAGGTTCTTGTAATGTGTGTGTAGAAGTCAGCTTTCCAGGCTCCACTTCAGCTGGGGACACACACACACACACACACACACACACACACACACACACACACACACACTCCCCCTCCCCCTCTCTCTCCCCCTCTCTTTCCTCCTTCCTCAATTTTAGTATTCCATCTTCTCCACTCTTAGTCATATCTATCCAATGAATTCCTTTTTTTTGTCAGTACTGGAAAATGGGATCTTTTTATCATCTCTTCTAACTCTGCATTACTAAGTCAGGAATATTATTTCTGGGGGTTTTAACATATTCTACTACTGACATTGAGTTTTCTAGGTATGTGAATATATTTGCAAATCATGACATTTTATGCTCTTTCCAATATTTAATCTATTTAATGTATTTTTTCATGTCCTTTTGCAGTTTCATTTCTAATATTGTATCAGAGAAGTAGGGCCAGTAGTGATTAAACAGGATTGCCTCCTTGGATGTGTCTCCATTGCAGATAATGTTTAGCCTTGTCTTTTTAGATTGGAAAGACCAAATTTGTTATGCTTTCTTGGGGTAGTCACCCTGGAATCCTTCAGCCTTCTCTCTCATTTCCCTTTCAGGTCAGCATTGGCCCTCTGGAGCCTTACACTTCATCCAGACTAGAGATCCTGCCTTTCTCTTAAAATAAAATGTTTTTGATGCTTTTTTAAAAATCACTATCATTTCCCGGTGAACCCTCTCCTCCATATTTAAGCATAATGAAACAACATATCAGCATGCCAACATATACTTCATCCATGCCTGTCTCTGCCAACAGGAGAAAATAGATATTTTTTTGTTTTACATTTCCCATTGCATCCCTCAAAGAGAGCCATCCCTTATAATATAGTAACTGGACCTGTGATCATATTGGTAGAGACAGTTCTTAGATGAGGCAACTTATAGTCTTAGAGAGCACGAAGAGGTTAAGTCATTTACTCTGGTTCACACAACCTGTATTTGTCAGACAGAACTTGAACTCACAATTTCCAGGCTCTAAGGCTCCAGTGCCCTCTAAAAAAGCAAAAGGAAAAAAAGTTTAGCACAATTAGCCTGCTTGTCAGATGAGTCTGCCGTGCATGCTGTACTCCACCCAGGGTTCCGTACTTTGGCGGGGAATCTGGGAAGCAGGGACGTGTCTTCCCATAGCTTTTCCTTGTAATTTGAAACATTCAAGTTTGATTTTGATTTTGTCATCTGTTATTTCCAATTAGATTATTACAGTTACTACCTATATTATTTTCCTGCTGCGCTTTCTTCACTTTTTATCTGTTCATACATGTCTTCTCTGTAGTCTTTTTTAAATACCAAAATCACGTTGTGTTACGTTCATGTACAGTGTGTTCAGCCGTCCAGCTGATGGGCATGCACTTCATCTCCAGTTTTCTGTGATCACCAAAAGTGCTGCTATAAAGACTTTGGTTTTCTGGGACCTCTGTTTTTGTCCTTGACCTGTCATGAATTCCCTGGACGTCAATGAGGGATCATTGCATTAATGTTTCTAGTTTTTTTCTCTTTACATCTTTGTGTTCACGGTGCAGGTGTTCTCATGTTGTCTCCTTATCCCTCATCAGTTCTTTCATGTCCTTCTCACCAGCGGAGTTGCAAAGTAGCATCATTCTATGTTCCTCCTTATGCCGATTAAATTGCAAACTTTTTTTTTCAGGTGATACTTCTTTTTAAAGCATTTACAATATGTACCACAAAAGAATTTTTTTTTAAACATTAACCAGCTGAGACACAAATAACAACTATGTATACTAACTTCACAAGCTCTTGACCTAATTGTCTCCGCAGCATTACTAAGAATTAAAGGACCCTAACTTATTGTTGTTGGTCTAAAGTCCTATGCCTAGTAGCTTAATTTTAGACTTCACCTTGGATGTTCCCCTACCCATAATCTATAATTGAATAGATCTGTTCTTAAGCTTACAAACCTTTTAACTATAGGAAATTGCCACCGAGAGTAAGGACATTGCAGGGATACAATATCTCTCCAACTTCATGTCAATTCCAGGCAGGATTAGATTGTCCACCTGCATTCAGTCAGGCTTAGAGTCTGCCAAGTGTCAGTGGGGAAACTGAGTCAGGAGAATCCTACCTCAGCCCAAGTATACTGCAAACCTTTTGAAGTCTGAGGTGACTGTTCCACGTGGGGTCTGGTCTGCCTCCTTCCTCAGGGAAGATGATGATAACAGCTAATGTTGATGCAGTGCCTGCTTCTTGCAAAGTGCTGTACTTACGTGTCTTACAAATTGTATCTCATTTAACCCTCACAACAACCCTGGGGGGTAGATACTGTTATTATCTCTATTTTATAGCTGGGGAAACTACAGCAAACAGGTTAAATGACTTGCCCAAGGTCACACAGCTGGTAGTTTCTGAGGGTCTCCTGACTCTAGGGCTTTATCCTCTGTGCTACCTAGCTGCCTCTTCTCTAGCCTGGTCCAGGGAGGGGGATTGAGGCTGGAAACTTCTTTGCCCTAGTGCTCTGAGCTAGGATAAGAGAAAAGGGTGTGGGACATATACAGGTGACTACAAAGCACTCTTCCTAGGCCTCTGCCTCCTCGGGCAAGCCTGGATGAAGCATCCTAGAAGGCTGTCCAATCCCAGCCTTTCAGGTTTGGCATGGAGGTTTTCTTCAGCCTGTATGTGATGTACTGAGGAGGTCACCTTTCACAGAGTAGTTTAGACTGGAAGGAAGGAGAGGGCAGGGAGCTCATACTATTGCTTTCAAGGCAGCTGGAGGTGGGCCTTGAACAATAGAAAACCATGGTGGTAAAAGCTGGGTTCTAGGCTTGGTTCCAGTCCTATTAGTTATAAGTTTTTAGATAAATCATTTTCCCTTTCTAGATTCCAACTCTAACCCACAACTGTTGATCCTTTCTAAAATGAAGGGGTCAAATCAAGATGTCTTTAAAGTGCCTAAGACACTGGTCCTTTATTCTCTTTTCCCCTCCCCGAGAGAACCAAAGACATCTCCATCGTCCTAGAGGTGCCCCAGCTTGTGCTGCTGTGATACCTTTCTTAAGATACTCCTCTCCCTTCTGGCAGGGGCTACCCAGGGAAGGAGGCCGAAGTATGAGACAGCTCCTATGAGCAGTTTTTGAGGGCTCCCCGAGCTGGATAAAGAGGAGGCTTTGCTGATTTGGCTGCAGCCTTTGTTTTCATTATACATCTATTTCTTGTGAAACCGACTTTGGCATCCAGTCCCTGTTTCCAGCTGAGATGGTTCCCTAGGGTCAAGGGGCATCCCATAGCTCAGCAAAGGGGGTGGGGATAGAGTTTCTTCTTCCCACACAGCTGTTAGGATGGGAAGGAACAGAATCCAGATGTTGACAGGGGTATAAATAAAGATGGAAAATAGAGTATAAGGGTGAGAAATAGGAATAGGTCTTTGGAGTAATGGGGTAAAATTGTGTGCTTGGCCTGTCTGGCACAAGCCAGGGTTTTCTGCCTGTAGTTCTGGGACTTCTGGACGTAGGGTACTTTGCTGGGTTCCAAATATAGGTTCTACCCAAGTAATAGAACTGCCTCATTCCAGAGGCAGGCAGTCCTCATGAAGAGCCTGGGCTCCCCATAATGAATCAGGTACTTAGATGCACATCTGCAGCTGATGGTGTCTCAGGTGGCATGGGAAAGGTGAGAGGAGGCAGTTCAGGTAGAACTCTGGAAGACCTGTCTTTGGTTTTGAGGGGGTTTTTTTGTTTTGTTTTTTAGCATTTTAATAATTCTGTATTTTAAAAATTCTGTACTTATCAAACAGCAAATGAAATGTTCATTTCTATATATATTGTTGAAAAGATGGGGGATTGTATATGAAACCGTGAATCTGCTCTATAGGGATTGCATTTCTTTTCAAGTATACAATGAATTCATCATGTAACTTTAAAAGATGTGCTGACCTCCCATTACACACACACACACACACATACACACACACACACACACACACACACACACACACACCCTCTCCCTTTATAACCCCCTCCAAAAAATTCCCACATTGTCTCTGTCTAAAATTGTATGTTTAATTGTGCATTTTAAGTCTATCATCTTTCTTTCGGGAGGCAGGTAATACACTCTCTGATACTTTGAAGTGGTGTTGCTTGTAACACCAGTTAGATTTCTTAAGTCTTTTCAAAGTTCTTTGTCTTTACAATAACAAGTATTCGCTCTGTGCCTCCTTACTTCACTCTGCATTAGTTCACATAAGTCTTCCCCAATTCCTCGGAAATTGTCCGCTTCGTTATTTCTTGTGGCTCAATATTCCATTATATCTATATACTTGAGTTTCTTCAGCTATTCCCCAGTTGTTGGGTACCCCTTAGTATCCAGGTGTTGGACACTGCAGAAAGAGCTATTACGTTTTTGTAAATGTGGTTACTTTTCCTCTTTCTGTGATCTTATTCAGACATAGGCTGAGTAGTGGTATCAGCGGGTCAAAGGGTACACAGTTTAGTGACTTCTGTAGGGCATAGTTCCAGTTTGCCTTCTAGAATGGGTTGGCCAGTTCACCACTCCCCAACATTGCACTTTTAGTTTTTGTCATTTTCACCAACCTGATGTGTGTGTGTGTATGTGTGTGTGTGTGTGTGAGGTAGAATTTCAGAATTGCTTTAATTTTCCTTTCTTTAACTTTTAGTGATTTGAAACATTTTTTCACATGACTATGGATAGCTAGGATTTCTTAGTTTGAAAACTGCCTGTTCGTATCCTTTGATCATTTTCAATTGGACAGTGGCTTTTATTCTTATAAGTTTGAATTGGTTCCACACATAGAATACGTATGTGTGTGTGTGTGTACATACACATGTGAAGTTATTGGAGAAACTTGTTGCAAAAAAAATTTTTAGATACCTGTTTCTCTCCTAGTTTTATTGCATTGGTTTTATTTTGGAAATCGTTCCAATTTTATGTAATCAAAATTGTTCATTTTATCCTCTCTGTTCCTTTTTGGTCACAAACTATCCCCCTAGCCATAGATCTGAAAAACAATTTCTTCTTTGATCCTCTAATTTGTCCATGATGTCATCCTAAGTCATGTACCCATTTGGAGCTCATCTTGAGGTATGTGGTGTTGGTCTGAATCTAATTTCTGCCAGACTTAACAGTTTTCCCCTAAGTTTTTCTGAAATAGTGAGTTCTTTGCCCAGTAGTTGAGGGCTTTGGGCTTTAATCAAACACCAGGATATAAGATTCAGTTGTTTATGAATGTTATGTATCTAATCTGTATGACTTAAATCCTATGTTTGGTGTGCATAGCCCTTAATAGCCTAACCCTTTCTAGTGGTCTTTCACTTGAACATCCCCCAGTTTCTGTCAGTCCTGTGACACTAGACTGTTTGCTGTTCCTTGAACAAGATTCCTGGTTATCCTGTTGGATCCTGTTTTTGTTCATAGTTGTTTGCATATTGTATCTCCCCACTAGACTGGAAGCTCCTTGAGGGCAGGGACCATCTTTGGTCTTTTTTTATATTCCCAGCACTCAGTTTGATGCCTGGGACATGATAGGCACTTAATAGATAAGTTTTGACTGTTGCACAGATTAACCCCACTACTTTTTAACCAGCACCAAATGGTTGTGATTATTATTTTGTAATATGGTTCAATTGCTAGGTTTCCTTCCTTCCCAACTTTTTCTTATTTTCTTTTATATTTTTGACCCTTTGATGAATTTTATATTTTTCCAGCTCTCTAAGTAATCCTTGTCTGGTAGGGCATTGAATAAGTAAAATAACTTAGGTAATATTGTTATTTTTATTATATTGGCTCAGCCTAATGGATTTTAATTAAATGAAACCAGGGCAGTATAGGCCAGGTCCCAGGATCTCTGTCTTAACTCTGATTCACTCAGGGCCAGGTGTTTCAGGTTAAGAGGGTAAGTGAGAGCCACATCGTACAAAGCAGATGGATAGGCAAAAGTTTATTACACCTTCTCTGTTTCCCGCTTCCTCTCTCCCTGCACCCCACCCCATTTTTCCAGGAGATCTTAAGTACCTACAGGGATGCTGTCAGGACTGCTTGACCTGCCTTTAGAGGAGCGGTCCAGCTTTCACCCTGTTCTTATATTCCACAAGGTCCTCACCCTTGGGACATGGAGAATGCTGCCTACAGCTCTCCCCTCACCTAGGGACCTGGATCTCTTCTGTCAGCTTGGTTTTTGGTTTTCTATTTTTAAAAGGTTTCAAAAATATTTCAGTATAACTTGGTTTCCTTTGTAATATGTGTTTCCTTTGATGCATGCATAAAACATTATTCTGAGAAAGTGTCCATAAACTGCATCAGACTACCAAAAGTATCATGGCACAAAGACTTAAAGAACTTCTGCCCTCCAAAGCCTTCTGTGGGGATTGGGGTCTCTTTCTGCAGTGCTGCTTAAGGACCTTGGGAAGGATGTATACGCATAATTTGGGGTCTTGTGGCAGATTTTACTGAAGCCCTGGAGAAGAGAATTTCAGAAGCTTCCCCCTTTCTGTAAATGGCCATTTGTCTTCACAGACAAGGTCTGTTTTGGAGGGGAAGGGGGAGGGATGCTGTTAGAACAGAAATACAGCTCCCTCTGCCTGCCCTTCCTAGTGACCACATAGGCACAGACCAAGCCTTGGCAGCTCTGTCCCTTAGAACAAGAGTGCTTAACCCTCTGGGAGGCACAGACCCCTTGGGCTCATTCTGTTGTGATTTGTTGTCTTCATAAGACAGAGAAATGCTACATTTCAGTTCATGCAGTGGTTCTCTAACGTATTTGTTCTTAGGATCCATTTATGCTTTTAAATTATTATTGAGGAACTCCTCCCCAAGGAGCTTTTACAGTATTTATTGTATTAGATATGAAAATATTTTAGTAGCACCATCAATATAGTTTTGACCTAGGGGGACCTTCAGTCGTCTTCAGACCACACTAAGAATCTCTGAGTTATAAGTTAGTGAAAATAAATAATTTTTCCCTCATCTTAAGTTGATAGACCTAGAGAGGGGGGTGGGTCATGGATAGAGCACCAGCCTTGGAATCAGGAGGACTTGAGATCAAATACAGCCTCAAGACACTTACTAGCTATATAACCCTGGGCAAGTCATTTAACCAGGATTGCTTCCGGACAATAAGAAAAATTCCCATCCTTAGGATTCTTCCAGCCAACCACTTGAGATTAGGGTGATCTAGTCAACTAAGTGAGCAAAGTAGATGAGGCTGCTGTTTCTGATCTTGGATGAGACCCAAAGGAAATGAAACCAGAGTAATATCATTCCTTATATTTGTATGATGACTTGATTTCTTTTCCTAAAGTGCTTTTTAAATCTTTATTTGGTCTCCACAACTACCCTGTGAGGTAAATAGGAAAAAGATTCTTTCCATTTTAGAGCTGAGGAAACTCTTAATAAGTTAAATGAAGTTCAGTTAAACTGCTTGAGTTTATTCTCTGTCTCGCTCGGAGGATCCTAATATTTAGATGCTTAAGCCTTCTCCATTCATGGTGAGAGAGTCAGAGAAACTTGGGAAGATCTGTATGAGCTACAGTAGTGCTTTAGTTGGGTGGTAACACGTGAAGACAAAAGAACACAACTCTTACAGTGTGGATGAAAAATTACTCAAGGATAAAATGAGCCGTTTGAAAAAGCAGAAAATAAAGGATGAAATGTTCCTCCATCCTCTCTGCGAGGTAGGGATCTTCAGAAACTACAGATAGATTGCTCTGCTTTTTACAAGGGCATAGGCTAGGGGTGGATTCATTTACAGAAATAACTGATTGAAAACAAGAGGCATTAACAAATTTTATCTTTTTTTAAGGCGTCCCCCCAAGATAAGGCAGTATTGGGAAACGCTTGGCCCTCCCAGCTTGCCTAGTCAGGTTCCATTGTACCCCTTTTCCTTCCTGATAAATCCTGGCCTGGTATTCTCTCACTGCGGATGATTTCTCTTACAGATGCGCTGGTACCCTCCGTCTGAAGCCACGCAGCAAGGATGGAAATCTCGTCAGTTCTGTTAGTCCTTCAGTAAGTGCCAGTCCTGAGGATGAATGATGTTCTTCCTTCTTCCCTCCTCTTCCCCAAACCCGAGCCCTGGTTGAACCCCCTGGTTCCCTCAACCTGTATTTATTTCACTGGATGGTTAATAAGTGGACGCTCTCCACCTCTGGGGTGGCAGCCTCTTCTGCCTTCCCCTTCCTTTGTGTTCAGGATCTATGGGCTGGAATTCTCCATGCCTTCTGGCAAAAGAAAGGAGTCTCTGACCTTCTGACGCCAGTAGTCGGCCTAGGCTCTAAGCCTAGAGTTGCCAATCAGTATTGGGCAGTTAAGTGGCTCAGGTGGATAGAATGCTGGACCTGGAGTCAGGAAGACTTCAAATCATGCCTCAGATATTTATTATGCTGTATGACTCTGGAGAAGTCATTTCACTTCCATCAGCCTCAGTTTTCTTATCTATAAAATGGAGATACATAATAATCACCTACCTCCCAAGGTTGTTGAGGATAAAATGAGTTAATATGTGTAAAGTTCTTTGCAAGCCTTGATGTGTTATGTAACTACTAGCCATTATTAGTGTTGTTATTTGGACCTTACCAGTTTCTTATCATTAAAAACCAGACATTTATTATGATGTCATGATGTGGGGCCCCTCTCCCCTTTTCTTTGTTTTTAGCAATCTTAGTCTGCACTCACTACCACCTATTTCCCTTCTCAGGTCTTGCCACAACAGCTTGAAAGCCCCAGTCTGAGTCCCCACTGGAGCATCCAGCTGGGGAGAAAGCCATAGAGTCAATTTGCAAATTGTTTTGGTGGGCACCAGCACTGGTGTCCTCATGGGGTGCTACCATCAGTCCTACCCCCACAAAGACTGTGAATTATAAAACTAACTTAATGGACTCTGTCCCATTTTTTTTCTTTCCTTTATTCTTACCTCCCATTCCCACCCTGCCCCAAAAGCTCTCCCAAGGCCTGGCTAGAGGGGCACAGGGTCTTTCGGCTGAGACAAGGAGGCTCAGGACTGTGGCCAACTGTGGGACAGAGCTGTTTCCAGGCCTCAGCCCCACAAAATCGTTTTGTTTCTGCAACTCTGCTTAAAGGAAACAAGACATTTAATTTTGCATGTTTTCTGGCATGAATTAAGACATTTAAACTTGTGTATGTGTGAGTGTACAGTTTGTTCTAGCGTTAGTGTCACCATAGCAACAGGTTTTGGCCCATTTACTGGCCCATCCTTCCTCTCCCCCACCCCCCACTCCCCCTGTTATCTCTAGCTTCTGTGAAGAGAAGACTTGGCTTTTAAACTGAGAAATGATGACTCTTCCAAGTCTTCTTCCATTTCCCCAGAGTGGGCAAAATTAAGGAAATACCTGTCCAACAATGCACTGGGTTTTCTCTTCCTTTTGGCTTCAGGGGCCTCCTCCTCTGCTGGGCTCTCCCCACAGACTTGCTGTCAGATAAATCCTTGTGTCCTCCCCTCCTGACAGAGCACGTGCCCTTCCCTATCTTGCCAGTCACTGTCATCCTTTCTGAACTCCAAACAGCCAAAAAAGTGCAAGTATTTTTGTACCATGTGTAACAAGGCTATATTTATGCATCATAAAGGATTTTGTGTGTGTGTGTTTGTGTGCAATTAATAAAGAGAAATGGTTAGCCCCGTCCGATAAGTTAATGTTTAGTTTGAAGCTTGAAGAAAGGAGATTGTGTTCTTCAGCGATAAGAGTTTTTGTCAGGCATTAGTTTAAAAAAAAAAATGAAGGAAGCCAATTGTGCAATTTCATTTTGTTTTTGTGAGCATATGTCATATTGCCGCTTGGTCCTGAAGTGCTTTGCCTATTACCTACAGCTGTCTCGCTTGTATTCAGACTTTGGAGAATAGGTTGCTATTACATTGCTGATCCTATGAGAATGTGAAACTGGATAATATATGAAATGCAAAATAAAGTATCATCCAAGGTGACTGCTCTGGCCTCTGACCTCTTTCTCTGCCTCCTTGAGTACAAACTACTCCCCAGGGTAAGATAAGCGAGATAAATCAACATATGATAGAATGTGATAATGTTACCAACCTGTGGCTTTCTAAGTCATTGCAGGCCCTATAGGCATCCTTACGAACCATCAGCCACCCTCCTTTCTGCTTCAGTTGGATGCCAGCAGCATCAGTGCTTGCTTCTCTGTCCTAACTCAATCTTTTTCTGCGCACCGTATTCTTCCTTTATTGCTTCCTGAGACTCCAGGGCCTTATGTAGCATGTTCAGGTGGAGTGCTTGTCAGCATCAAGGGCTGGATGGGATCCTAGGTCATTTTTGACTTTTTCCTCCTTAGTGCCTGCCCCACAATAGGAGCTTAATAAATGCTGGCTGGTTGATGGATCGAAACTGATGTTAAAATTGAGTTAATTCATAGCTATTTCCACTTTGCATTACTACACATTCAGTATTTGACTCGGTAAGTAATTCTAATTAAAATGTTAGAGAACATACTCCAAAATCACAGCACTGAGTTGGAAGATTTGGCCTTGGCCCAGGTCTTCCCCTTAATGACTGGGAAGTTGGAAATGCCCTTGACCTTTTAAGTTAGGCCTCTTTACTCACCTATAAAATAAGTTGGTTTGGGGTAATATCCTTATAAGACTCTCTCTATAACACTATATAGGAAAAATGGGTTTTTGTCTTAATTTTAACTTATTTTGATTCAGGTTAATTTTTTTTTAAAGGGGAGACTTGGGGAGACTTTAGAGATTTAGGGAATGTAAGTTTTTGTCTATGATTTGTTCTGTCACTTCCTTAATTTTAGTTGCCATTTAGGATCCATAAACTCATTGATTTGGAGCTGAAAGGGACCTTAATTAAATCCATCTAGTCTAGTCCCTTTATTTTATAGATTAAGGAACTGAGGCCTCGAAAAAGCGATTTGCCCATGTTACAGACCAGGAACTGAACCCAGTTCCTGTGACTCCAAATTCAGTTTTCCATTACCCTTTATAAGCTTGACGAACTTGATCTCACTTGCTCCTGATGGCCCCATAAAGTGGGAACCATGGGGATTCTCTTTCTCTTCTTTCTTCTTCCTCCTTTCATCATGCCAGTAGCTTCTCCCAATATGTCTTCTAGAGGGGAATCTCACGAAAAGTATGACCTGGAGGTTGGGAGGAGGGCTCTCTGCAGAGACCTCACCCTCTGGGAAAGAAAAGGACAAGCAAGTGCTATGGGACGGGCTTCCCCCTGCCTTACCCGAATCACTGATGTTCAGTGGCCATCAGGGCAGATTCTTGAAGATTGAGGGTTTTTAGGGCTTTGGATCTCCCCAGCACCACCCACACTATGAAAACTGAACATTCCTTTCATGAGGAGAGAAATTTGACTCTGCTTGAGAAGCCTGGAAATGCAGATATTTCTGGAAGAAGCACCAAGGACTCGACACCTATTTATGGATCAGCTTTCCCTTCTTCCCCAAAGGATTTCACACATACCCCCTCCTGCACAACACAGGGAGGGATTTGTCAATTACCCTTATTGCAGGTTTTGACTGGGAAGAAGGTCTGAGGGCTTGGACACCTAAAGCTGAGGAACACAGAACGCTGACTGACTGACATAGGGAGACTGAAAGCGGATTCTGACTCAATGCTTTGGACAAAATCTGGACCCACTTAGACACCATCCTAGCAGCCTGGCCAGTTACGCCTGCAGTGGTGGATGAAGACAGAGCCTATGGTCGGATGGTGTGAACAGACATCATTGATTCATTGAGTCACTCATGTGGAACGTTTATGTATTTGTTTTTCCCACAGAACATTTCTCTCCCCAAGGGGCCGTCCTTTGCAGCCTGAATCTTCCAGATGAGAAGTCTACTTCCCTGAGGCCTTGTTTTCCTTCCCCTCTTGCAATTTTCTATGTGGCTGTTATGGCATGTTAACTCTGGATTCTGAGAGGAGACCCCCAAAAATGATAATGGAACCATCATGGTCCAAGTACACAGGCTATGAGGGAAATGCTTTTAAACAAGGGACCTTCAGATGATGCCACCTGACAAGATGCCCTAGTCCACCAACACTTGGGAGATGAATGGGACTGACAGATTCATTCCATAAGCTGGGAGACAGTCTGGTAGTGGTGGTAGCAATACCCAGCTCACTGTATAATTATCCTTCGATATCATGAGGATTAGGGGGGTACGATGACCCTAACATCCAGAAGATCTGAATAAAATTTTTTTGCCCCTCCCTTTGTACCAGAGAAGAAATCTGAATTATTATGGTACTAAAAGATAAAAATATGTTGCTGTTATGTGACACTGTACATATATTTTGTACATTTCTGAGTTTATAAACTTTTTCTGTGTCATCTTCTGGCCTTATGAATTGTTTGTGGCTTCTGCAAAATCCCTAAAAATTCCAACTTAATTTTATACCAACCCACAATATATTGAAACCATGATGGGAAACGTCATGATGTGGAAGGGAAAACTGTACTTGTAATCCTTAGCCAGATGCATCAGGGGATCTCTCATCTAAAAGACCCTCCCCTCCAGTAGGGGGAGGAGGGAGAACTAAAAGCTCCCACCCTGTTCCAGGGAGGAGGAGGAGGATTCGTGACCTACTTTAACCATGCTCACAACCGACAGGCCTGGTTTAGGGTGTGAATTATTTATTGAGGTCCCTGGAGCTGCCCATGGGGGAAGGGGGGCTACAGAGAGCTTCTCCATAATTTAAAACTCCACATTTTTGCCACAGCATCCTCTGCTTTCCCGGGGGGGCGGGGAGGGGGGCCTTCACACTCTGTTGAACAGAGTGAGGAAACATGCTTCTGGAAAGGGAAGAAAAGAGGTTTAGCTTGGTCTGCAGAGATGAGCCCTGGGGGCCACAGCATCTGGGTAGTGACCCGAGGCCTGAGCCGGTGCAGGTGGGAGACAGAAAGTGGAGAGGCCTGGGTGTGTTCATAGGGAAGGGCTTCTCAAAAGGAGAATCACGGGAAGCCCAAAGCAGGGAATTCACCTTGGCAGGAACCGTGAAGGAACACACGATGGGGAAGACATCACTTACGAAGGTTTTGTTACCAAGCGTTTACCGTACGTTATTCCCATCTGATCCTCCTGAGGTGGGAGGAGGCACAAATGGTTTTATTTCACAGGTAACACGGAGGCCCGTAGGTTATGATTTGGCATAGGTTCAAAGGTAAGGGGCTGAGCTGAGAACAGTTACACAAGTCATCACCGTCTCATCCTCGTCCCCAGCTCCTCCCTCACACCTGTTCTGTCTAGCACTCACTTTGCCCTCCTGCTGTGACCATTTTCTTGGACAGCCTCGGTTTCAAGGAAAGCAACTGCACTTTGGATTTAGTCTCCTCCAGAGAGCAGGGACTTTTTACCTTTCTTTTCATGCTTAGCATTTTACACATTCCTTGCCACGTGGTAGGTGTGTACGCAATGCTTGCTGCCAAAGATTATTTCCTTTGCACACTGTCCCCTAGCTGGGTAAATGTCAGTCACTGGGATGTGCACTTTGAGCCAGATCCTATAGGAGACAGAACCTCTCACTCCACCGTGAAAGGATTTTCAGGCACCATCGGATGAGGGGGGAGAAGGATTTAGGATAGGAAGCCCTACAACCATGCCAGTAGGCTGGTGCCCCGTCTATCTATAGATAAGGCTGATGCTAGGAAGGCTGGTTGGACCACAGGGAGTAGTGAATGGGGGCACCTGAGAGAGCAACCAAACCTATCTTCCCTAACCCCATAATGTTTCTTAGGGCTAGCCCTACTACCCTTCCTGTTTAGTCCTACTGGGTGCAGCTGGCTGGTGGGCCTGATACCTGGGCGGCATAGCTGATAATCCCCACAGTGGCCAAGTGACATTTACTGCCATCCAAGAGGTCCCTCCAGTGGACAGAACCCTGCAGTGCAGGACGAGGCAATGGCCATTGTGGTTACCCAAAGGAGAGCCAGAGTCATGTCCTAGTGCGGACCCACTCTCTGCTTCGGGGAGAAAACGGAGTAGGGGAAGAGCTTCTTGCCTTGAGGAAAGGGAAGAAGAGAGAACGGAAGTGACGGCTGCCCCGGGAGGAGTCACCAGGCTTCTGAGAGAATCAAGAGTGAGCCCTTGCTCCCCTCCACCTGGCCTGCTTTCTTGATGCTAAGCAATCACTCCCTCCGTTACAATGCTGTTTTCTCCTCACTTCTCACAACATTTTAGATACTTCAAAAACCTCAGGTAAGCCTCCTTCAGCTCTTCTCTTCCAGCTCCCAAGCACACTCAGCTGGACATGGCTCCCAGAGCCAGGATGAGAACTTTGGCTTTCTGGTTCTCACCCCTTTCCTCTTGCCATTAAGGCAGATTACCTGATCTGTAAGGAAGTTTTTTGTAGAAATGATGAACCTCCATGAACCCAGGCTAAAAAGAAGCCACTTTGTGTAGCAGTTAAGGAGTTCATACTGCTGTCTCTAGGGCAATGGGTAGAGTGCAGGCCCTAGAGTCAAGAAGACCTAAGTCCAGTGTCAGACACTTAACTGTGTGATGCTGGGCAAGTCACCTAACTGTTTGCCTCAGTTTCCTCATCTGTAAAATGTCCTGGACAAGGAAATAGCAAAGCACTCCCATAGCTTTGCCAAGAAAACCCCAAATGGGGTCAATGCAGAATTGGACATGTCTAAAGCAACTAAACTGTTGTCTCTTCAGGGGTGTATATGTGTGTGTTGGAGGCTAAATGGAATAGAAGCCCAGATCTGGTCCTCCATTTAATTTCATCCAGTTTAAGGGAAAATGACACCACTCATGCCTATGGCTATTAAAACACAACATCAGCAGCACCATCTTAGATGTTTGCCTTTCTGTTTCTGCATCTTTCTCTGCCAGGGTCTCAGTTCCTCTATCTGTCCCTTTTTATGTGCTTCTGTCTGTTTTATACATTGCCCTATAAAACTTTTTTGTCTTTGTGTTGCTTTCTGTTTGAGACATAGTCTCCTCCTGTCCTGTAGCTCCCAGGACAGCACCAGGAACCCCACCTGACCCAGACTCCGTCCTCCAATGCCAACCAAGAGGTTGGTAACCCAGAGGTAGCCAATGAAGGATGATTTCAAAGAAGTGGCCAGGGTCACTGAGGCACTCAGAGAATAGGATGACCTTATATGGTCTATCTGGTGTAACTGCCTCCCAGATATGATCTACCAGCCCCCAGAGTTTTGCTTTTCTAATAATAGGTGAATCCTCCTTTAGGTCCTACTGGGGAATTCAACTGTTTTTATCAGGCAATATTATCTGGAAAGCGGAATTTAAAAATCAATCTCAGCAGCTTTGGGGCCCCAAAGTCCCAGAGGAGCTAAGTTTAGAAGGAGATTTCCCGTACTTGCTGAAACAAAATTAGAGGTCCTTTGTATATTCACACATGCTGGGTGGTTCCCAGTTATGGAATACAATAAACATATAAGAATGAAAATTTTGGATAATCCAAAGAGTAACGGAAAACTGCATTGTGGATATAAGACTACGTTTATCACTAAAAACTTGGGTGCTAGAAGTTGGATGAGGAATAAAATATCATTATGTCAGTGTATCCATAATCTCCCTCGTGGTTCAGCCAGCTTTCAACAAAGTCACATCATTACGTGCAGCCCTTGTCCGTGTTATCCCATATGTCTTTCCTACCAGATTTCAGCCCCAATATGGAGATCTTCCTCTAGGCCTTTTGACATCACTAGGGCTCCATTGCAGCTCTGTGGCTGTCACCCTCTGCTCTCTCCATTTCCAATCAGGGTTTTCCTGAACCATGTCTTTTCTGCCACTTCATTTACAATTATTCCCACAGACAATCTGCAGCACTCTATTCATACCCACAGTGCAGCTCCCTTTATTTCATCTACAATTTTCCTTCTTTGGAGATTGTGATCCATGATTGAGTCATGCCGTAACACCATTAGTTTTTGTAAAATAATTTTCATTTTTATTCTGACCTTAACAAACACCAAACAGAATGGGCATATACATAGTAAAATAAAAAGAGGATTGTTCATGACACTGAAGGTCTCTGCAATTCACTTTTCTTTTTAAATATATACTAAGATCAGCTTGTAGCTTATTTAAAGCTTTCCTGCTTGTATTGGCATTACCAGTATTTTTTTTTAAAATGGATTTTTCTTTCAGGAAGCAGCTCAGAATGATTGAAAGTGATGCATAATTTCCCACTTACAATTCAGTCCACTGTCTTGCCCCTGTTAAGTTTTGAATCCAGCTCATTGTTCACCTGTGGTGCTTTTCCAAGATATATACACGGTTTCACTAAGGCAACAGATATTAACATAAATATTGGAGATTGACTGGACAATAGTCATTCTTAAGGAGGCAGATTAATACAGAAGAAAGGGTGTCATAGGACTTGGGTTTCAGTCCTAGCTCTGTAACTTACTACCTGTGTTGTGTGACCTTGGGCAAGGCATTTCATCTTTCTGGGCCTCAGTTTCCTTATCTGTACAAAGGGAGATTTAGATGAGGTGGTCTCTGAGGTGCCTTTCAGCTTTAAAGCTATAATCCTAAAATTCATCCACTTAGTTTTTCCTACCTGGATTATTAGGCCAACCAAACTCCTCAGAGTCAGTCCACAAGCATTTATTATGCAGTAGTTACTACTCACAGCTGCAGGCACTATACTTATCTCCCTATACAAAAACAGGCAAAAAGAAAGGCAGTTTCTACCCTGGAGAAGTTTACATTCTAATGAGGAAAGACCCTACATAAATGCGAGCTGAAAAGGGGGAAGTGGGGTACAGCAAGTACTGGGTGAGGGGAATGGTCCAGAGAGACAGGAGATTAGGAAAGGAAAGAAGAGTGGCTGTCTTGGGCCTTTTTCCAGTGAGAAGGTGGCAGCCAGGAAGAGCCCACAGATGCTGAATCAGTTTCCAGGGTGAGAAGAAAGCTGTGAAATGATGGTAAAGTACAGAGTCAATTGGAGCCAGGAGGAGAAAGTAAGTAATAAGACCTCATTTAGGAAGCTCTGCCATGTTCCAGGGCTCAATGCAATGTCCACCACAGACAGGAACATCTGAAGGCTGTCAAGGAAAGGGAATCCTTCCATTTGGACCACGTATGGACATCTGCGATGACAGCGGCAGACACCTTTGGGCAATAAAGGTCTCCATATCCTATGCCTCACTCTATATTAATAATTGGATCAAATCTCTATTATTATATCCTCCAAGGAACCTTTCACGATCTAAACATTCATGAGAGACACCTTGTTGGACGAAAACCTTTAAGCCTAATTCTTGCTGTGCCAAATAAAATGCTTTTTAAAAAAATCAACAAATAAAAAGCCCAATGGAATCTTGTATTCTCCGCTCCACTTAAACATGTGATTGTGAAAATGTACTTTATTATAGAAAACTTATTTTTTCATATGTTTATTGTAGATACACTCTGCATGTATAGTTTATTCTCATAAAATTTTGTAGAAATGAAAAGCAGTAGTTATTGATTTCATTTTAAACTTCATTTATTTATTTTTTTAATGTTCTACAACCACTACCAAAACATTTTAAACTTTTTAAAAAAAATAATGCCATCTGCAATATTTTCCCTGATTATTTGATGTCTTCCCTACTTGCATCTGTCTTCAGAATCACTCTCCCAATGCTCTCAAATTCTGATCTCTCTAACATAGATTTCCTGTATGTGTGTGTCTGGCCTGTTCTCGTGGTTCTTCTCAGCTTTGCCTTATATGAAATATTCCATTTTTTCTTTTAACATGTCAGAGACTGAGATACTTGTTACTTCCATTATCTATTGATAAAGTAGTTTGTTTTGGAAAAAACTGATAAAGTTTTTTATTCTTTCATTGTTATTTCCAGTTTCAGCTTCAGTGCTTTCAGACCCACTTATTTGGATCTCAGCACCTTTTCTAAAAACCTAGTTTTCCTTCCACTGTACCTTGCTGTTTCATGGGGCAATGTTACAGATAAACCTCTAGCATCATCCTCCATGATGTTTCACGATGAGTTTACATTCTAAATAGTTAACTGCCCTTTGCTGTCATTTGTCTCCATGTGAAAGATCAAGTGTTTGTAGACTGAGCTAGTTCCTAAGCTATCCTGACTTTCTTGCTGTGGTTTTTTGTTAGGTAACAGAGGAAGTAAGGATAATCTATAATATGCTTTCCTTTCTTTTAAATTTATCAGCTTCTCTAGCTTGTTTTAACAGCTGTTCAGACTGAAGCTTGTTTTAATTGTATCTTATATCTTCTCCCAATCTTTATCCTCTTTTTAAAATGATTTCGATTTTTATTCTAATAAGGCAGTTGATAGACAATTTGGAAATAATTCCGACATTAATAACCAGTCATTTCCTAGATGTTTAGTGGCAGTTAATTCTGTTATGGTCCACTTCCAGAACCTTTCTACTCTTTTGAACATAGTATTTATGACATTTAGGATTGAGGTTTCTGTGTAGAATGTAAGTCTTTTATTTCATTTCTTAATTACAAACCGTATTTTCCACTATCCAATATCTTTTCCCTCATCCTGCCCTATGCTCATGTACACTGACGTCACAGTTGAAGTCATGTAAAGTATGTATATGTTCACTTACAATTTCATGGAATTCTTCTACTTCCTCAGCCTTTACAATAGGTATTGCTTCAGCAACTGCAATTATCTCCCTGAGGTTTTTGTTGGGTTTTTTGCATATGCTCATCATGAGTATTCAAGACCTAAGAAGACCAAGTGTTCCATGGAGTGATGTTTGTAGTCGTTGGATACATGATGAAATTGACTTCGTTAACTTATTTATTTGCTTCTCATAGGAGGAACTGTGGACCATCCTTACATTTAACTACAACTTCCTTACCTCTTTTGGATTCACTTGTAATGAAAACGTTAAATCCTTTAATAGGATTTGTTGATTTAATAGTTGACTCTTTGGGCATTGGACAAGGATCTCACATTTGCAGTATGCAGACAAAGCTATTGTTTATGTGTGCTCTAAACACTGCGTGATTCCACCTCTTTCTGTCCCACTTCGCCATCAGAAACATTGTGGCACAGAGGATAAGAAGCTTGCCTAGAGTCGGAAAGACTTGGGTTTCAAATCCCTTCTCTGAGGACCCATCCACGCTATATGTGTGACCCAGGGCAAATCACCTAATCTCTTAGCACCCCAGGCAACTCTCAAACACTATATAAATTGCAGAATAGCTGCCAATCTACATTTTGTAGAAGGAGTTTCTTTTCCAGAAAGCTCCATCTGGCAATGAAATAATTATCTAGACAAAAAAAAAAAAAAAAACAACTGTGGAAGCAGAAGATAGCTGGTTGTCCAAGGCTAGCAGGGCAGTTTTGTATTTTTCTTTGTTTCATGACCTGTCATAGCCCAAGAAAAACCACCCTACCGATGATGAGTTCCTTCATGCTTAACCAGGATGGTCTTCCAACAGTAGATACCATCTGTAGAGGAAAGAAATAATCATAGGAAAAAATCCAGGAAATAATAAAAAATTATAGTAAAAAGTCAAATGTATATAGTGCTTTACAAATATTCCATTTGATCTTCTTGGCAACCCTCAGATAAGGGCTTCTATTATTCCTGTAAAATGAGGTAGGGTCATCGATTTAGAGTTGGAAGGGTCAAGAGAATCCCTAATTCTACAGGTGAGGGAACTGAGGCTGAGAGATGATAGATGATTGCCCAAGATCATGCAACTAGTAAGTATATGAGGTGGAATTTGAACCTAGTATACTTTTAGGCAGCTAGGTGGCACAGTGGGTAGAGTGCCAGGCTTGGAGTCGGGAAGACCTGAGTTAAAATCCAGCCTCAGACACTTAATGACTGTATGAACCTATCCAAGTCAATCCTGATTGCCTCCCACGAAAAATTAATAAATCAGAATATACATGATAAGAGATAGAAGATAATCTTGTAGAACACTAATAATTACAAACATCCTCTTTGATCCTCTTAACAACCCTCTGAGTTAGGTGTTTATTATTCCTATAAAATCAGATAGCATCGTAGTCTACCACCAGCCAGGGGAAGAAAGAGGAGGACCAGGAAAGGCCACTTGGAGGAGATAGTACTGCTTGAATGGAACCTTAAAGGAAGCCAGGGTTTCTGAGAGGGAGTGATTAGGAAGGAGAGAATATCAATGAGAAAAAGGTACAAAGTACAAATTTAACAACTCTGAGCTACTTAAGCAAGTAACTGAAAATCGGAAATGGGAAAGATAACAAAAACGACATTGGCATCAACTATCATGATTTTATCCATTGGTTAAGTTTATTAGTATAAATGAATTGCGACAAGAAGTCCAAAAGTACTGAGGAAACAGTTTCGTCCACAAACCTCAGGCTTACTAATGCCAAATGGAGAGAAATGGCTGCCACACACAGCACTGAGTCATACTCTTAACTTCTTGTCAGATTTTACAAAGAAGAATGAGGAATGATTATAAGCATAAATAGTAGAAGATGAAACTAGTTTAAGGAAAACTTGGCAAGATAGTGAACTAAGATCATGGCAAGGAGATTCAAGGATAAAAACAGAAGGAGGGCTGCAGAAAAAGGAAAAGATTCGCACAGCCATTTAACAAATTCTTCTCAAGGACAATGCAACCACTACACTTGGACCCTAATTAACATCACAGTTTGGGATGTGCTTATAGAGGAAGTAGAAATGGTACTAAAAAGAACAAATCGGGGAAAACAACTGGCTTGGATCAAGAGCATAAGAGGACATCACTGCTAGAAGCGATACAATTATGAGGATGTTGAAGTACTGATATCCAGCATATCGGAAGAAGTCATGAAAATTATGGAAAAAAATTTCAGGCATAAATGCTAAAAAGATGACTGAAGAGTATCAATAACTCTCTATATGCCTACAATCCCACCTCCACAAAATCTTTATAAGAATAACTTATACATGAATTGGGGGCATCGTTAAGGTTATTAGAAAGGAACAGTCTTTTTCAGCTATGTTCAACAAAGGACTACATCTATATGATTTGCCTATTACCACAGAGCAGCTAGGTGGCATGGGATAGAGTGCTGGGGCTAGCATCAGGAAGATCCTAAATTCAAATCCAGCCTGACACTTACTGGCTGTGTGACTGTGGGCAAGTCATTTAACTGCTTTCTTTAAAAAAAAAACAAAACACTTATTTAAAGTTTTGAGTTACAAATTCTGTCTCTCCCTGCCTCCTTCCCTGAGGTGGTAAGCAATCAGATATAGGTTATATATGTACAATTATGCAAAACATTTCCAAATTTGTCATTTTGTACAAGAAGACTAGAATAAAAAAATGAAAAGGTGAAAAATAGCATGCTTCAATCTACTATATTCAATCACTGTCAGTTCTTTCTCTGGAAGCAGATAGAATGCTTCATCATTGATTCTTTGGGATTGTCTTAGATCATCGTATTGCTGAGAGCAGCTAAGTCATTCACAGTTCTTCACCACACTATATTTCTGTTACTGTGTATAAGGTTCTCCTGGTTCTACTCACTTCTTTGTGCATCAGTTCATGTAAGTTTTTCTTTTTTCTGGAATCATCCTGCTTGTCATTTCTTGTAGCATAATAATATTCCCTTATAATCCTAAACCATAGGTCATTTAGTCTTTCTCTAATTGTTGGGCATCCTTTTGATTTCCAGTTCTTAGCCACCATGAAAAGAGCCACTATATTTCTGTACAAATAGGTCCTTTTCCCTTTTTGGGGGGGTGTCTTTGGGATACAGCCCTAGCAGTAGTGTTGCAGAGTTTTATAGCCGTTTGGGCATAGTTCCAAATTGTCCATCCCCAGAATGGTTGGATCCATTCACAACTCTACCAACAGTGCATCAGTGTCCCAGTTTTCCCAGATCCCCTCCAACATTTTCCTTTTTTATCATATTAGCCACTCCAATGGGTGTGATGTGGAACCTCAGAGATTTTACTTCTCTTTGCCTCCATTTCCTCATCTGTAAAATGTGTATAATAATAGCACCTACTTTGAAGGGTTGTAAAGATCAAATGAGAAAACACTAGAAAAGTGTTTAGCATCATTAGAAAAGTGTTTATATGGTAGGCATTATATAAACATGAGCTATTATTATTTCATGAGTTACCTGAAAGATGCAAAAATATAAAATCCCACTGTGCTTTGTATCTGATTATCAAAAAAAATTTCATTTGATACCACCTCAACAGGCTCTTACAATACTTATCTCCCATCCATATATCAAAATCATTCAAAGATTCCTTGGAAGATAAAATAAAAATAATACTTTTCAATGATCCTCTGATAATAAACATAAGAGAATTCATAAAACAGAGATGTGTACTCATCAAAGGCAAATGCAATTGTGATGAATACAACTATGATAGAAGAAACCCAGTGTGGTCTAGGTTAAAGAGGGATTCCCTGTGGATGATGAGGTTCTCCAGATGTTCATGTAAGTAGATGAGACTGTACTGACTACATTGAAACTGAGCACACTTTAGAGCTTTCTGGAAGAGATCTGCAATCACTCAAAAGGGTTTGAGCTGTCCACACGCATAGGAAAGGTTAAGTGGGTAAAAAAATGTCTGTTGTCCAGATCTCAACATGCGTTTGGATGGACACCCTGCAGGCCTGTCCAACAGTATGTAAATTGGATGGTACAGTTTGACAAATTGGACCCAGACTTAAACAGAAGGAGGATAGAATGGAACATTGGCAGTCTACAAGCTTCCCATGAAAGCAAAGGTCCATTTTTTTCCATACTAACATTCTTCTGATGTTACTGTATGGTAGCATCAAGGCACAGAATATAGCTGACTCCAAAGGACTAAAAATGAATGTCACGCAGACGATGATGAAGTGGAACATGGCTAGAGCCTATTTGTTAGAACAAATAACTAGCAGGGAACAAATATGAGAGAGCTGTATGATGGGAAGAGAAGGTAGACTGATCACATAGCAAAAGGCATAATTGGTGGGGGGCCCCGTGCTCCACTGGTACCCTAGAAATGTCAGCAAAATGTGAGGAAGGCCTCCAGAGTACTAAGTGGACTCATTATAGCAAACTTTTGAGAGGACACATACAGGAGTTGCCAAGGATAGGAAGCCATGGAAGGGTTGCAGTTGGTATCACTGGAGGGAATTCCTTTGTTATTTAGATTATAGATCCACTTGAGTATTTAAATTAATCTTTAAAAGGCTGTGCCTAAAGAAACTTGGATGTAGAGCCAAAATTTAGAGCTTTAAACTTGTGTTTGTAAGATCCTATAACTTGGTATTTTGAAGGAGAAAATGAGATAAGAAGAAGGTTATGAACCTAAGACCATGCCCACAAAGCTTTCATACAATAATTTGATTGTCGTATGATTTAGTGGAAAGAGTTCTGGATTTGGAATTAAAAAGCCCCTATGGGAAAGTCCAATATTACTAGCTATGTGAACATGAAGGAGAAATAATCCATCTGACCATCAGTTACCTCATCTATAAAATAAGCCTCAGTTTCCTCACCTGTAAAACTGTGATAATATGTGTACTACTCAACTCTCTGAATTGTTGTGAGGAAAAGGCCTTGTAAGCCATAAAACACTAGGTAAAAAAGTCAATAAGCATTTTTAAAATATCTACTCTGTGCCAGGAGCTGAAGAGAAAAGTAAAAAAAAAAACCAAAAACATTCTCATAGCAGGAAAAGAAACGTGCAAACAAATGCATAAAACAAGATATACAGAGGAAAATTGGAGATAATCTCGGAGGCAAAGCCCTACCCTTTAGGTGGGTTAGGAAAGGCTTCTTGTAGGAGATGGGATTTTAGCTAGGAAGGAAGTCAGGGAACCCAGGAGGTGGAAATAAAGAAGCAAAAATTCCAACATAGAGGAAAGCTGGTGAAATTCCTAGTCAGGAGATGGAGTGTCTAATGAAAGGAACAGCAGGGAAGCCCATATCATTAGGTATTACAGTACATGGAGTAGGGCAAGGTGTTAAGAAGACTGGAAAGGCAGCTGGGGCTAGGTTATTAAGGATTTTAAAAGTCAAATGGAAGGTGTTATATTTGATCTTAGAAGTAATTAGGGAACATTATAATTTAGTAAATGGGGAAGGTGTGTGTGTGTGTGTGTGTGTGTATGTGTGTGTGTGTGTGTAAGTAACATGGTCACACTTGTGCTTTAGGAAGATGTGACCATGTTTGTTGGCTGCTGAGCAGCACCCAGTAGATAGACATTGAAGACTAGTGCAAGAGTAGACATGACGGGGTAGTTTCTGGAAAAGTTAGGATAGAATGGGATCTTTTGTATATGCTTAGGTGTTTTGCCTTGATAAGGAGGTTCACCTCTTCACATGAGATGGAGATAGTGGTGGAAGACATCTGAGAGATGTGAGGTAAAGAGAAGGGGAAAAATGGAAGCTCTTCGGGAGGGACCTCCATTTCTTCAGTGAAATAGGAGGCAATGTTCTCAGCTGAGAGGCTATGGTGGGGCAGGGGGCAGCAGCCATGGGAGCTCTGAGAAGAAATTTAAAGGTTTGGAAAAGGTTCCGTGGTAAGTGGGATAGTGAATCAGTTTTAAAGGGAATGCTGTGCTGCAGTGAGGGACCAACTGAGATTATGTAACAAAATTATAGTGGAAAAGAGCAATACAAGTCATGATTTTCTCTAACTTAGTTTAGTAGCACATGACGAGGAGGAATAAAGGCACCTGATGGTCCAGGGGAAGAAGGAGATCAAAGCTGATGCTTAACAGTGTAAGATCTTCACTAGGATTTGAGGGACAAGGCCTAGAAAAAGAGGACAGTGAAGAGTTGAATTGATTCACCAAAGGGTCATGGCAGGGAAGGGAGGAGAGTGAAGCCAGTATAGAGGTAATGTCCTGGGAACGGACTGAGGGGTGGTGAAGGGATTGAATGAAGAGTAGGGTTAGGGGTTGCAAGACAGAGAAAGACATGGAATGACAACAGATTATGATCAGATAAAGGATTTCAGAGTTCATGATCATGAAAGTGGGACACTGGTGGGTGATGACAAACTTAAGAGTATGACTGTCCCTGTGTGGAGCTGAGGAGAGGTAGAGGTTATGGGAAATGAGCAGACTGAAGAACCAGGAGGTTAGGGTATTTCAGTGAGTATCATATATGTATGTTAATCTCCTAGAATGAGGGCAGGAGTTGAAAGGAAAGAAAGAATACGGGTGGGAGTTACTATACTTACTCTCATTTTACAAACTTTACATCTTGCAATGCTGAGAGCAGAGACAAGATGGCAGAGTAACAGCATGGACTTCAGCCAAATATCTGTAAAAATGGCTCTAAACAAATTCTGGAGCTGCAGAACCCACAGACTGACAGAGTAAAGGAAATCTCCAGCCCAAGACAGCCTGGAAGGTCACTGGGAAGTGTCTATTGTACCACACTGGGAGCAGAGCACAGTCTAGTGAGGGGTCACACTGCCACAGACAGGACCTGAGCAGGCCTTGGGGAGACTGAATCTCTCACACCTGTGGTGGTTTCCAGACTTCATGATCCCAAAATGCTGAGGATAAATTAGAAGGTCAGTGGGAAAAGCCTGAGACCAATGCAGGATACTGGAGTGGTCCAGCCTCAGTCCCAGGGCAGCTAATGGGGGAAGGGGTAGATGGACCCAGGGCAGCCATAGCAGCAGCAGGGGAAGCTGCAGTCACTGCTTCAGAAGCTCTAGGCCCACAGATTATAGGGGGATTGAGTGGCTGAAAGTACACCTCCATCCCCAGAGAACTACCTTGACAATGAGCTCAGAAGTCAAGTAAATGACTGGGGAAATGAGCAAAAATCAGAAAAACAATCAGACTATAGAATCTTACTTTGGTGACAAGGAAGACCAAAGCATGCAAACAGAAGAAAACAAAGTCAAAGCTCCTCCATCCAAAACCTCCAAGAAAAATATGAATTGGTCTCAGGCCATGGAAGAGCTCAAAAAGGATTTTGAAAATCAAGCAAAAAAAAGTAGAGCAAAAATTGGGAAGAGAAATGAGAGAGATACAAGAAAATCATGAAAAATGAGTCAACTGCTTGCTAAAGGAGATTCACAAATATGCTGAAGGAAGTAATACTTCAAAAAATAGACTAACCCAAATAGCAAAAGAGATCCAAAAAGTCAATGAGGAGAAGAATGCCCTAAAAAGTAGAATCAGCTAGATGGAAAAGGAGATCCAAAAGGTCGCTGAAGAAAATAATTCCTTAAAGATTAGAATGGAGCAGATGGAGGCTAACAACTTTATAAAATAAAGAAATTATAAAACAAAACCAAAGGAATGAAAAAATAGCAGACATTCTCATTGGAAAAACAACTGAACTGGAAAATAGATCCAGAAGAGATAATTTAAAAATTATGGGACTACCTGAAAGTCGTGATCAAAAAAAGAGCCTAGATATCATCTTTCATGAAATTATTGAGGAAAACTGTCCCGATATTCTAGAACCAGACGGTAAAATAAATATTGAAAGAATCCACCAATGACCTCTTGAAAGAGATCCAAAAAGAAAAACTCCTAGGAATATTGCAGCCAAATTCCAGAGTTCCCAGGTGAAGGAGAAAATATTGCAAGCAGCCAGAAAGAAACAATTCAAGTATGGTGGAAATACAATCAGGATAACACAAGATCTAACAGCTTCTACATTACAGGATCAAAGGGCTTGGAATATGATATTTCAGAAATCAAAGGAGCTAGAATTAAAACCAAGAATCACCTACCCAGCAAAACTGAGTGTAATACTTCAGGGTAAAAAATGGTCATTCAATGAAATAGAGGACTTTCAAGCATTCTTTATAAAAATATCAGAGCTGGATAGAAAATTTGATTTTTTTTTAATATAGAAAATTTGATTTTCAAACACAAGAATCAAGAGAAGCATGAAAAGGTAAATAGGAATGAGAAATCATAAGGGACTTAGTAAAGTTGAACTGTTTCCTACATGGAAAGATAATATTTGTAACTTTTGAGACTTCTCAGTATTTGAGTAGTTGGAGGGAGTATATACATATAGACCAAGAGGGTGAGTTGAATAGGAAGGGATGATACATAAAAAATAAAATTAAGAGGTGAGAGAAGAATATATTGGAAGAAGAATGAGAGAAATGGAATGGGGCAAATTCTGATAAAAGAGGCAAGAAAAAGCTTTTTCAATGGAGGGGGAAAGGGAGGAGGTGAGAGGGAAAAAGTGAAGCTTATTCTCATCACATTTGGCTTAAGGAGGGAATAACGTATACTCAATTTGGTTTGAAACTCTGTCTTACACTACAGGAAAGTAGGGGAGATGAGGATAAGAGGGGGGATGATAGAAGGGAGGGCAAATGGGAGGAGAGAGTATTAGAAGTAAACACTTGGGGAGGAACAAGGTCCAAAGAAAGAATAGAATAAATGGAGGGCAGGATAGGATGGAGGGAAATAGAGTTAGTCTTTCACAACATGACTTTTATGGAAGTTTTTGCATAACTACACATGTATAACCTATATTGAATTGCTTACCTTCTCAGTGGGAATGGGTGGGGAGGGAGGAAGGGAGAGAAGGTGGAACACAAATGTGTTAAAATTAAAAACGAATATTAAAAATTGCTTTTACATGCAACTGGGAAATAAGAAATATGGGTAATGGGGTACAGAAATCTATCTTCCCCTACAAGAAAATAGAGGAGATGGGGATAAGGGAAGGGAGGGGTGTGATAGAAGGGAGGGCAGATTGGGGGAAGGGTAATCAGAATGCACAGTGTCTTGGGGTGTGGGGAGGGGAGAGATGGGGAGAAAATTTGGAACTCAAAATCTTGTGGAAATAAATGTTGAAAAGTAAAAATAAATTAATTTTTTAAAAAACAAATTTTACATCTTACAAGGAAAAGTGAAATGATTTGCCCAAGAATACACAGAAGGCCTAACCCTGGACTTTTGACATTCCAGGCAAGGAACAGATAGAGAAATAACAAAGGGAGGTAATTACAAAGGATTCTTAGCATCCCAACTCTAACTTTTTCCCACTTACTCACATTTTCTTTGTAGGGAACTAATACACTTTTTTTAGCCTCGTGATATTGTGGCTTGCTAGAGGTGGCTGAAAAGTGGTTGGTAGAGAGATAAACTGCCATTTTCTCCCCCTCAGGCACTCCTGGGGCTTATTAAAAAAATAAGGTGACTTATTTTTTCCTTGATAATCTGGCCTCCAGGATTTAGATTTCTAAATGTAGAGCAGAGATTCTTTTTTTTTTAAATTATTTGTTTTCAGTGATCTACAATCCATATGGCATAGATGTTTTCCCCCTCCCTCCCTCTCCTTCCCTGCTCCCTCCCCGAGATGGCACGCAATCTTATATAGGTTCTACACATACATTCCTATTAAATACATTTTCACCTTAGTCATGTTACATAGAAGAATTAAAATGAATGGGAGAAACCATAAAACAAAACAAAACATAATACAAAAAAATTGGTCTATTTCATTCTGTAATCCAATTCCATAGTTCTTTCTCTAGATATTGAAGGCGTTTTGCCTCAAGAGTCCATTGGAGTTTTTTAGGTCCTTGTATTGTTTTGGAGGGCTTAGTCTACCTAAAAATTCCTTACACACCATGGTTGTTGCTGTGTACAAAGTTCTCCTGGTTTTCAGAGGAGATATTCTTAATCTTTTTTATGTCATGGACTCCTTTGACAGACTGGAGAAGCATATGGATTCCTTATGAAATTCCTTATGAAAAACAGAATAATGTTTTTAAATATTTGAAGGAAAACATTTCAGTTGAAAGTTGGTGGAAAAGATAGATGCATAGATAGAGATATTTTTCCCATCAAAGTTCATGGACCCTCTAAAACCATGCATGAACCCACCACTCTGGTTAAGATGTACTGTTTGTTTTTCTCCCCTTCTCAGTCTGGGTCAGCTCATGACTATAGGGATAAAGGCTTCTTTCCTTAAAACTGACTCTCAGAGATGGAACGGAAAAAATAAATCAGAGGAAGAAGGAGGAAGTCAAGATCCACTGGAGTTTTCTGCCAGGATTTTACCAACGGCCACATTTCCATCTCTCTATGTCATGGTCTTACAGGTTATTCTAATCCATCCTGTATACTACCACCAGATAAATTTTTCTAAAACACTTCACCACTTCTCTTCTGAAGAAATTTCAATGATTTTTCTATGACCTTTAATCCCTTCTACAATTTTACTTTCATCTACCTTCCAAATCTTATTTCCTACGACTTAACCTTTCCCTCTATCCAGGCCATTCTACTGATCTTTCAAAAATATGCTGTACCCTTTCCTCCTTCTGTGTATCTGTTCACATTTTTCTCAGCTCCTGAAATGCCTCTCCTTTCCTGCCTACCTAAAATTCAGGAAAGGAGTATGGATTTCCTTGGTCAAGTGTGAGGCAAGGTCCTTTGCTGAGAGGGAAGTGGGGAAAAGTGGTTTAAGGAGAAAAGATACCACTTCCATCTACTGGTGAGCCCCCAAGAAACAAAAAGATATATGATGGAGGGTAAGAGAGCTGTATAAGAAAACTTTCCAACTCAGAAATGGATTCTAGTCTAGAATTTCCCTACATCCTATGCAGGTCCCTATCCATTTCTGAGCTCCCATTTTCTCACCTGTGGTTCATTTTCCTAGTATCACAACCAAGAAGATTAAACCAAGCATTAGAATAAGGATAAACATTGTACTGGACCAGGACATCAACACCATAACAACAACAACAAATAACTGAAGACGCATCTCATCCCACGCCTTTCCTTCTGATTTTTCAGTTATGGAAAAATAATGAGTACATGGAGCCCTCTACTGCCCAAGAATGCCTATAGTAAAAGGGACCATTTTCCTTTCAAACATGAGCTTTCTGTGGCCTGCTTGCCCCTTGGTACCTCCTCCTCCTACAATATATCGGTTATTTATCATCGTTTTAGACTTTAAAGCTGGAAGAAACCTTAGATATCATCTAGTCCCACCCTTTTACTTTACAGATTAAAAAATGGAAGCTGTGAGACAGGGATGTATTGGAGCCAGGTCCTACAGGATCATAGGAGAGAAGATTGTTAAATTTTCAGCATCATCATTCACACATCAGAAACTGGCACTCACCACAAATCAGGGCTTTGGGTATTGTTTTATTGATTGTCTAGACTTACGTGATGGAGAAAATATTAATAATTACTAACTTAACAGAGTACTTACATTTTTTCTCCCTAAAGACTGTTAAACATTTATGAGTACACCTCTTGGTCTGAGACCACCCAGGACTTCTGACTCCTGATCTGTTTCCACTGTACTAGTGGCTCCTCTAAGGAGTCTCACCTTCTTCATCAGGAAGCTAGCTGGTGCAGTGGATAGAGTTCTGGGCCTGGAACCAGGAAGACCTAAAATCCATCCTCAGATACTTTTTATTTATATGCTACTGGGCAAGTCACTTGACCTATGTCTGACTCAATTTATTCACTCCAGGCCCACAGTGAATAAAGTGCTGGGCCTGAAGTCAGGAAGGTTTTATTTCAAATCTAACCTCAGATACTTCCTAATTGTGGGACCCTGGGCAAGTCACTTAATGTCTGTTTGCCTCAGTTTCCTCAACTGTGAAATGGGGATAAAACAGCATCTAATTTCTTGGTTGTTGTAAGAATTAAACAAGATAAGTAAGATAAATAAGTGTGTGGCACAGTGCCTGGCACATTGTAGGCCTTACATAAATGTTTCTATCCTTCCCTCCCCTTACAATGTGAAAAGCGGTGCTTCAGGGTTTAGGGGCAAAGTGGAAAACAGGGTACAATAACTACCATCAAAGAGTTTATAATTCTATTGGAAATATATAACATGTACATAACAAAGTAATTTGAGGAAGGAGACACCTGGAGGAATCAGGAAAGGCTTCTGATGGAGGTGTCACCAGTGAACTAAGATAAACATTCTGAGAAGTGGAGGTGATGGGAACCTTCCCTGAACTCTCCTTGAATCTTCCCATTTAACCTGGCTTTTCATGCCCAAATCTGTTACCCTCAACCTAGCCTAGTCATTGCCTCCAGCTGTCTCCACCCTGGATCCCATCAAAATCCCACTCTCTTGTTCTGAATTCTAATCACCCCCGTCCCATCAAGATCCCCCTTGGATTCCTTCTCAAGACTCTCCCTTTATAAACTCCTGCTCCCATCACCCCAGACTACTAGACCACCCCCAGATCCCTCCCACAGTCTTTCTGTATATAAGATCTTTCTTGTCTTCATGCTCAGGTAATCTAGCTCAGACTCAATCTGTGTCAGATTATTCTGGCCCGCTTGTCAATACAAGCATCACAAATGCTTAGGTTCCTTAAGAGTCTACCCAATATAGGAATCCTTAGTAAACTTTGTTTTCATTTTGCCTAAAAGAAGGTTTGAATCAAATTCATTCAGGTAGGACCCAGGGTGTTGGTATTTGGGGGTCCCAAACACCCTAAAACTCAACATTATGGTTCCCTGACCTCAACAGAGGTATAGAAGGAGTACATTGGGTGGGAGTGGGGTGTATGTCATGGCTTATTTAAATGAACTAATGTGAAAGCTCCAATGCCTTATTAAGGGGAAAGTAGAAAGTTACAGTTTAGCTGGAACCCAGAGGCCATGAAAAATAATTAAATCTGGAAAGTTAGATTGAAGGAAGGTGGTGGAGGGTTTTAAATGAAGCATTTGTATTTTGCACAAATACAATAGGGAACCACTGAAAAATGTTAATGCAAGGGAACCTATGCTTTATGTAAATTATTTTGGCAGTTAAACAGGATGGATTAGAAAATGGAGAAATTGGAATCAGGAATATTGGTTAGGAGGTTCTTGAGAAGTGATGAAAACCTAGTGTAGTGGCTGAATGAATAAGTAGAAAGAACAGATTGGATGTCTGAGATGTTGCAGAGGAAGAACTGACAAGACTCAACAAATGTTTACATATGGGGGGTGAGGGAAAGGGAAGAGTCCAGGATGACTCTGAGTTTGCAAACCTAGGGGAAGGGAAGAACGATGGTACCATCTCCACAAAGAGCAAAGTTTGAAAGAAAAACAAATTTCCTTTTCTTGGAGGGGCTGGGGGTAGAGATGAATTCCATATGGAGCATTCAGGTGCAAGTATCCAGCAGAGCATGCATTTGGCAACATGGTACTCAGGAAAGAGATTTGGGAGACATATTACATATATGTGTGTATACATATATATGTATGTTTATATATGTGTGTCACCTGTAAAGAAATAATAATTGAACCCTGGGGAGCTGATGAGATTGTTGAAGTTTAGGGGTGCTGGGACCCCAAAATAATCACACACAAGTCCTGCCTGAATAAATTCAACCCAAGCTTTCAGCCAAAGCCAAGGCTTATTAGAATACTGACAAGAGGTGGGGCTGATTCTAAAAATCTGTCATATTGGTCAGACACCTAAGGAATATGAGCCCTTTCATGAAGGCAAGTGGATCTTTTCTACAGAAGACTATGGGTACAGAGGAGTTGTTGGAGACGCGCTTGGCACACAAAAAGATATCAAGAAAAATTTATTAAAATGGAGTTCAGAGGAGAAGGGACCTTCTACGTTCATTCCCTTCGATGAATGGGTGGTTTTCAGTATGGCTACAGGAAGACTACAACATATTCAGAATAATGGAAGCTTCTTATAGTGTTCTGAATTTTGGACTTAGTCCACCACCATCCCCTGGCCACGTGACTTTATGTTTTCCTCTCTGATAGGCTTTCCCTCAAACAGCTCACTGAGCCTGGGCAGAAGTTTCTGACCTTTACCTGACTGTATTATTAGGTCACAACCTTGACCACTCAAACCTGTGGAAACACAATTTCCTTGTTTCCCATAGAGTCTAGATGGAATTAAGGAAGTGGTGGTCTAGGGTGGGGCCAGGACCAGGTGCAGACATTGAGAAGGCAGTTAATTAACTGAAAAGGGCTGATAAACACCAGGGACATGAGCTGACATGTCCAGCAGCTTTTCCTTTTTGGGGTCAAGATCCCAAAGACATGGTGTTCTCTTTTGGGGGGTTCAGATCCCATCTCCATCAAGATCACTACAGGAGAGAATACAGTGAATGGAGAAGAATGGGAAGTGGGAGGCCACCAATAGTGAGAGGACTGAAAATAGATGAAATAAAGATTCAGTAAAAAGACACTGAGGAAAGCCATTTCACAACATGGCTCCAAGGCCAGGTGTTCTTAACCTCTTTCAGCATTACTCCTCTTGTTCACTCTGTGATCCCATCCTTCCTCCTCTTTCTTAGACACAACAAACACTCTGTCTTCAAACCATGGTTATCCCCCATATCTAGAATGCACTGCCTCCCTCTTTCCTTCCCTCCACCTCCTAGAGTCAGTCCCTTTCTTCCTTTAAGATGCAGTTCAAGCACCATCTTCTTTATGAAGACTTTTCTGGTTTCCAAAGTTGCCAGTACCCTCCTTTCCAAACAACCTAGCAAAGCAGTATTAACTTTGTATATATTTGAATCATATGTATATATACACACACATATACATATATATATGTTGTATATATTTCTATATGTTCTTGCCTCCTCCATTACAATGCAAGTTCTTTGTGAGGAGGGATTTCATGCTTTGCACTTGTATCTCTAGTACCTAATAAAGTGCCTGAGCACATAGTGAGTCCTTAAGAAGTGCTTATTAATTGATAGGAGAAGAACCAAGAGATAGCAGTATCATTTAAAAAAAAAATCCAGGAGGAGGAAGTGGTTGGCAGTTGGCTAAAGTTTCAGAAAGGTCAAGATAGAGAATTGGGAAAAAGTTATCTGATTTACCAGTTAGGAGATCCTGGATAGTCTAAGAAGCCAGACTCCAAGAGACAAAGAAATGTGTGGGAGTTAGAGAAGGTGAGAAAGGAAGATGCCTGTAGAGCAACAGCCTCAAGGAGGGGCACGGTCAAGTGAAAGGTGTTTTGTTTTGTTTTGTCTTTGAGTTGGGGAAAACCTGGGAAGTTCAGTGGCCTGAGACAAGGAGCCAAAAGATAAAGAGATATTGAAGATGAAAAAGATAATTACCAAAAGGAGTGAGCTCATTGAATCAGTGGGAAGCAATGTGTTCTTAATAAGTGCTGACCTTGCCTAGGAGAAGGATAGTTGAGACTGGAGATAAGAGATAAGGAGAGAATTAAGGATTATGGAAGGGATTTGGAAGTATAGAGCAGGAGGGAAAAGGATGCTTAAACTAGAAGATTTATATCAGTAAAGTAGGAGATGAGAGTTTTTTGTTTGTATGTTTGGTTGGGTTGTTTTTTTGCTGAGAGGGATGTGGCCGGCATAGGGTCAGCCCATCATTTATTGTAGAACAGTAGTAGTACTCCATCACGCACCGGGAATGTAGGACTGGTTCAACAAAAAGAAAACTAAAAATATAACAAATCATGTGAAATTGATGCAAATAATAAAACCTAAGAGTTATATTAATAGATGCTGAAAAAGCTTTTTGACAAAATCTAATACCCATTTGTTTTTAAAAAAACATGCTAAAAAATATAAGAATACATGTACCTTTTCTTAACAGAGTAAATAATATTTATCTAAAAACCAAGAGGAAAAATACAATTAATGGAGAAAATTTGAGACCTTTTCAGTAAGCTAGGGAGGTGGGAAACAAGGGAGGAGTTCTGTTTCCACAGGCTAAAACTCCCAGCTTTAAGTGATCAGAGTTGTAACCCAGCATGGTCAGGGGACAAGGTCCGAAACTTGTAAGAGACAGCAGGGGTGGCTTAGGCTTAGAGAGGTGAGGTGTCCCTGACCAATCAGAAAACGGTTAGGGGCTTTCAGAAAAAAAACAAAAAGAAGATAGAAGTGGTCCAGCTTAAACCAGGTGGGGTCACTGGCAGAGCCACCTAAAAATCCAACTGCGCTTGCTTAATGACATACAGTGGGCTTGTCAAAAGATTGTGACCTGAAAGAGAATAGGCCAGTCTGTCCTCTGATGGGAGGAGCTGTTCTGTTCTGGAATAACATAAAATGCCCTCACTTTGGCGCTCTCTCTCTCTCTCTCTCTCTCTCCCTCTCTCCCCCTTTCCCCCTCTCCCCCTCTCCCCCTCTCCCCCTCTCCCTCTCCCTCTCCTTCTCCTTCTCCTTCTCCCTCTTCCCCTTCCCCCCTCCCTTTCCTTCTCCCCGTCCCCTCTCCCTCTCCCTCTCTCTTTCTCTCTCCCTCTCCCCTCCCCCTCCCTCTCCCTCTCCCTCTCCCTCCCCCTCTCCCTTTCTCTCTCCCTCTCCCCTCCCCCTCCCTCTCCCTCTCCTTCTCCCTCTCTCTCCCTCTCTCCTCCTCTCCCTCTCTCTCCCTCTTCCTCCCTCTCCTTCCCTCCCTCTCTCTCCTCCCTCCCTCCCTCTCTCTCTCTTTCTCTCTCTCCCCCTCCCCCCTTTCCCTCTCCCTGTCCCCTCTCCTTCTCCCTCTCTCTCTCTCCCTCTCCCCCTCCCCCTCCCTCTCTCTCTCTCTCCCTCTCCCCCTCCCTCCCTCTCTCTCTTTCTCCCTCCCTCTCCCTCCCTCCCTCCCTCTCTCTCTCTCTCTCTCTCTCTGTCTCTCTCTCTCTCTCCTTCCCCCTCACCTTGGCCAAAGTGTTTAATTCCTCTGAACTCTAATAAATTTTCCTTGATACTCTTTAGTGTCAAGCATGTCTCAGAATCAGTGTCAAGTAAAGTAAGGATGCCCTAGGTAGTGCAATGAATAGAGCACTGAGTCTGGAGTTAGGAGTTCCTAAGTTTAAATCTCAGACACTAGCTATTCGAACCTGGGTAAGTCACTTAACCTCTGCCTGCCTCAGTTTTCTCAACTGTAAAATGGATATCAAATAGCACTTACCTCAAAGGGTTGTTAGCTCTTAGCACAGAGTCTGGCATATAGTAGTTTAATAAATGCTGCTTCTCCCCCCCCCCCCCCCCGCTTTACTTCCCTTTATCACCTTTGTTGTTTAATATAATCCTAGAAATGCCAGTTATAGCTAGAAAGAAAGAGAAAATGAAGGACTGAGCACAGGAAAAAGAGAAAACAAATTTATTGCCTTTTGAAGAACATAGGAAGGTTTATTTAGAAAACCCAAGAGTCAACAAAAAATCAATTAAAACGGTTGCATGATATAAAACAAATCACATAAATGGTTATCATTTCAATATATTATTAATATATAGCAAGAAGTGTTATAAAGAACAATTCCATTCAAAATAACCATAGGAATTATAAACTATTTGGGAGTGTATCTATCAAGATATATCCAGAAACTATATAAATCCAATAATACTTTTTTTGCAGAAGTATAGACTTAAATAACTATTAATTTCTCATAACCAGTTTGAGTCAATATAATAAAAATGAAAATATTATCTAAATTAATAAATTTATTCAGTCCTGTGCCTTCTGACTGTTCTACAATCAGGATATTCCATCTCTTGGCTCCTGGCATTTTCTCTGTATGTCCTTTATGCCTGGAATGCTCTCCCTCCTCACTTCCAACTACTGATTTCCTTTGCTTACTCTACATCTCAAATAAATTCCCACTTCCTAAAGAAAGCCTTCCCTAGCTCCTCTTAATTCCATGCTTTCCCTCTTAATTATTTCCTATATAGCCCGTGTATGGCTTGTTTTGTATATATATTTGTTTGCATATTGTTTCTGTCTTTATACTATAAGCTCCTTGAGGTCAGGGACTGTCTTTTAGTTTTTTTTTCCAGCACTGAGCAAACCGGGCACATAGTAGATGCTTCATAAATGTTTACTGATTGATTGATTACCATACTAATCAAACAGCCAACAAAGTATTTTAAAGAGCTGGAAAAAAATTCTTATGGAGGAACCAAAGGTGAAGAATGTCAATATCCAGAATAATTAGGAAGGAACAGGGCATTTCAGTAGCAAATATCAAATTATGGTACATGGCAGTAATCAAAACATTTAGTTCTGGTTAAAAAATAAGTTGATCAGTAGAACATGATACCCAACATACAGAAGAAAATGAACAAAGTTGCACAGTGTTTGATAAAAAGAACTCTAGTTATTGGGGTAAGGACTCACTATTTGACAAAAACTAGAAAGCAGTTTGGTGGAAATTGGGTGTAGACCAAAATCTCATGTCATATACCAAGATAACCTCTAAATGGGTGCATGACTTGGATGTAAAGGATAATATAATAAATAAATTTAGAGGAACAAGGAAGAAATTACCTTTCAGATCTATGTAAAGGGAAAGAGTTTATGGCTAAACAAGTGATAAAGAACATCACATAAGATAAAATAGATCATTCCTATCATATAAAATTAAAAATATTCTGTACAAAAAAACTAGTTAATATTAGAAGATAAACTGGTAATTGGGGGGAAAATCTTTACAGCAAGTTTTTTTTAATAAAGGTCTCATAGCCAAAATATATAAGGAACTGATTTAAAATTATAAGACAGAGCCATTCCCCAGCATATAAAAAGTCAAAGGATATGAACAGGCAAATTTTCTTTTTAAAAAAAAAATTTTAAGAAAAATAGTTTTCCAATAAAATATAAAAATAATTTTTAACATTCATTTAAAAATTTTTTGTTTCAAATTCTTTCCTTCCTTCTCTTCCCTTTCCCCTCCTTGGGATGGCAAACAATTTGATATAGGTTATATATGTGCAATCATGCAAAAACATATTTCCATATTAGTCATGTAAACGAGATAAAAAAAGAAAAAAAAAGTAAAAACCATATGCTTCCATCTGCACTGACTCCATCAGTTCTTATTCTGGGAATGGATAGGCTTTTTCATCCTAAGTCCTTTGGAACTGTCTTGGATCTCTGTATTGCTGAGAATGGCCAAGTCATTTGCAGCTGATCGTCATGCAACACTGCTGTTACTGTGTACACTGCTTTACTTTGCATCAGTTCAAGTAAGTCTTTCCAGGTTTTTCTGAAATCATCCTGATCACTGTTCCTTATAGCATAATAGTATTCCATCACAATCATGTCCCACAACTTGTTCAGTCACAAAGAAAGAAATGAGCAAAACTAGGAGAAACAATTTATATAACATTAGAGAAAAATTTTTTTGAAAGACTTAAAAAAGTCTAATCAATGCAGTGATAAACCACAGGACTGAAGATAAAGTATTACATCTACCTCCTGCCAAAGAGGTGATGGGTTAAAATGTAAAATGAGACATACTCTTTTGGAGATGGTCAATGTTGGAATATTTTGCTGAGCATATTTGTTTTGAAGGTTTTTTCTTTTTCTAAAAATTGTTCATTGGGTGAGGCAGTGCGAGAGAGATGATAAATGCTTGCAAAAATAAATTTGGTATAAATTTCTAAAAGAAAAAGAGAAAGGAGGGAGAATAAACTGGAGACTTGTACCGGTCCCTACAGGTCTTCTCTCAGATAGAGCTCAATTTTTAACTCTCTCTTGGATCTGGGCTAAATCCAGATTATTTACCCAATCCAACTTATACTTCTCCTATGCTCACATCTTATCTCCTTAAATGGTTTGTTAACTCCTTGAGGGAGTGTGGTAAAATGGAAAGAGAGTAACAGTGGGAAGTAAAGCACCTGAATTCTAGTCCTGAATGTCACCACCTGTGTAACCATGTTCAAGTCCCTTCACTTCCAAGGTCTTCAGGTTTTTCATTTGCAGAAGGAAGAGCTTGGACTATATCAGTGGCATCAAACTCAAATAGAAAAGGACCCCCCACCTCGCAATCCCTATTATAAGGATTTCTGGGGGCTACATATTGACATAGTTTGCAAATGTAATATCTTTCCTTGTATTTTTTGGTTAACTTTAATCTGATTCAAGCTATACTTTGGAGTATTACAGGCTGCATGTGCCTAGTGAGCTATGTGTCTGACGTAGACACCTTTGGACTAGATGATCTATAAAGTCTCTTGTAGCATTAAATTAAATGATTCCATTTGAGTATCTTCCACTCTTTTCTTACCCCTCTCCCTGAAGGACTGGACACATAGGTGGTGTTTTATTAACGTTTGATTTATTTCTGAGCAGGCAGAGTCCCTCTTTCCAAACACACATATACATAATATTCATTCAATTTCTTTTCTTTTTCTCCGAAGTTTGGTGGACATAATTGGCAGAAACACACAAACAATAACACCTCCACCCCCACCTCCCGGAGAAATACCAGTTTCTTTTCCCCTCCTTCCTCTTTTCCCCATTTAAACCAGTGAGGTCCTTTAATGAAAGGCCAGGAATACCTACAGGTTGTTTTAATCTTATGTGCTAGCCAGTGTCTTAATGAACCACTAGGGGGAAGACCTGAGCTGCCAAACAGTAGAAACTAGAGTAAGCAAAGGTAGATTGAGGAAAGAGGTCCTTGGGCTCTACTTTGCAGCCAGAAAAAGATGATATACATGATCCAGGCTCTGTTGATAGTCGATCCGAAAAGATAAATAAATATATAGAGACATTAAAAAATTTCGATAATTTTAAGGTACTTACTATGTGAATGAACTGTTAGGTGCTGTGTGTGTGTGTGTGAAATAAGACTCTTTGCCCACAAGTGTGGGGGAGATAACACATAGATAACTATAATACAAATTTTAATATAGGAATTGTGTATAAGAAATATAAAGTATGATGTCAGATGGGGCAGTAGTAGTTGGGGGGTTCCTAAGGAAGTAGCAAAGGACAGAAGCAGAACTTTATTTTGGATGTCACTTCTTAGTTATGGTGAGCATAAACCTCTCCATCGTATGCCTCTCTTAATAAGAAGACTGCTGAACAAAATGACTGCTGTCGTGTCAGTCAAGAAAATCTTTTGTGATCTTAACATGCATGCATAGGAGACATTTTGTTGGAAGAGAGCCTGTAAATATATTTTGCTCTTCTGAATCAAATGTGTTTTTATAACAAAAAGTATAGTATAATCTTGCATTCTCTTTATCTTTCAGTCAACTGTGTACCTGTAAAGATATGGTCTACTATGGAATATCATTTGCAAATTCTTGATCCTTGTCATATTTTCATTAAGAATGCCCTCAGTGTGGGTGCATATTCTTATATTTTATAGAAATGAGAAAGCAGGGATATCACTAGTTGTTGCTGTCATCCCAATAGCTGTAATTTTGATTTTTTCCTAATTGTTTGCTATTTTCCTGTCTCCTAAATCTTAGAGATTGATCCCCCAAATGCCCTAAAAATTGTCTTGTTTACAGTAGGAATCTCTGAGATACAGATGTACATACTTGGTTTGGTTGAACTGTTCTTCCTGTCTTTGTTTGCTTTAGTATCATTTCTACTTCCTTACGCAGGACATTAGGAACTGTCGTTATCTGAATCCAAATGTACCGGTTCCATTGTTGATACTGGAGAAAATAACTTGTGGAAATCTTCACAGATTTCTGGGCTTGTCTACCTCCATACTGAAAAGTATATACTTCTATGGTGGAAAGAACACATCATGTGGAGTCCAGCTAGTTTGAATCTTTTCCATAGAACTGCTAGTTATAGAATAATGGACAAGTCACCTAACCTCTCTAAACCTCAGCTTCCTCTTCTGTAAAATGAGGATAACAGTACCTGTAATACTTAGCTCACAGGGTTTTCTGAAGATCAAATATGTTAACATATGAAAAGCACTTTGCACACCTTAAAGTGCTACATAAATTTGGCTATATTTTTGTTCCTTTGTGTATTTCCTAGCAGTTACCTGCAAAAGTGGAAGGAGTTCCTTCAGAAGGTAGACCCTCTTTAAGGTCTTTTAGCAAAAGCTCTATGACCATGTGTCCAGGATATCGTAGGAACAATTTTGTCCAAGTATGGGCCATAGGTAATTTTTGTTAAGGTATGTGATGAATTCTGTGAGTTTCAATTTTAAATCCTGTGTTACTATAGGCCTTGGGGAGCCAGTGCTGTGTAGAAAACATGTCCAGGAGTACCTTGCCAGGATGGACCTTCTGAGGGTGGTTTCATGTTATTGGCTTCAAGAGTGCTGAGATGATAACTGGAGTGGAAGCAAAGTAAAGACATTCAGCCTTAATACAACTTCTAAGACACTTAGGACTGTCCAGGGCAAGGCCAGTCTTACATGGATACACTGCCAATGAACATACTGTGCTTCTAGTTTTATCTTTAAATGCTTCTATTATGATCATGGCTTAATGGAGATACTTTTTCTGTAAACTCATTTTTTTCTAGTGCTTCTTGTTCTGTAAATTGATAAAGCTCACCATCTTCACATATTCTGCCCCGTAAAAGTTTGCAAATGAGATTATATTCTAAGTTGGTGTTGCAAATGACCGGCATTTTTCTCTGCCGGCAAGAGATGGAAGTGTTTTTACTGGCTTAACACAGGACAAAATACAAGCTTCTTAAAGGCAGCGAATATTTCACTGTTATATTTGTGCCTAGCATGGTACCTGACACATAGTAGCAACTTAATAAATGCTTATTGATTGGTTGATTGGTAGAGGCAGTTTCTAGGCTCTTTTGATCTCTTCATTGTGAGAAGTGCTTTACATAGAAAATAATTTCTGATGGTGTCTGTTCCTTTATCCACATCTCAGTTTTCTAACATGAAAGTGTGCACCTGTGTGTCTGAATCTGTAATTTCACTGTTGTGTAAATTCCTTTCACTGATAGAGAAGTCCACTGAAATTTAGAGTTTTAGAGAGTCACCCTAAGCACTGACTTAATTTGCCTGTAGTCACAAAGTGTCAGAGGCAGTTGTGCCAGCATAGTCACTGCCTTTAAGAGCTTATACTTTGTTCTGTGTCCATGATCAGTTATTCTTTTTGAAGTATTCATGATATAGTCCCTTTCATTTCTTGATCCTAAGCCATATTTTTTTCTGTTCTCTTCTATGCCCATCTTTGCATTGAAGTTCATCAATATGTAAGTTTACACTGATTTCATTTTGAGTCTTGAATTTTTAGAATTCCCGACCTCCTCACTTGCTATACAAATATTGGCACATAAACTTTAATTATCTTTGCGGTAGTCATTCCGGTTCTGCTTAGCATGAGTACTGGCATAAGATGACCAGATGTCCCATCAAATGTTTTTGTTGCCTTTCAGCAATCATCACCTCTTATTTGACAAAGGAGAATTTGTGAGCCATCCCTTCAGTTAACTGTAACTTTTTTTATATCTTCTGGTTTCATTTATAATGAGTCAGTCAATATTCACAAGATTTACTTCCTCTAGTGTAGAGGTTCTCAAACTTATTTGGCTTACCACCCCCTTTAAAAACAAATATTCAGCATGGCCCTCCACTGTGGAAATCTACTTTCTTTAACCCTTTAACAGTTATTTTAAAAATCTGCATCATTTTAAAAAATGTATTTTTTAAAATGATGCATCTAAAATTTAATAATTTATTGTAAATTTGTGGGGCTTTTTCCTGCACTGAAATTTTGGTGATGCAATATCGTGTCTTGTAACCATATAGTGTCATGTTGTAAACAAGTCAACATGTACATATTCCTGCCAAAGCATGCTGGACTTTCTGACAGTGCATAACATGCTCACCTGCCAACACTTGCTTGTTAAGACCCATTGGTGGACTTGGCCACTGGCTGGTTATATCTTGCATCTTGTGTGTTTAGAAAATTATGCAATTACTATGACTTTAAATGAAACACGTATGAACCGTTTTTCAAAGTTCTATCCTTATGCTTTCACTATCCCCTTATTTTTATTCAATGTCCCCCAATTGTGCCCGGGGTTATTTTCACCCCACCACCATTTCAGCGCCCCCTAGAGGCGGTATGGCCCACTTTGGGAACCTAGGTGAATGGCATATAGACTGCTTGGTTATTATACAAAGATCATGCTTGTAGAGTACCAATTATGAATGATTATAGAACAAAAACTATGATCCAGCTGCTCTCGCTGTCAGTGTGGGAGTAAAAAAGAGTTGTAGAGTCTAAGGGTCACTTTCTATTTTCTCTGTTGCCAGGCCCAAAGAATTTACCACCTACTGGCCAGATTCACCACACCTGCCTCAGAAAGCACATACTGCCTAGTGTTAAGATCATACCAAAGGGTAGAGCATTTGAGAAGACATCTACTCTGTGGGCACAACATTTGGGAACCAACAATCACCTCTATGTAGCATCAGAGTAGTATTTCCATGGTATGACTTCTTCCAGAAAAGGAATAGGAATAGATATAGCATTTAGAGTTGGAAGGAATCTTACAGGCCTCCTAGTCCAAGCCCTCATTTTAAAGATCAGGAAATTTTGCCTCAAATGGGCACTGGATTAAAGGGATGACATTCAGCAAATATTAAGCTCCAGTTTCATGCAAGGCATATACAATATGATAAATATTAATAGTGTGAAGAGATAGATGTGAGTTTAGAGGACAAGATCTCCTTTAGTTGGGGCTGGAGGGTAGGGGGAGTTTGAAAGGACTGAAAGATAAAGATCCTAAGTAAGACAAATCCTGGATACCTTCCAGTGGGAGCCCAAGTTAGAATGGGACTCAGCTAGGATGGCTAACCTGCAACTTATAATTCAACATGGTGAACTGAAAAGAATGCTCCACAAGGAAGAAAGAGACGTGGCTTCTAGTTCCTCCTTTGACACCTACTATAGGGGTTCTCACATTTTTTTGTCATGGTTCCTATCTCAGAATTTTTAAAAAAATTCTTCAGGAAGAAGTAACAAGGAAATGCTGAATTTTAGTAACAGATTTGCTAAAGTAAAGATGTAATTATCTCCCGTCGAAGTTCATAGACTTTCTGAAATCTGCAGAAGTCCTAAGTAAGAACCTCTGACTTACCTGACGTATGTGACCCTGCACAAGTTACCACCTTGCTTCATTTACAAAACTGGGATAAGTTTACTTACTTAAAAGAAACTTGCATTCTGTTAGCAAAAGATCTCCCAGTTATGATTATTTCTGATTGGTCAATGAAGTGGGTTTGGTCAGCTTAGAATCAATGCCACTGGCTATAGAGGCATTATGATACAGTAGATGTGGAGCAAGAGTGCCTGGGTTTGAAGTGAATACCAAGTCATGCTAGACAGATCATTTCCCATCTCTGGGCCTCAGCTTCTTCCCCAGTTAAGTGAGGACCTCCCAAAGATCATTTGCAGTTCTAATCCTAAAACTTTAATCTAAGTCTCTGGATAGCACCAATGTCCTCTCTCCTGGCTACTTAGCTGGTGTGGATTATTCCTGGTGCCCTATAGTTTGAGGTACCAGGGGATGGAGTGGGTGATGAAGTTCGTGGGAGAGCAGCCTAGACACCATTCTACCCTTCTCCAAAGGGCTTTAGTTTCATCTCTATAGCCAATACAGAGCCATATACCTAGGATGGATCTTTCTGAGAGTTTTTTCCATCATGGCCCTGGGGCAGCAGGAAGGGCAGGAGGTCGTGGGAATCATTCCTGGACTCCTCCCCCACAAGCCACACTGAAGTTCAGGCTCCATTCCCTCCACTTCTGCCCCCTCTCTAGGACTTCCCCTCCGCCCACCTCAACTCTTGCCAGGGAAGGAAATGAAGCACAATTCGGCACATCAGAGAGTGGGCCCTAAGCCAATGGTTCTGACCGCTCTGGGGGACGAGAATGGCTTTGTCTGTGGGCTCCCCTCCACTCCCTGTCAGCTAGATCTACCCCTTGGTTATTCTTCTGGCTGACGATTCTCACAGACTGTCCTCCTTTCCTTCCATCCCATGGTTGTGGTCAGTTTCACTTCTGTTTCCTGGATTCTGTGCATTCAGTTCTTCGCAGCTGGCAGTTCCCTTCTTCCTTTCTTTCCCACATTTCCCCTCTGGGATATATAATGCCTTCCCATTCCCCCTCCTTCAGAATCTATAGAGAGGGGAAGGATGACTGTTTTAGTGCTCTCAGGATGAAAGTCAGGGAATCCTTGGCCTTGAGTGAGGGGAAGGAACTAGTCCTGAGGCTGCAACAGCAGCAGAACTGAGACAAGAACCTCGGAGTACAGAGGCTTCATCTCCTCTTTCCAGAGGGAAGGGAAGGGGCTGGCTCATAAATGGAAAACACTATTCTCAAGAGAACACAAAGGAATCTCCAGCCTACTTTTCAGCTTCCTAGGGCTGGGAAACTGGTGGGAACCACAGCTTTTGTTTTTCCTTTTGGACTGAAATAATGGTCTAGCCTGAACCGGAACACCTCTCTTACCCCAAAAATATATACTCTCAATTCCAAGGCTTCCTGCCCCCCAGCCCTCAGGACACTTCCTGTCCTATGAGCCTGGGGTGGGGTTCCCCAGGAATCTGGCCACTTCTGAAAGTCAGGCTCCTTCCTGATCCGGCTTTCACAGTCAGGGAGAGTAGTAGCAGAGGAATTAGAGCTGGACTCCAAGCAGCTAGCTAATCACTTTCTGGGTGGCAAAGGTGAGTGTTTTAGATGACTTATGTCCCCATCATGGGGGCCTTGAGAAGTGGGTAAGATTCTCTAAGCCCTCTCTCTTGCCCTTTGGCAACTGACTTCCCTACTTCCCTAAGGCCAGAACCATCACATGTGGATGTTTCAAGTTTTCAAGACACAGACTTGGAGAGTGTTAAAAACTCAAATGGTCTGCTCCTAAAGGCAATATCTGGTGACCTCCGTGGTTCTTCACTTGATTTTTCCTTTTCCGATTTCTTGGGTTCCATTTTTATCCAGAAAAAAATGACATATGAAGTGTCTCTGTCCTACCTCTGGCAAGAGGCCAGGAACCTGCCAAATCTTTTACAATACTTATATTTGCTACTATACAATAACTGTGCACTACATCCAGTCTTGTTTCTTAATTACTTCACAGGAGGAAATGTCTTCCCTTGAAGGGAGAGGCCATCTCAAACTGTTTCTGTACCTCTCATAGTAAATTCCTAATAAATTTCCTTGATTGGACTGCATGAAAACACAGAGACTGAATCCTTGAGGATGGTTACTTTCCTAGTTATGGGGCTGCAGAGAGACTTGCTTCACATACCTTTGAGGTTATTCAGGTCCAGAAGTTTGGATGGCCAGGACTTAGAAGGTCATAAGGCATAGAATTCTTAAAATCCTTAGAGATCTTCTAGGTCTCTTCATTTTTCCCCCTTTGTCCAGGGCTGTGACTTCATCCACGTAAAATAGGACCTCCTTGTATGGAAATTCCCTCCACTAATAAAGAGTCAGCAATTTTTAGGGAGCTGACTGAAGCCCAAGAGATAAACTCATTGATTACACAGGCTCCGACAGGAGTCAGAGGTAACTTTACTCCAAAGTCAGCTCCCTATTCACTCCATAACACCATTTATCCCTGTCATATTACAATTTGGGAAACTAAGGCACAGGAGGGTGAAGTGATTTTCAGGGAGAGCTGAAATCTGAACCCAAGTCTTCTGCCTCCAAATTTAATGCTTTTCCACACTACTCTATTTCCAGCGAGCAAGAGGGATAGACTCAAGGGTCCAACCAGCTCTTTGTCCTGATACAGAGTTCATCTCTGACAACTCAGCTAGTTTGAACTTTGAAGTGCCGGCTGGGCAGGGAAGGGAGGCTAGAAATAATTTTTGAGGGAGCCCAGTGTTTTGGCTGTGCCAAGGCGCTGCCCTGCCCTGCTCTGGAAACTTTACTAATACTCTGGTGTGATTTGCCACTTGGTGGAGGCCCAGCACCTCTGGTGGGAGGGCGGCTCATCCACCTTCACCCAACTCTCACCTGCGGCTCCAAGGAGCTGTGGTCCGCTCCCGGGGGTCCCAGTAAACAGTTGGCAGACCTGCTAACCCTACTGACAGGCCTCAAACCCCTTGATGAGTTAAGGGGAGGTCTGCCCCCTGCATGGGCAGACCTCCCCGAGTGGAATGGGTGGACGAGGGCAACTTGTTCCAGCAGCCCAAGCAGGCGTTGGGCCACGGCCACTTCCATGACCCCGGGAGCTCTGCTCCCCTAAATCCAAGTCCCTCCCGAGACAGCCCCCCATGACGTCACCGGTCCTCTCCGAACAGCCCAGCGGGAGTTTAGGGCCAGGAAAAGCCCAGGACGGCGCCTCTAGCGTTTCCGCCTTCCCCACCACTTCCAACCCGTGGACTGGGAGCGAAATGGGGCGATTGTGACACGGGGTGGCTGTGCCCCGCCGTGACCTTTACTCCACGGCACTCGTGACGGCGCGATCCGCGGTCACTGCTCGGGGGGCAGGAAGCGCGGTGGCTGCTTCGGAGCGGCTGGGGCGGGCGGTGACTACGACCAGGGTGGCCGGCGGTGGCAAGGCCTGGGTTCGAGCGGTCCGCGTGACCCCGAACAAGGCCTCGCTTTCCTCGTCTGCACGAGGCGGGGGATGGCGGCCCGCACGGCGCGGGGGCGGACGAGGGCTCCGGGCCGCGGCGGAGGCCTGCTCGGGGTCCGTGTGTAGACCGTCCTCCCATCCCCCGGGACGCGACGGGAAGCCCGGGGCTCGTGGCGGTGGGGTGGTGCCCGGGGTTCTCTCAGGAAACAGAAACAGAAACAGAAACAAAACCACACCACCTCCTTCGGGCCTCCCGACCCAAGGCCGAAGTGCGCCACCGACCCGTCGGGGGAAGCCCCGCTTCGCCGAGCCCTGCTGCGCCTGCGCGCGGGAGGGGTGGAGCTTTGCCCTTTGTTGTGGGCCCCAGTTTCCCAGGACACCGCGCGGCGGGAGCGGGGGTGGGGCTATGCAGATTAGGAGGTTCGGGGGCGGGGCGGTTGCGGCAGCGGCGGCGGCGGCGGCGGCCGGGGAGGGTCAGTAGGAGGGAGGCGCTCGCTGAGGCGGCAGAAGGATCTCGGCCCGAGGCTCCCAAAGAGACCTGAGCCCGCAGTGACTGGCCCCGCGCCGGACCCGCTCTCGCTCACCTCCCCACTCCTCCACCCACCCCCCAGCGGCGGTGGCAGCGGCGGCATCGGCAGCGGCATCGGCGCCCCCTCCTCCTCTCACCCTGAGCACAGCGGCCGAGGATGATAAACACCCAGGACAGGTAACGGGCCGGGCCCGGCTCCGCGCCCCGCCCCCGCGGCCCTGCGCCCAGGCCCCGGCACCCCCTCCCCCCGCGGATCGGCCCGTCCGCTGCCCTTCCCCCCGGAGCTCCGAGCGGGGGCAGAGGCACCCCGGACCCCGTCTGCGCCCCGTGCTCCCCTCCCCCAAACTAGGCCCCGTCTCCCCACTCTTCCCGTAGTCCTACCTTCCCCCAGTTCAGTAGCCCTTAAAGGCTGCACAGCTCTGCCTCCTAACAGGTCCCCATCCGTGCCCCCCCAGGAGAGAACGGCACAGCCCGGGAACGGAAAACCCCAGACAGGCCCCTCCCCCCGGGCCTCCGGCCTCCTTTCCTCCCCAGATTCCACCCCCCTCCACACTCGGCCCCGTCCCTGCTCTTAGCAGTGATCCCGTCTTACCCATTCATTTTTCCAAGGCTGGCAGCTAGGCCCAGCTTGCTCCCCCATTCGTCTCCCGAGCTGCTGCCTTTTCGGAGACCAACCTTCTTACGCTGGGCCCTTTCACGTCCATTGTCCACTCTCTCCCTTCCGTGGGATGCCCGAGCTACACCGCTCTACCGTTAAACCTAGTCCCAGCTTTATACCTGCCTTCTGTTCTCCCCTCCCTTCTAACAACCGAACTCTTGTCCCCTGCCCCCATTTTGGGTTTTCAGAATCAGATGCTAGTTTTCTCACCAAACCAACTCCAGTTTTTCTAAAGCCATGTCATTCTTCCCCCATAGCTTATAGCTTCTACCTAAATTAGACTCCGTTTCTCCCTGATCTCTTCCCCAACATGAGCAGAAAGCTGAAAATTATTCCCCAACAGACCGGGTAATTTGGGTCCTACTCGGCCTACACAAACAACTTTGGTTACCTTCCTCCACACTAAGGTTGTTCCATTTGCCATCTTGGCCCAAATCTCCTCAAAAGATTCCTGTTGCACCCTTAAACTTGGCACTTTTCACTCAAAATTAAACTTGTTATTTTTCCATTCTGCCTCTAGAATAGGCCTCAGAACTCAAGCTTCCAACCAGGCCTTATTCTTCCTCAAACTGCTTGAGTTACTCAAAGCCCATTTCATGTTAGATTTGAGTTCACCTCCCAAACTGGATTTAACTTCATTTAAATTAGGCCTTAATTTACCTAAAGCCTCCCTCAAACTGAATCTTTGCACTCTTCCCCACCCAAGCTGGTTCTAACTTCCCATATCCACACTGCCCCTGTTTCATATTTCCTACCACTTGAGTCTGATCCCCTGGACTTCTTAGTTGGTCTCAATCTTTTGCTCACTGCCAGCCCTTTGTTCCTGTGTTATTTTAGGTTGCTTCACCTGCAGCAGGCCTCCTACACTATTCAAGGGTTCTTTCTTTGGGACTTATTTGTTCCCTCTAGTTCCTCTTCAGAGTGATATACAAAAACATCCCTCCAACCTTTTTTCAGATTTTTTTAGCTATTTTTCCCCTTATTTTCATTCAGCCTCCCACTCCAGCCCATTCCCACCCGTTTCCTTGCCACCTGAAGAAATAAAGCTTGTCAACATTTCCTGGTTGGTTTTCAGACCAGTTTGCCCCATCAGCTGCCCCTGGTCTCCTCCTGCTCACATACCTATTCTTTGGTTTTCTTCTAAAGCTTCTTTCTTACCTCTCTTTATCCATCCCGCTTTGGCGGGATCTCTTTGGGATCTCTTCATTCATATTCTCAGAGAGACTGAGAGGAGGCTTGAATGGCCAGTTAAGAACCTGGGACACCTCTCTAAAGGATGATGGAGGCTGAGTTGGTATGTTAGCATGAGAGAATCAGAAGGTGAAAAGTAGGGGGTGCAGAACTGCCCCCCTCTAGGGATGAAGGGGAACCTTGCAAGGCCCTGAGGACCCAGGACCACCTCTAAAGGGGTGGTGGAGGCTGAACTGTCATGTCAGCGTGAAAGAAGCAAAATGTCAAATAGTGTTTCCTTCTCCAGGGATGGAAGGAAGAGGGGTGGACTTCCAAGGCTCTGAATGTCCCGTTTAGGATTTGACTGCCTAGCTTCCCTATTACAGAACCTTGGGTGCTGAGGACAATGTTTTAGTGAAGGTAGGGAGATTGTGTAGCCTTTTTGGGCCCTTCACTAACTCTCTACATTGGTGAGATTGGGCTTTTCCAACGTGAGAAAAGGGGCCTTGGGGGGAGGTATTAGGTGAGGAGGTCCCACAGATGAAGGTCTCATGCTCGGTGTTCTGTCACTGCTTTTATGATCTTGGGCAAATTAGCTTTCTAGACCTCAGTTGCTACATCTCCCAGAAGAGATAGGACCCTTCTGATGCTGTGTTCTGATGGTATCTGTGATTTAAGAAGTTGGATGGATGAAAGACAAGGAGCCTGAGGTTGGGGGGGCGGGGCTAAGCAAGAGCCTGGATTTAGATTAGACCCAGCCACTGTCACCTAGGAGTTAGCTGTGTGTATGTGTGAGAAGAGGGTATCTCATTGCTCTGAATTATGACAGTTCTATTTCTGAAGCTTTTCTACAAGTCTCCTCTGGCCCACCCCTTTCTTTCTAAAAGGAATTCTGATAGAGTACAAACTAGGGATTCCGATAAGAGCCGGATATTCTTCTCAGTCAGTGTTCTTGGTGTTTGGTATCCACTGAGAGCAGAGCACTGGCTGGGAGTTGAACTCCCAATGGGGGTGGGGAGGAATGGGATTTCTGGCTGGCTTGGCCCCTATGAAAAAACCAGGAGGTGGAGGTTAAATTTCCTGGAAGAAGTTGTAGGGTGGCCTGTGTTGTGTTTTGAAAACAAGACTTTTCTTTTTCCTTTCCTGTCTGATTGGTGCACATGAAATATCAGAATTCCTATTCTTATTGGGGAAAGAGGCCTCGGTATATAAAATATAATCCAGCAGACATTCCTTAAGTGCCTATTGTATGCTTTTTGGATGTAATTTAAACTTCAGCAAGTTTGTTTTTACATCAAGTTATGAGTCTTTCTTGATGGAGAAGGGTGAGTTTGGTTCATATGACAGTTAAATTTATCATGCAGGAAGAGAGCATGAAGAGTTGGGTGGAAAAGGTCCCAAGCTTCTCCATCTGTACAGTGAACACTTGTCCTAGTGGGAACCTTGTTAAATTGTTTTGTGTGGTCTTTGAAGGGAGGGAGGGATAGGGTCAAATCAATTGCCTGACAGAAATCTTCACTGAATGACTTCCTGGGAAATAGAATTCTTGCCTTCTAAAAAAAAAGGGGAAGTTCTGCCCCCCCCCCCCTTGTTTTTTTCTGGCACTGCAACCTTGCTGGAAGCAGGAATATTGCTCTTCTAGTGTTTGCCTTCAAGGTCATCCCCTTAAGAGATTCAATCCTGGAACTGTCAAGAAGCCCCTCAAATTGGAGGTGTACTTCACAAAACTGTGTGAGTTATTAATAGCATTTCCCACTTTGCCAATGAATCCAAATTTAGCTTCTGAGAGTAGCTCAGTAATATATATAGGGGAGTGGGATGGGGGTAGGGTAGATATTTTTAAGTTGTATTTCTTTAAAAACAACAACAGTAATTCATACCTTAAGCTGCTTTGAAGTTGGTTTCATGGTTCAAAAGCTTCTGAAGTCTTTTTGAAAGATATAGTCCAGAAATTACTTAGTAGGTGGGTGTGAAATGTTACTACATAGGAATGAGGTAAGTAAAAATTTTCTCTTAGCAACACAATGATAAAAGGCTTGATATGAAATATAGCCATCTTAAAAACAATCTTCTAGGCCTTTGGTGCTATGTAAACAATGAAGTAATTCCATCCAGGGACCTGGGAAAGGAGGTTGGGGCCAAGAGTTTGTGTTGCTTGTGTCACAGTAAACCAGTTAGCCAAGATCCAGTGAAATCCAGTTCCTCTTTGGGGTCCTAATTCCTTAAGTACCTGCTGTCCTTTGGCAATATTTGTGACTACCTTCTGTAAAAAATGTGCAATAGCAAGCAGTTTCAGTGAAGAGAATTCCTTTCCTCAGGAGCGATGCACAAAAATCCTTCTTCAGCTGTCACCACAAATAGATTTCCCAGAGGGAATCAGACTCTAGTTTTGCTTTGGAGCTACGATGGCTCTGGGAGTGATGTCATAGTGTTCCTCCACAACAGTGCTTAGCATGCACACTTCTTTGGAACAGAGGAGCTTTGGTGAAATGACTTAGGCTTGGCTTCTGCCCAAGGACTTGCAAGGGAAACTGCACTTTAATTGTGGCACCCCTCTCCTAGCAGTGGCGGTCATATTCCCCACCTCTCCCCTTCTTTCTGTTCCTCTTCGCTGGGCTGGACGGCAACCTTAGATATGTTTGTCCTTACTCTTGTCTCAGGACCAGTGATTGGAGGAGGTGACTCAGGTCTTAATGTAAAAGCAGCCTAAATGAAGGGAACCTTGGAACATGTGGGAAAGCCACTGTGATAGATTCCAGGGATATGGGTATGTGGGAGCCATATACCAAGAGATTCAGGGTGGGGGTGGGGGTGGGGAGAACGAACATCATCAGGAACAATGATATATTCCTTTTCCCCATTTGACACGGCACCTGACTGCCAGGCTCATCTAGCCCTCCTGTGGCAGGTAATGAAAACCTCAAAAGAACAGGTACTGCTTTGCCCAAGAAAAATGATGTTCCAAATGTGGAACAATAAAGAGGAAAAGAGAAATCAGTGGGTATTTGGAAATGAGCATTGTACTCTTTGAGATATGACTGAATAGAAGTTAGCTCTAGAATGAATTCCCTATCATGATACTGTCACACCAGCAACGCTGTTTATGCCTTTTGTGTGGGTACACCTTGCTTTTTAAGCAAAACTGAAATATAAAAATTTAGGCTGATGTAAAGTAAATTTAGGGGTTGATCTTTCATGTAACAAAGGATTTTTTGCTTTATTAAGATTGATTTACTGTGCGACTGTGTTTAAATAGTAAACTCCTAGAACATCTGAAATACAACACATTTTGAATTGCACAGATATGATTTATACATGACTTACCCCAGGAATGCATTAAATAAAAAGTCAGTTTCTGTAACCAGCCTATAAAAGAGCATAACCTGTGCTCCTCAGAGGACTGTGCAAGACACACTGAATAAAAGCTGTGAGGATATGGTACCAGAGTAGCATTCCCAAGGAGTATTTCTCAGGATACAGCCAGCAGTTACCGGGAAAGTAAAAGGCTGGTAACCAATGGGCCATCATCTCCCAACTTCCTTCCAGGTCGACTTGTTGTGGATGCCTCCTGATGCCCATTTCCAGAGGCTTTTTGTTTGGCTAATGGTGCCTCCAAAAACATGATGAGCTCAGCTAGGGGCTTAAGTTTAGGCTGATAAATTTGGCCTTTAATCCCCCTGATCTTTTCTGCCTCATGATTTGAGCCTCTCAAATGACCCTTTCTGTGGTAAAGATTAAAACCCTTACAGCAGAGCAAGCAGGATGTAAGTGGGGATTGGAAAAGGCTAAACTTTAGGCCAGGTAGAAAGCAGGATTCAACATACATGAAATCTGACCAGTTATGGGTTTTGTGAAGGGCAGTGTTCCTATATTTAGGAATCACAATTTATGCCACAGAAGTCCCTCTTGTCTATATTTTATTCAGTTTATGGTGGGATTCGGTTAGGTGGTGTTCCTTACCACAACTGTCTTTGGAATGCCTATAGGTTAATTATGGCAGAAAAAAGGATTGTGGATGCCTTCATGACCTCAAATTTCTCTTCTTCTCATAAGTTGAATTACAACAGAATTCTGTTTTAGAAATGAAAATAGTTTTTGAAAGAGAAGCAGTTCACAGCAAGTGGGGGGTGGGGAAACGGAGATAGATACATGATATAACGAAAGAGACTAAGTTATTATCATAACCCTTCATTTTTTACTTCATTCGTAGCTGTTTCTTTTAGGAACTGGAAGTGGCTTTGGTGTGGGGGCATGAAATGTTTTTTCCAGGTTAGCTTTTTGGAGAGATCTCTGTAGTTTGCGTAGACTGTGGGGAAGGATAGTTTTCAGCCATCTTCAAGTTGCAGTAAGAGAAGTAAAGTAAATTACTTGTTATCATGGTATGTAAACTTACGTTTATTTGAAGAGTACAGAATTTGTAAAGCCAAAGGACAAAGGGACTGCTGAACCTACAAAGGTCTGTTCTGTTGTGACCTTATAGTTAGCATCATTTGCCAATCACACTTCTGAACACTAAGAACCAAACCTTGTGGCTGAGCCTGTGAGTTGGTGGGGTTCATGCCATTCAGATTAGCTCAGGAATTTTGAGGGAATTGGCATGATCTCTGGGATGATTCTTTTGGTCTGAGTTTACACATGTGTAAAATAAGGGAACTGGAGCAGCTGATGTTTGGAGCCCCTTCCTGTTTTAAAGCTGTAATGCTGTTGACATAGATTACCTAGCTACTCAGTGATTTTTGAGAAAAAATCTCTTGAAGGTGGAGATCTGGACAATGGCACTGTGATCGTGGGGATGGCCTGTTTTTTCATCTGTAAAGTTAGGGGGTGAGATTTTAACGATCTCATAGATTGCTTCTAGCTTGAAATTCTACAAAGAACTCCATGATCTCGAATCTCTTGTGGAAAAAAAGTTACTTGTCTTACTATCTGAATACATATCTCTAATCCAGGTTGTCAACATCAGTCCCTTTCTCTATAGAGTGGAACAGATAAACCTACATGCCCTTTCCTGTGGGACTTTTCATTTTGAGTAAGGGCTGGTTCCTTAGGAATAGTGAACGGTCATATATTGTGGGGGCTCACTGTTTGGGGGAAAAGCCTATCTTAGATGATAACTTTAGAGGTTAGAGGGTTCTCAGAAATCATCTGGTCTAAACCTTTCATTTTACAGCCAAACCAGAGAGGTCCAATGATTGCTCAGCTCCACACATTAGTTAAGTAGCCCCGGTGAGTTTTGAATCCAGATCCCCCACTGCACTGGGCTGCCTTATTCTTTCCTGCCAGAGCAGGGAAATTATTCCATTATCCTGTCCCTTAAAACAGTGGTTCTGCCTAGAAGGAATCACATTATCCCCGTGATCATAAGAGAAAACAGTTCTTGAGAACATTTTGTAGTAAAGTGCTTTGCCATGCCTTTTCTGGCCTGGGCAGGTTAGCCAGTACTCTGGGCTGGGATCTGGTTTGAATGATGATTTCCTGAAAAGTGGCTGATGTTGCAGAAATTGCGTTTTGTTCACTGCTATCTGTTGGTGTAGGACCTTTCCCTGATGCACTTCTGCCCTTCAGTTGGATACTTGAGGCCTTGGACTTCTTGAGTCAGGCTGTATTGTGGAGGGCTTCAGGATTTGGTCCCCTATTTTCTAAGGCCATGTCAGAATGTGACCCTGCTGGTAGTGACAAGAAAAAAAGCCACTCACTACAGAGGGTTCCACCAAAAGTTGCAGTGCTGGGGAGTGAAGGACCGTTTCCAGAGTGTGGAACTAATGCAAAGGCCTGACTATATCATGCAGTTTCAATTGAGGCAGAAGGCACACTTTTTTCTTCCCATGGATTGGTTAGCATTTTCATGTCAGAGCCTCCTATAGTTGCTTCCCTTGGAGAAGTGCTTAGGAAGTGGGTATCAGGGTTACAGGAGGCCAGATAGACTAGTGATTAGGTGGCATAATTGTTTAAGAGAACCTGGCCTGTGCTTGACTTGACGACCACTGGCTTTGAGGCAAGCTGGTGACAGAAGGAGGCATCCAGATGGCCATGAAAGAAGTAACTGGGCTTATTCTGGGTCCATATCATCAGGAGTCTTGGATGTACCCTTTGTATGTCACTGAGAGAGGCTCCTCCAGCCTCTTCCTTTCTGCCTTTCATAAGCCTGTGAATTGGCATGCTGCAGCACTCCTCCCTTCCTACTTAGCCACCCTTTAATAACTCCCATTAAACTTGTGCTTTAATGTTTAAAAAGCTACTTCCTCAAGTATTCCTGTGAAGTGGGTGGTAAAAGTATTTATTAATAGTTTGTTGTACAAATGGGGAAACTGAAACATAGAAAAGTTAAATAATAACAATATTCACATAGCTTCAGCTCAGGTCTTCTGATTCCCAAGTTTCCAGTCTATTATACTAAACTGTCTTTTAATCTCAGAGAGAGGGAGAGAGAGAGAGAGAGAGAGAGAGAGAGAGAGAGAGAGAGAGAGAGAGAGTGTGTGTGTGTGTGTTTAGTTTTCATCTTAAGGCTGATTGGACTCCACTGGTAGCACCTTAGTCACCCTTCCTCCCACCTTTGTTGTATATTCTCAGTGAGATCAAACCTAGGTCCCTGTAGAAAAACTTGGTGATGCATCACACTCCTTGTGTGGAGCAGTGAGGCTGTAAGTTCAGCTCTCAGTTTTGATCTGGCTTTTGGACTTCCAAGTGATTTCTCTCTTTTCTTACCTCCTCTTCCTCTGGCTTAGGTGAGGAGGCTTGGTATAATAAGCACTTAGCTCTTCTTAAGGATTATGGCTTTGGTTCCTGTTTTCTCATGATCCCATATTCCTCTTAACTCCAGCGGGGAGCTGCCATTGTAGTCTTTGTGGCCTGTGTTGGGTAATAACACTTAAGCAGGCAGGGGATTGTAATTCCTTCTTTCTTGAGCATGCTAGGCCTGCCATCTTCAGTTCTGTGTCTGCCATGCAAGAGGCAGGATCAAGTTCCTCTTGAAAGCTGGCTGCCTCTTTGAGAAATCTATTTGTAGATGTTTGTTTATCAGAGATGTGAGCTCTTCTGGTCAGGAATCTCCAGCCAGTCTCCCTTGGCAGTGTTCCAGGCTTTCCTGGGGCCTCCCTTCTCCTCTACAGGAAGGCTGGCTTCCTCAAGTCCATGCCCCCTTCCCCCCCAAAAGAAAACGGATGTAGGGCTGGCAACCAGGGGTGAAGCAATGAAGACAATGGCTTAGTTTTGATTTAAAATTTTAAGTATGAGAGCATTATTTTCAGGGGTTGGATAATAGTAGGTCAGGGTGCCAGGTAAATCTTTGAGCTAATCTTATTTCCCTCTACCTCTTCTCTCTTCCAGTAATATTTTACCTTTGAGTAACTGTCCCCAGCTTCAGTGCTGCAGGCACATTGTTCCAGGGCCTCTGTGGTGCTCCTGATGCCCCTCACCCACTGTCGAAGATCCCCGGTGGGCGAGGGGGCGGCAGGGATCCTTCTCTCTCAGCTCTAATATATAAGGTAAGGGAGTCTGAGGAAATGAGGTGGGAGGGACTGAGTCCAGGGGCTGTTCTACACTTTGCTGTGCTCTTGTCCTACTGTCAACAAAATTACAAATTCTTTTGAGGGTGGGAACCACATCTACCAAAGTCTATTTTTTTTTATATTAGAATGGAATAAGGCTAGGAAAAAGTTAACTTTCATGGTAGTTGGTGGCTAATGAGTATATTGGCTCTATAGAGGTAGGAATATTGATCCTCAGGCTAGGGAGAATGTGTATTGGGTCAGTTCAGTTGTAAGAACGTCTCTAAAAGTGGGAGGCTATTAAATGGGCTTTCCTAAAGGCCTTTTCCAGCATTGTTCACTTTCAAATCCTGTGCACACTTTGCTCAGTAAGAGACCTAGTGCTCGATGCCATATTTCCAGTGTTTACTAGCCAACATTTTAGAAATGGAGTAATCAAGGACTGGTAATCAAGTAATCCCTTCTAGAACTTACCTGCCTGTTTTTCTGAACGAAAATCACGGCTGAGGGAGGAATCTGACAGGCAGTGTAAGGGCCACAGGCCCAGGTTAAACCCAGTTGACTCCAGGTCAACCAAAACAGAAACAAATCTAGGGAAACCTTGTAGTTTTCCGTTACTCTTTGCCTTGGACATTCTGGTGTTTCTACTGCAAGGATCTGACTGATAGCAAGTCCTATTCTCCACAGCCCTTTCTTCTCCTGGGCTTAGAGCCCTACTTCAGCATCATCCCATTTTCACGTTTGGTGTGCCTTAGACTCCCTCCTTCAAGGATCGAAGCCTGGGGCTATGTTTGGCTATTTTCTGAGTGTGGGATTGGAGCTGTTCTCAACAGGGGCAGGCTAGCTAATAGCACGGGTCTAGGGGATCTCTAGATGAGCACAGTCATAGCACCTTCTCTTCAGCAGTCTTATGAATTCTAGGCCCCAGTCTGCTGTGAACCCCAGGTCAGGAGTGTCCTGAGAACACCATAGACTCAGTCTAGCAGCACATGAATAACCTATGGTGCCCAGTCCTTGTACTCTAGCCTCACTGTCCTGCTATGGTTCTCTCCCAATGGAAAGCATTTGGTTAGACTGAGGTATGGAGCAACAGCTTAATTTGGATTGTGCATAGCTCTAATTTCAAAGTAGCCCTTGTACTGGCTGTTCTACTTAAGATTGGGCCAAGATGACCTCTCTGTAAATATTTGTTGTAGAGGATGGAGGAAGGATACTGTGAGCCTAGGATAGCAGCTACCTTGCCCTCTTACCCGATGTCCCTTTTAGGACGAGAAGCTCACTGTGACCCAGGACCTCCCAGTACATGATGGGAAGCCTCACATTGTCCACTTCCAGTATGAGGTCACTGAGGTGAAGGTCTCTTCCTGGGATGCAGTCCTGTCCAGCCAGAGCCTGTTTGTGGAAATCCCAGATGGCTTATTAGCTGATGGGAGCAAAGAAGGGTAAGGAGTGAGTGGCTTTCCTGCTGCTCCTTGAAAGCGATGCTGCGGGTTAGGTGGGAATTAGTTGTTTAAGGGAAGCCTGTGTGTTTGGGGCTAGCCTTCTTCCTCCAGTACTGGGTTTCCTGAACCTTTACAATCTGTATTACTTCACAGTAAGTTATCTTTACCTAGTAACATAGGCCTTGTTGCAGGTTATAATTGAAGGAGATCCTTATTAACCAGATCCCTGCCAAATTCCCTAGTGAGTTGTCAGTGATGTTGATAAAGTTGATGATACTGCTCAGAACCATTGGGTAAGTCCAGTGGACTGGAGCTGTGCTAGCTAAAGTCCCAGGAAGTTGCTTTTTGCGCAGCACTTGAGAAGCACCTTTGTGCAGGGGTCCTGGTGGCCTCCTCTTAGCTCAAGCTGTTTGGTGTCTGCTGAACTTCATGTCCAGAGGTACTGATTATACTTCAGAATGAAAGGTTCTCATTTATCAACAGATTCAATCAAGTCTTTCTTTACTTATAATGGGGTTGCTAAAGCACAATGTCATTTGAGCCTAACAACAATCCAGTAGGTAGGTACCATTCCTGTTTTAAAGATGAGAAAACAGACTCATTTATGTCAGGACACAGGTGGGATTTGAACCAGGGTCTTCCTGACTCTCATCTCACACTGACTCTACTTCAGAAGCTGAAGCTGAGCTTCCTGCATAGGAGTCCCCAAGGGCCTTAAAACAGGAGCCCTTCCCTAGAACCTCCATAGCTCACCAGGATGAAAACTTGAAGGTTTCAGCTGGTCCTAGGAGATGTGGGCCTTTGGCCAAGACTAACACCCTCTGGGCATCATCTCCTGCAGATTGTTAGCACTGCTGGAGTTTGCTGAAGAGAAGATGAAAGTGAACTATGTCTTCATCTGCTTCAGGAAGGGCCGGGAGGACAGAGGTGAGCAGCGAAATGGGCCTGAAGATGAAAGCGGTGCTGACTTCGAGGGTTAGGGTTCCAGTTGCTGCTGGGCAGTCCTAGAAACCTCAGGGAAAAGACTGGATGGGGGATCCTAGTATGTGCCATCCCTGGAACACATGATGAGTCCTGTTGTGTTTTGGACATTTGACCTTTAGTCTTCCTTTGGTATGGGCCTGGGTGGGGCTGAGGAGGGAGATGAGAGAGGAGGTCCCTCCCATTCTGCATCCTCACTGTGGGAGCCCCCTGTGCTCTGTTTCTGCAGCTCCACTTCTGAAGACCTTCAGCTTCCTGGGCTTTGAGATAGTGCGTCCAGGCCATCCTTGCGTCCCCTCGAGGCCAGACGTGATGTTCATGGTTTATCCCCTGGACCAGAACTCATCTGATGAGGACTAGAAGCAATGGAGGAGGCCACTTTGACCAGGAGCCACAGCAGGGAACTAGGGGAGGGGCAGGCAGCCCTGGGGCGGAGGGGGCTCCATGCTGCCAAGGGAAAGACGCTGTAGGGCTCAAGGTGAGGGTCTCCCAATTGTGTTCTCTGAGTTGACTCGTTGAAATGTGTTTTCCATAAAGAACAGTATAAATATATTACTCACATGTAATCACCAATAGTAAATGAAGATGTTTATGAACTGGCATTAGAAGCTTTTTAAACTGCGTTGTGTGGTGTACCCTAGCCTAGGGGAGAGCATTGCCTGTAGCAAGGGGCTGTCCAGGCACAGGGGAGCCACATGGAGGGCTGGGGGGCATCACCGTAAGGCTCTAGTTCCCCTGCTTTTGGTCTTTCTTGTTTTAAAAATTTGTGTCTCTCTTTGCTCTTAGCTCATCACCTCTGGGGCCCCTTGGGGGGATGGCCCCCTGATATAGCCCTTGAGATGTAGCTGTTTGTTTTTTTTTTTAAATGCCATTTCATTACAGCCCCCTCTTTATATGGTATATACATTTGCCTTGGAGTAAGCAACACCAGTGTCTGGTTTGACCCTTCTTTACAGCTTAGTGCTATCCTGGCTTTTGGTTAAGCAGTCTTATTATTAGTCTGTTCAGTGTTACCACTGCATTCGATAAAGGGGCGTTCAAGTTCCCTTCCACCACCAGGACTTCTACCTAGGCCTCAGCACCAGGGATTTCCACTCCTGGCCGCTGGCCTGGGATCCCACCGTTTCCTTCTTAGGCTTGGAGAGCTAAGAAATCAACTCATACCCTGGGAGCAGGGAAAAACCATTCACTGGGGCTGGGCGATACTTCCGATGAACTCACATACAGAGTTCTCTGCCTGTTCCCCAGAGTACAGCTGGGTCTACGGTCCTCTGCCCTACCGGATCTGGGAAAGGTGGAATATAGAAGGGAGTAAGTGGCCTGCCCCCTTGTGTCCACTTAACAGCTTGTTCTTAGGGAGAAGGGGGAGGGAACAAGCCAGCAGGGTGCTTGTCTGACCCATCCAAGCTGGTGAACTGGGTCAGTTGGTCCTTTTGGGGAGGGGGGGTGGTAAGAGTGTGTTGTGTTACTGTGTCAATAAACTGGTTTAAAGTTGTGGTTGCTTTCTCTTCTCTTTCCCTTACCAGTGTGAACTGCTAGTGATTAATAGTGGCTCTTTCAGCACTTCTGCTTAAAGTAAGGTCAGACTGGAACAATGAAGAACCTCGAGCTGGCTGGGAGGAGGGACAAGGGATGAGTGCATGGTTTACTACCCGGGAAACACTAACAGTTCTTCTGCAAGAGCTGGCCCTCTATCCTTACAGCCTAGGGTCTCTAGGGTCCCATTTATGCTTGCCAGGCTCAGGACTGGTGGTACCCTGGAGAGACCTGTATATACACAGCAGCTCTGGCATAACTTGAGGTGACCCTGTGGGAAATGGCTCCTAACACCTGGCTCACTATGCCTGTGGGAACTACTGCCTAAAGCCTCAGCTCTGGGCAAATCCTGAATGACTTCCCATTACTGCTAGAGATCTTCCAAAGAAAAGGTCTAAAAATGTGCTTCCAGTAGAAGACTTATACTGGTTCCCAGTCTCCGTTTTAACTTCTAATTTGCAGTCCCTTCTTCCCTACACTGGGATTCCTGCTCTTCTTTTGCTAACGCTTCTCCTCCTTTCCCAAGAACAGTATGAACATCCCCACCCCCACCCCTGCCTCAGAACTTCTCCAGTGCCCCAACTAGACCTAGGTGTTCTGCTGGGTGCCACTCCACAGTATCTGGCTGGAAATGGGCAGATCTTGCCTTCTCACCTGAATGACATTTCCCCTTTCCATAAGTCATTTTCTTCTCTTTTCTGGGCCTGATGCTCATGAACAACTGCCCAGAGGTGTCCTGCCAGAGGCATGAACAACCTTGAAGACATTTGCTTTGACTTAGGAAGGCAGACCTGGCTGGAGCTGAGCAAATTCACCCAAAGAAACTCTAAGAGCAATGGCTACAGGTTGGGCAATACCTGGAGAGGCAGACAGGCAAATCAACTGAGAAGCTAAAAGTGGGGCTGTAACACTGAAATAAAGAAAATGAGAGTGGGAGAAGGGAGAAGGAGTCAGTGCCACTAAGGACAGGCAGAAATTGTAGCCATGACCCAGCTCTTGGGTCCTTTTCTTCCCTAGGGTGGAGGCAGAGGAGAGTTGGATGAGGAGTTTGCTGCCCTCTTCTGGTGGCTCCTCACAGACAGGCCTAGATGACAGAACTTTTGTATGCTAGGTAAGGCAATCCTTTGGAGGCAAAAATAGGGAACTTTTTTTCCCTGTGAGAACCACTGCAAAAAAAAAAAAAAAAAAATCAACCAAAGGACACTTAAGTAATTTTTTGGGGAAAAAAATTTTTTTTTCTCTTCCTAGTTTTAAACTTAATTTTAAAATTATGAACAGGGTCATAAAGCTATAGTCAGTATTTTAAAAATCAACTTCAGTTCTGTATCATGGTCAAGTAGGGGTAAGGGAGAAAGATAAACAGCCATAGAGGAAAAAAAAGCTGGGGAATGGGGTCATGAGCCTAAATTTTTTATTAGTACAAGGGCCTCTGGCTTTATTTAATAGTATTTACTTAATATTCAAAACCTTCACTTGCTCTTTCTTTATAGTAGACCTGAGATTGTTCTGAGTGAGTTATCTACAGTAGATAAATTCTTGGGGCTGCAGCGATCACAGCGGCCCTATGGGTTGGATAATAGGGCAGGAGTCAGCAGACAAAGCGCTCCTTATTCATCCCCTGAAGTTTACAAGCCTAAATTTTGGATAGGTTTTTATAGTCCAGATTTTAGTTTCCAGTTAGCTGCACAGCTTTATCGTAAATTAATCTATAGTGTCCACAGCCTTGGAGTTGGGATGTACCCAAGTACCCAAATGCACCACAGAACCTTGGGGGTTGGGGTCTACAAGTGACAAAAGGGTAAGGTGGTGACAGTGGGAGAAATTTTGGGGATGGGAAAAGGTGAACATCTGCACTGACCCACTCAAAAGTTTGGAGGGTACCAGATAGATAGCTTGTCACAAACTGTAAGAGGAGGCTAGGAATGTAAAGCAAAATGCCTGGAGAGGAGAGGGGTAAGGATTCTAAACATGGGAGTGGCATGTGTGGTGAAACAGGTTGGGGAACACTAGTAGCTGAGTGCAGCTCTGTGGCACACACCTGGGAGAAATAACCAGCAGCCCTCACAGGTTTGTGATTGTCTCTTAAAAAGATTTATTTTCTCTTCTTGCCTGAATGTACAAAGGCAAAAAGAGTACAGTTTGTATATATATATATATATATATATATATATATATTTATATATATATAAAAAACAAGGAACTTGGTAATGTACACTTTACAGAAGGGAAGAATCAGGAAGACTGAAATCAAACCCAACAGAGTAGCTCCAATGGAACAAGCTATAAACAGCAACCCTGGTCCTCCCTGCCAGGCCCAGCCTGTTCCCAATGGGCTGAATGAACACCATGGCAAGGAGCTGGACTGGGGGGTGCAGGGAGGGGTGCATTCTGGGATAGCCCCCTGGCTATGGGCTAAACACAAGTTTTTGGGTTTCCCCTGTACCACCACAAAGAGCAAAGTAGGACCCATTTATGGTGGGGCCTGCTAACTGCCTGGTCAAAGTCTATGGAAAGCTTCAGAGTAGTTCTTGGGTCCTGCGATTGGAGAAGGCAGAGAAGCAGCTGACATGGAGAATTCCCTTCTCAAAGCCTGTAGGAAACAGGCTCTATTCCCTCTGCGGACACCCCACTGACATCCCTTACCCTGTCTAGGGAGTGGGAGAAGGGGCTCAGACCAATCATTCTGCATTCTCACACTCCCTTTTGTATGGTACTTTTATCTAAGTGTCTTGCAGAGCTGGGACATAAGGATAAGGAGAAAGAAACAGACTGACCAAGTCACAGCCCTATTCAAGAGGGAATTCAGTGCTGCCCTCAGCTTGATGGACAGGCTAGGGACAGGTCCCAAGCCTTGTTAAAACCTCTCCCATTTCCCCCTTTCTTCACAGCTTCTCAAAGCTTTTGAAAGCCTTCTTTCAATGGGGAGCTTCAACACGCAGTGTCTCTGCAGTCCTTGGTTTGCTCTGGCCTGGGCCCTTGGCTTCCCCCTCTGCCCTCCCAAGAGGAACCCTTACTAAAGTCTCTCCAATGCCAAGAATGTTACGGTTCCCTCAATGGTCCCAATTGTGCCTGGAAGTCCTGAGGCCTGAGGTAGGAGTGCAAACCCTCCACTTAACACTGTTCTTCAACTCAGTCTCCTCCAAGTCAGCAGCCTCATACCTGCGACCACAGTGTGACTGGCAGGACAGGGAGAGAAGCTCAGGCCTAGCAAAGGCCAGGAGTCTGGGAATGGGAAGAAGCATGCTGCCTGCTTTTGCTGCCATCTTTTCTTTTGAGCCCTTCCTCCCTGATAGTGGGGGAAGGTCCTGGATATAGGGATCAAAGAGCCAAACATTAGTTTAATAATAAAGAAAATAAAGAGAAAAAGCCGTTCCCTTCTGAAGAACCCCGAGCCCATCCCACTGATCCACCACCTACCTCGTCTCTTATGTTACAGAGTGAGACAGATGGAGCAAGAGTTTGGGGCCATGCCCGCCCAGTGGGAAAGAAAAGTACCCCAAACAATTTCCAAACAATTCCTCTTTACAGTATGTACAGAGCACGCCGCAGGCCGGCGCCACAGATACAAAACACACAACAATATTTAAAAACAAACAGGAACAGTGAGATGGGCCACTGGCTCAGCCCCACAGCAGCCTGGGAAGTTACAATGCAGACTAGGCCCCAGAATGAGCTCTTGAGGGGTGGCTGGTCTCAGGGGAGGGGACCTGGACCCAAGTCCAGTAGCCTCCTTGAAGGGAAGTCACTGCTCCAAACAGCCTACTGGGAGCAGTACAAAGGAGGAAGAGTAATTAGGGGGGAGAGGGTGACTGCTTGATGGCCTGCGATGAGGTCTGAAAATAGCAGCTTTGCAGAGGAAGAGACTTCGTACCCAGCTGGGGCAAAGGGACAGGCATGGATCCCCGAAGAGGAAAGCCCTGTAGGCCGACTGCCCCATCTTTTCTACCTCCAGGGATCCCCACAATTCTTAGAAAACAATCTCAGCTGGGCATTGTGCTTGCCCCTAGGAGTCAGAGCCAGCTTCCTATTCCCAGCTGCTTCCTTCTGGCATTCAGGTGACAGAAAGCTTTCCTCTGCCCAGCCTGGCCTGGCCTCTCTCCCAGAGGCCCAAAGGAAAAGGGGAGGGAAGAAACACCCCAAATGAGTTCCCCCCAAAGAATCTAGGGGTTGAACTCAGAGGCTGATCTCTAGAAACAACATTCTTAGAGGTCCTTTAAGCACAGCTACCCTGTGCTCCCCTTCCCCCCTGCCCCGTGGCCCACATCTTCCAGAGGCAAGGCAGCAGACTCAGTGCTGTCTACAGTTCCCATCAAAAGGGGGAGGGGAGGGAGAATGAATCTCTGATCTTCAAAACCTCTTTTCTTAAGGGCTTAAGGTCCAACAAACCTCCTCCAGCCAACAACCTCTATAAAATAGATGTGTATTACATATAAACACGGCTTGTATTGGCACACATGGAGGTTAGAGAGTTATATATAAAATCAAGTCCACATGTACAGAAAAGGACAAGGGTTGCACGTGTGCACAGCCCTAAATGAGGAGGACACAGAGATGGCTAACTATGGACAGTGTCTCCAAGATCTTCTGGGTGCTCCAGGGGCTGACTCCCTAGCACTACTCTAGGAAGAAAAGGCGGGTTGTTTCAGAGGTTCTAGCCCCGGAAGGACCCCAGGTTTCCCATATCAGAAGTAGGTGGTATTTTTCTGCCTGAGAGTTGGGCACTGGGAGGGAAAGAAGAGGTGAGGGTGGGACCTCCTGAGGAGAGAAACAGGAGGAGGGATACAAACAAAGAAAAGGCTTAGGAGTTAAAAAGGTGGGAAGAGGAAAAGGAATTGGGAGACAAACAGCAGGACCTTGAAAAAGAGGGAGGATGGGGGAGAAGGCTCCATTTTATAGGCCCTGTTGACACTCAAATTATAGTTCCCAGCTCTCCCAGGGGGATCCAGTAGGTGGGCTCTGTGCTGGTGCTGGGGTTAGGGGTATAGAAACCTCCAAATATAGAAGCCTCCCTCTTGGGTCCTCTGGGTGGGGACATGGGTGTTCCTGTACAGGTTAGGCTCTGAGCACAGGCACACACATACGTGCATAGGGAAGGGGGAGAAGGGATCTTCATTTCTGATGACTTTGTTTTCACAATCACAGAGAAAACAGCCCTAAAATTTCTTTCCTGAGATTCTAATTCCTCTGCTTGCTTCCAGTCCCTGGAGCCCCAGTTTCTGGGGAGATAAAGGGTCTGGTGGTGGTAGAGATGGGGTTGTGATTGCCACGCCTTCTTCAGACCCCACCTGGTATCCAGGATGCATATCCCCTGAGGGTGACCATAACAGGGGCTCAGGAAATGGAGCAGTGACTTCCCTGGGCCTGAAGCAATGCCCCCAAGATTACAACCGATGCCTTGACCCCTGTTGTGACCACAACAGTCACTGCGGCCAAGAGAATAAATACTTTTGCTTAGTACCAGCTCTCCAGCTCCTGAGGAGGAGGGAGAGACGGGGAGTCCAGGGGTCTGGTGGAGGGGAGATTGCCAAGGATCTGCCTCCAGGATGATCAGCACCATTCAACTGATGTCTAATGGCACCTCCAGCACCTCCTCGGGTCACCGGCCACGAAGCCCACACTATCCCAGAGCTTCAGGTCCTGCCAGGGGAGACATGCATGTTCAGTAGTTGACAAGCCACAAGGTGGCATCCCAGGAAAAAAAATCAACTGGAAAAGGGCACTGTGTTGGAATCTTAGGTTTTCTGAAGTGACTCCAGGAACAGGGAAAGGGACTGAAGGTTTCTGTCCTAAGGTCTCTCCCATAAGTCAGAAAAATTATTCTTAAATTTTAGAAGACATAGGTAGAAGGGACCTTGGAGATCATTAAACCCCTCAATTTGCAGATGACTAGAAAAACTGACTTATCTAGGGTTACACAGATACTAAACTGCAAAGCCAGGATTTGAACCCAGACCCTCTGACCCCCAAATCCAGTAGATTTTTCCACTATACACACAAACTTCTCCTAGCTGTTTTTCCCAAAAGCAAATGGCTAGGCCAAGGCTTAATTATATGAGACACTGTTATCACACTACTTCCCATTCTCTTGAGATTATAAAAGAATCTTAAAAAATGAATCGAGTTTAGTTTCTAGTCAGGAGCCCTCCCCAAGAGTTTCTAGAGACCCAAATATGCCTTATCATTCCCCATCTATATGAAGTACTTACCATTCTCACCTCCGGGGGGGTGGGTAAAGTGAGGGAGCTGAGCCTTGCTGGCTGGCCACAATGGCTGTAGAAGAAAGACCTGGAGGAGCAAGAGAGGGTCTTACAGACCAATCTTCCCGAGGACCTCCTCTCTTGGAGGGATCACTAGATTTTGTTTTTCTAAATCCTGTCTTCTACAGAAGGAACACTCTTTCACTAAGTTTGGTGGTTGAAGATGACCAATTATTTTTTTCCCCAGTGTGGAACCTACTCCTTTATGTTACCTAAACTTTAAAAAGGTCTTTATTTTGGGAATCTGGACCTAATGACAACTTCAAGGGAGAAGGAAATACTCCCATTTATCCTTATCATGGAATGCCAGAGCTACACAGGATCACAGACATCACCTAATCCAATTTCCTTCTTTTATGTGAGGGGAAACAGAGTTTGAAAGATTAAGTGACTTACACAGGGTCACACAGGCAACCAATAATGGAGCTGAGAACAGAACCCTTGCAGATAAGCTCCCTCCTTGACTGGGGAGGTTTCCAGGGCTCTACATGAAGTTTAAAGATCCAGGGAAGGTACACTGCTGGCAGGCAACTCCAATGGTCAGTGGTTTTATAAGTGCATGTAGAAAGGTAGGTAGTGGGGAGGCCAGAGCTCACCTGCTGCATAAGGTAGGTTATACTGTGCAGGGAGAAGTGAGTACCCTAAGTGGTGGTGGTGGTGGTGTGTGGACATCAGGCGCTGAGAGGGAGAGGTTCGAGGCCGGTCTACACTCCTCTCACTTGAGCTGGCTCCCCCAACGCTGCTGCAGCCTCCGCCACTCCCTACCACCCCGCAGCCTCCTCGGTCTCTCTCTTGAGAAGTCTTCTCACTTATCTGGAAGGGAAAGCAAAACACAAAGCCTCAGACAGACAGACACATATGACTGTGGGTAAGGCAGGGAGAGACACCAAAGCCTCTCAGGACCTTCTGCTGAGTTCAATCAGGCAGTGGAACTGGGGGGTGATGGAGAAGCTTGGGGACTACACTTAAACCATGAAGCTTCAGAGACTCAGAACAGGAGGAGAGATTCCTGGTGGGACCAACATTAAGCCAAGAAGTGAAACTGTAGCCCCAGTTACCTTTCCTCTGTGGGACTGGCCAATGCCATCAAAGCTCTTACCGTGGGAGACTTGCTCTTGTAGTGACTGGCATGCTGTTGCAAGATGTCCAGGGCCTTGGACTCTGAGCTGGACTTGCAACTCACACTGGGGCTGGCTCTTGCCTTGTCAGCATCTTCACCCCCTGAGACCTTGCTACCATAAGGGGAGAAGGAATAGCTGGAGGGCAAATAGGAACCTAGGACAGGAAAAACAGTCATGAGGCAGGGGGAACCTTTCATAAGGCTGGGTCCCTGGGTACCAGCTGCACTGGATTTGGCGCAAATGATACCATGGCTAAGACTGCTGGCTAGGTTGAATTGGTTGGCTGGTAGAAAGCTCTTGGAAGGGAGGTACAACCCCTGGAGCTCCTCAATCAAACTAGCTTAGCTAAAACTTAAACTTCCCTGGGAGGAACAATGCCAACACGATTCTAAGAGGCAAGGGATGCTGGTTCAAAGAGATATTCATTCGCTTTCCCCCAGGTAACTTCTCCATATCTGGCTTGGCCCCATGGACCCATCCCAAGAATTCCTGGGAGAGGGTTAGGGGGTTGAAAAAGGAAGAAAGGGATTGTATTTTATCTATTTAGAAAATCTGGCTATTTCTAAGTCTGCCTGGAAATGTCTTAATCATGAATGATTTTGTATGGCTATGATGAGTAAACAAGGACAAATGGGGAAAGGGGGACCCAGTGTGGGGTAAGAGAAGGAGGGTTATGGTAGCTAAGACATTTCTTGACGGCTTCACAAGCCTTTCGCTTGAATATAAGTCAAGTCAGCAAGCATTAACAAAGGATTTACTTTCTACCTAGTGTTCTTCCTATCAGTTAGTATAGGGAGGTTCTATATATGGGCTCCACAAATGTTAGAGCTGGCTGAATGGGTTGAAATGTGACCTCATTCTCTGATTTTTCTGAATGTCTACAGTACTCACTGTATATTGCATAGGTTCACCCTTAATTTCTTGAGTTGTACCTTGAAGGCTGAGATTATCTTTTACTTCTTTTAAAGACCCCCAAGTGCCCCAGCACACTATATGGGCTAAAGAAATAAGTATACCTCCTGAACCGAAATACAAATCTCTGCCTATTTCTGAGGGAAAGTGGTCATGATGGGGAAGGTTTTTCTCTTCAGTCATCAAGGCGCATAAACAAATGCCAATCAGGTAACTGAGGCAAGGGAGGTAGGATGGGGAGTAGTTCATACAAGTGGTAATCAGAACCATCTGGCTGCGGAGCACTGGCAGCCAGTTCTGGATAGGAAGTTGGTTAACAGCTGGCACATAGAGGCACCTCACAGGAAGATACCTTTCTTTATAAATGAGATATTATCTACACCATCCATCCCTGACCATGCTAAGGACTGGTCAAGTAAATAATTGTAAATCTGTACTTCTATTTCCCTGATGCTTTGGTGCCATACCTGGGTAGTTCTGCATCATGACAGCAGGCATGCCTCGGTAGCTGGGATGGTTTGGGTCATAGGATTGGCTGTAGGAGTAGCCGTGCATATAGGGAATATAAGACTGATGCTGGGTGAGAGGGGAAGATACAGGCACGTGGACACTGGGCCGGGGCTCTTTGGCCCCAAGACGGGACTCTTCAGAGGGGGGCAGTTTACAATCGCCACTTGTGCTCTCTTTCCCATCCTCCTTGGGGACAGAGTCTTTACTTCGACTTCTTTCCTCCTTCAACTTTCGGTCCCGTTCCTCCTTCCACCGCTCATCTTCAGACTTGATATCTGAGTACTTGGCAGGATAAACGTATGTCCACATTCGAGGTTCTGTCTCCTGTAACAACCAGGGGTTAGGGGTTGGATGGAGTTAGGGAGAAAGAAACCTGATTCAGTCCCAGGTCAGAGTGGAGATACAAGGACAAATCAGGAACCAGATTATGGGAGAGCAAGGCTATGTTGGCCTTTATAGTTCTCCCCTCAGAACTTTAACCCAGACAACCCTACTCCATTTTTATGCAAAAGACAAAGATAAGGGAAAAGAAACAAAGGTAAAAAGCAAGAAAAAGAAGAGACCATGTCAAAAGGGCAAATAAGGAAAAGGAGATGATTTAGGAAAATATCTTCTGAAAATAGGGATTCTCCCTTAACAGGTATTCTGTGTCACCCCTGATCCTTCTCTCATAGAGGAGAAAGGTATGAGTATATAAGTTAGGAAAGAGAGGCAGGACAGTGAACACAAAAGTGGAGAAAAATGTTGCTCATCTGTTAACCCAGGGGATGGAAGCTATTTTATCCTAACTCAAGGGCAAGGTAAATTCTTAGTTCCAATTCTGTTTCCTACAGTATTCTGTCAGCAGTGACTAGGAAAAGGAAGAATTATTACCACCATACTTCACAGAAGCGAGGAGGTGAAAATCATGAGACAAAAGAAATTTCAAACACATGAGGACAGTTCGCTACAGCTGAAAGAGCATTAGACTAGTAGTCAGGAGACCTGGCTCTACTCCAAGATCTGCTACCAAACTGCTGTATGACCTTGGGCACATCACTTAACTGTTAGAGAACTGCAGAATTTTGGAGAGTGATGGCATTTCAGAGATCGCCAAATCCAGTCCCCTCAATTTACAGATGAAGAAACAAACTTAAGGTTCAGATAGGGAAACTGACTTAATTCAAGGCTACATAGTTAAGCTAGTGGCAAAACCAAGGCCAGAACTCTTTCCACTCTCCCATCCTGCCTCTATCAAATGAAAATCAAGAGTCCTTGCCTTAGATACCTCCCTAGAAAACTCAAAAGAGGTGATGTGACAGTATTTTCAAAGTCTGGAGGTCTTATCAACCAATAAGAGAGACTATGATTTGTGCAATTCTTGCATGAGAGCAAAATGAACACAGGGACAGCAATGGGTAAGGAGGGAAGGGATGGAGAGGCTGTCAAATAAGAAAAGACTTCCAGCGAGTTACCTGTCGGTACCAGAGCACTGGGTCCACATCTGTCGGCCGGCCACACTCAGTGGCTGCTTTGGAGTCTGAGGCCTCTTTGCCCAGGTGGCTGGCCTCGCTCAGTTTCACCTTGAGTCCCTCGGCAGCCTGGCTGGGGAGTTTGGAGGAGTCCTCCAGCTTGGGGATGATGACTGACTTGGCAGGATCGGCCCCTGGCTCTTTGGCCTTACTGGGTCCCGACTTCACAAGGTCTGTCAAGCTTGGGGCCTTGGTGAGTGTTGGTGGAAGCGATGGCTTCTGTTTCCACTCCTCCTTGAGAGCGGCCTCACGTTCCTTCAGGCTCAGCTCCACCTTCTTCTCCAGCCCCCGTTGCTGCTCCAAGCTCTGGCGCTTCTGTTGTTCTTCATACTGTTGGCGGTACGCTGTGTTGGTGCTGAGAAGGTGGCTATGATAGCTCTGGTCACTGTAGCCATAAGGCGGAACGTAGGCGTACTGGTTATAATACAGTGACTGCATGTACATGTTAGGGCGCTGCTGGATGACAGAAGGCTGCTGACTTGAACTGCTCAGCTCTGGTTTCTTATCCTCACAACCTTCATTCTTTACTTTTGCTTCAGCGTTCTCAGGTTCCTCATCCTTCTTTACCTTCAATGACTGGCTCTCAACTCCAGTCTGGCTGGTGGGGTTCAGAGTCCCTGGACTGGACTGTGGGTAGCCTGGAGAATAGTAGGTCTCAAAGCCTTGGTAATAGGGAGAGTCTTTGCTCTGGGGCTGAGGTGGGAAAAGAGTTTTCTTAGCCCCTTCTTTGACTAACTGGTCGGGGTCTTTTGATTTGACACTGTCCACCTTGCCTTCCCCATCTTCTCCAGCATCTGAGATGTCAGAGTATGCAGGACTGTTGTTCTTAACAGAACCAGCTTCTGCTCCATTCTGAGTGACCACATGTAGGGGAGTCATGGGCTGGGCAGGAGTTGTGCTATCCAACCGACTGCTGCTGCCAATGGAGGGACTGGGGGCATTATCTGTAAAGCTATAGATCTTGTCCGCCTCAGCTTTGATGCTGGCCAGCCGACTCTGGTGGGGGTCTGATGAGCCATTAAGGAGCCCTTCACTTTTGCTCCGATCATCACTGGATGACTCCCTGAACGGGCTCTTGCCTTCTTCACTTCGGCAAACCTTTCCAGGAGTCAGGGGGTTTTCAAGTTCCTTTAACTCCTTCTTCTTTTTTTCTTTCTTCTTCTTGTCCTTGGCTGGAGTCAGGGCAGGGTTGACAGTGAAAGGCTCTCCCATCACAGTAGGCTTAGGCTGAATGGGTTTAAGCTGTGGGCTGTTGGGCATGGCCTGGACGACCGTAGTAGTCAAACCAGAGGAAGAACCTGGGCTGGCTGCTGTGAAAGTGGCAGTCTGGAAGGTGTAGATCTGCTGAGGGGGAAGAGCAGGCGCAATGGGCCGAGCTGACTTTAAGCTCTTAGAAGGCATCTTTTCAGGTTTTGAACTAGAAGGTTTTTTAGATTTGTCCTTGTCCATACATCTCTTCTCCAATGAATCAAAGCCATCATTGCTTGTCTCATCCACAACTGAGGGACCATCTTCAGAGCCATCATTGGACAGAGTCCCTGGGTCTGTGTCACCTTCCCCACCCAATTTCTTCTTACAGAGACCCTTTGTGCTGAATTTGCTTGAAGGAGAGGGGCTATGGGGTTCTACCAGTCGGACTTTTGGGGTGGCTGAGCGGGCAGGGGATAGGGAGCCTTTCTGGGAGACGGAGGCACCATTACAGCTTCCAAGGTCTGTGTGCAGGGAGGGTTCCTCCCCATATTCACTGTCTCCATCAGCTTCTGGCTTGCTGTCATCATCTGTGTGTGCATGGGCCTGGTGGTACTTTAGGCCATTGATGTGCTTGTACTTCTTGTTGCAGTTTGGGTGGGGGCAGTCAATGAGGACCGGGGAGGGGCAATTTCTATCTAAGATAGCAGGCTCTACCTTGGCCCCAGGAAGAGGCCCAGTGGCTGAGCCCATGGAATTGGTTCGGACTCGCTTGCTCCCTTTTGAGTCCTCAGAGCTAGAGTTCAGCTCCATGTCAGAGAGGGGCTTATTTTTACGCTTGCTGGCAGAGGACGGGCTGGCCTTGACATCCTCAGTGGTCGTGCTTGGGGGAGGGCGGTGCTCTGAGGAATTCTGGCTGCCCCGGCGGCCTTTGCTATTGGCCCCTGCCCGGGTCTTGCTGCTGTGGCCGGTCCCCTTGCTGTCGGAAGCTGCAGCTGTCTCATTTACTGGTGTGTTGCTGTTGGGACGCATGCGCTTACCTCTGCCTCGGCCGTTGCGCATCTCCAGGTCGCTGGTGGGGGAGTCACAGAACCTAAGTAGTGGCAGTAATAAAACAGTAACAATAACAGAAATCATAACTAGCTTTCAGATAGCACTGTGCTAAAGAGCATCGTACACATGATCTCCCTTATCTTCACAACAACCCTGAGTGCTGTTATCCCCATTTTACAGTTGAGGAAACTGAAATAAACAGAGCTGAAGTGATTTGCCCAAGGTCACACAGTTAAGAAACGTGTGAGGCCAGATCTGAGCTTCCTGACTGCAGGTCCAGAACTCTATCCACTGTACCACACAGCTGCCCAGCCAAGAAGCAAACAGCTGTTGTTAGAAACAGAAAGTCAGCTTAGGGGAGCTCTGTCTCCTGGCTGGTTAACAGCTGCCCATAACTAAGGCCCAGCACAGAAACGGAAAAGAACGAAAGCCTTCCTACTTTCCTCTCCAAGGAAGTCTTTCACCCTTATTAAATAACAATGGCCGGGGACACTGTTGCACTGTGGTTCTTAGTTTGTGGCATGTTACTAAGCTCTGAAAACCTAGTTAGTTTTCAATTATTCCCCCCAATCAGCACATACAAAGTCATGGAATTTTACTGGCTAACCACGACTACAATGTCATCATCATCATTGGTAGCATTTATGTAGCACCCTCTGTGTGCCACAACACCGTGCTATGCCTTTATAACTATTTCATCTGATCTTCACAACTCTGGGAAGTTGACACTATTAGGATTCCCACTTTTCAGAAGAGGAAACTGAGGCAAGAGGGGTTAAGTGATCTACTCATGGAAAAATAGTTAGGAGATGTCTGTGAGGCAAGATCTGAACTCAGGCTTGCCTAATTGTAGGCCCAGAGCTTTTATACACTATGCCACCTACAAGCCTGTACATTCCTCAAAGTACCATACTATGAAGTGTCCAAGAAAGCTCCAAACAAGGTTGTGGAGTTCACGTATTTAGAAATTTCTCCCCAGGATGGACCCCTCTTTGACTCACCAATCCCAAAGTAGTTCTTCAAGATACTCTGAATACTGCCTGTAAGTAAGGCAGGGTTTAACTTATTGATTTGAAGAGTCTTTTGGTTTTCTTTTCCCAGAGGGATCTTCCAGAGAGTGCAGCTCCAACCTTTCCTCCCAGATTCAAAAGGAATAGGAAGTCTGTGCCCTATTTTTTTGGAAATGGCTTAATTTGCTGCCTGGATTCAGTCTATCTGTTGAACTGATAGTCTACAAGCAGCTTCCAATATATCCAGGCCTCAAAAGAGCATGCAGCATTGTCTAATTTCTCAGAGAGCTGGGAAGGACTAAAAAACCCTTTCAAACAGTTTCCTTTGTGGAATATTACTGTATATTCCATGGAACGGTTGTTGGTTAGGTGGAGTCTAAGGGCATTTTCTTGATCCCCTAGTTTTTGACCTAAACAGGGCACCAAAATCAATGAACAGGTTAGGAGGTGCCTTCTGCTAAAACAGAACTCAAGGAAGCTAAGGGACCACTATCCTATGCTGAGGGAATATGAGAGGCATTGTGTTAAAGTCTAATGTTCCCTATCTATGTTGCCCCAATAAGGTGAGATACAGAGTCTACATCTCACTAACAGTTGTTCAGTGGCCTCATGCTGGGTCACCTGGAAGAAACCTACTGTCAGTGAACATTATTCAAGTACTATTTACTACATTCCATACTACACATTATAAAACAAGAGTAGTCAGCCTGAAAAAGTATAGGGACAAGAACTCACCAGCATCATTAGCAAAAGATTTTGATAATATTTCTCTGGTTTCTTATTCTTGAAAGTTTTTAAATCTAACCTCCTTAATTTTTAAATAGTTGTTTAATGGTCTGTTGTTGATTGTGATGTTCCTGATGTCTTTAAGCTGTCATAGCATTTTGTTTCCTTTCAATTCAATTACCTTCAGCATGCATTTATTAAAGGCTTGTGTGCTCTGCACTAGGGATTCCAAAGATAAAATAAAAACAGTTCCTGACTTCAAGGAGTTTACATTCTACTAGAGGGCATCACATTATTTTTTAATCATGGCACTGTACTGCTTTTCTTCCTTTATGTTTGCTTCGGAAAATACATATTAAATTCTAAAATGCAACATGCAGACCTATTCCTGTATGTGAATCACTACTTTTATCCACCATAAAACAGGGGAGGTAGGCAACCTTCTCGGCCTAAAGGCTATGATAAAAAAGAAATGGAATCTCAATAAACAGTTACAGTTAAATATCTGTGTGTATGATCTGCACCAGATGGGTATGAGGAACTAGGCTTGCAGGGTATAGAGCATACAGGCTGGATAAAGGTTACAAGGCACAAGGTATAGAAAAGGGCAGAGATCTTAGTATCTGCCCAGCTCCAGTCCTCAGAGAGAGTCATACTTAATTTTCTTTTTTTTTAATTCAATTTTATTTTCAGCCCTCAATTTTCTCCCTCCCATATCACTAAAGAACCTCATTACAAACAAATATAGTCAAAACAAATTCCTGCAATTATCTATGTCAAAAAAAATAAAAAAAGGTCTCAATCTGTATTCTGAGCCCATCCCCTTCCTACCTGAAATGGAGGTGATATGTTTTATCACAAGTCCTCCGGAACTCTGATTGGTCATTGAGTTAATGAAAAGATCACAAATCCTTCAAAGCTGTTTGTTTTTACAATATTGCTCTTACTGTATAAACTGTTCTCCTGGTCCTGCTCACTTCACTCTGCATCAATTCGTATCAATCTTCTCAGGTTTCTCTGAAACCATGGCCCCTTCTTTTACAATGCAACAATGTGGTCTCGTCACATTCATATGCCATAACTTATTCAACCATTCCTTAACTCATAGGCATCCTCTCAGTTCACAATTCTTTAAAACTATGAAAACAGATGCTACAAATATTTTTGTACAGTTAGGTCCTTTTCTTATTTTCTTTGAACATTTTGGGATATAGGCCTAGTAATAATGCTATTTTGGGGTAGGCACAGTTTAATGCTTTTGGGGCATATTATCATTTCCTTTCCAGGACAAGCTAGATCAGCTCACATCTCCAGTAATAGATCAATAACACCCCTGTTTTCTTATAGACCTTTTAGCATTTGTTTTTTTCTGTCAACTTTGCCATTCTGATGGGTATGAGGTGATATCTCAGAACTATTTTAATTTGCAATTCTCTATTATTAGTAATTTAGAGCATTTTTTCATATAGCTACTGACAGTATGGATTACTCCTCTCTGAAAACTGCTTATTCATATCTTTTGAATCAATTTACTATTTGTGGAATGGAATACTTGTTAGTCTTATAAACCGACTCAGTTCCCTAAATATCTTAGAAATGAGAGTCTTATCAGAGGAACTTGTGGCAAAGAATTTCCCCTCTTCCATTTCCTTTCTCTTTTCTAATCTGAGTGGCATTAATTTTGTTTATGAGAAAACTTTTTAATTTTATTTAATCAGAAGTGTCCACTTTACTTGTGAATCTCTATTATTTGGTCATGAAATCTTCCCCTATCTATGGATCTGGAAGGTAATTTTTTTTTCACATTCCTCTGTTTTGCTTATTATGGCAACTTCCTTATACATAAATCATGTATCTATTTTGAACTTATCCTGATGTGAGATACTGTTCTATATCTAGTTTCTGCCAGACTGCTTTCCAGTTTTCCCAATAATTTTTGTTGAACAGTGAGTTTTTTGCCCCAGTAGCTGGGATCTTTGAGTCTCTCAAATACTGTATAATTTACTTCTGTATTTTGTGTACCACTTCCACTAATTAACCTCTCTATTTCTTATCCAGTACACAAATGTCTAGATGATTATGACTTTATAGAGGAGTTTAAGACATGATACTAATAATCACTCTGAAATCTTCCCACTTTATTCCCCCATTCATTCTTGACATCTTGACCTTTAGTCCAGATGAATTTTATAATTTTTATAAGCTCTATAAAGTAATTCTTTGGTAGTTTGATTGATATGGCACTGAATAAGATTAACTGGCTTGGCCTACTCCTAATCAATCAGTATTTTTCTACTTAGATCTGCCTTCATTTGTATAAATCAGACCTGATTTTCACTAAATAGCTAAATAAAAGAGAGCTCACCTGGGGGGTGCCCAATCATGACGCGTGCAGTCAAGAAGGGTGCCTACGTAAGTCTTGTTCCTCCATGTCACATTCACCACCAACATGCCTAGAACACAAAGAAGATTTAGACACAGATGTTGATGCCAAACTTCCAACTACTGGGGAAACCATATCTGTCTCAGTAGTATCCTGGATTGCAGGAACTCATGTAGTGGGCCATGGTAATTTAGGCTGGTCGAGAGCTAGCTCTAATGACACTGGAGCTTCTAACAGATAATTAGAAGAAACACAAATTTCTTCATTCTGGAAAGCACATGGGCTAAATGAAGGTAAACTGAGGCTGAGGACACAGCTACTTGCTGTGTAACCCACAGCAAGCTATCTTCTAAGAACATTAATTTCCACATACACAAAAAAGGGATAGTGATACTTTGTACCTTGTTTTAGTGTGTGTGTGTGTGTGTGTGTGTGTGTGTGTGTGTGTGTGTGTGTGTCTGTCTGTCTCTTTTTGCCACTGGTTCAAAATGTTCCATTAACACTCACAGCATCAAAGCCCTACTTGCACAATTACAGGGCAACAGTATTCCCTATGCTAATTTTCTATTTAGTACAGAATTCTCTAAACAGAGAGGAAGTGTACAAAGCATTCTGTGGAATTGAATAGAACTCAAGAAAACAAGCACAAGGATCCTATTTTACATGAGATGGATATGGAAGACAGATTATGAACTAAGGACTCTAGGATCACAAAGCAGAGAACATCCCTTTAATAATATGGTCACATCACTAGCAAAGGATGCGTATATGTCTAGTTCTGGGATGAGAATTTAGGCTGCTTTCACTAAACAAAAGGCTAGGAGGAGGAATTCAAGAAAACATTATTTTAACAGGAAGCCTCAATCATTAATGACACTAGAGTGGAACAGAATTTTAGCTTCATTAGTAGATAACCACTTTTTCTTATAAGTACCTAAAGCCTTCATCCCAGATGGAACAGGCGCTCTAAAATGAGTAGCCAGAAGGCACCATTAGGCTGAGAGGTTCCTGTGCTGAAGGGACCAAAATAGTAGCCCCTTTTTCTCAGGTCTCTTTGGACAGCACCTCAACCTCTAAGAAAGCAATTATACTAAATGATTTCTAGCCATTAGCAGAGTGAACTCAAGTGGATGTTTCCTCCCAGAGATGGGCTGCTCTGATTACTGCATAACTAATCTGACTAAGAGTAAAGTCCATTGAGTTGAATACATTTATCTGAGCAAGGTAAGATTCAGATTGGCATCTCATTTACAAGGGCAGACTAGTGCAACTGCAAAAAGAACAGGCACACAATTAAAAGATGAATGTATCTCCCAGCCCTGAAACAGTTGGGAGTGAACACATGATTATCAATCTGGGTATTTCTCCTAGTGTAATCTGCAAACCAGAGAAATAATGAATGAGTGGAAAAGGAGATCAGGCCACAGTGCTGAGAAGGGAGGAGGGGAAAACCTAATATGGATAGACAGATTTGGGTGTCCTGTTTAAATGTCAAAGCACACAACTCTTCCCCTCTCCCCCAATTGTAAATCTCTTTTCAGGGCCCTGAGACTAGGCAATAAAAAGTACAGAAAGAAAAAAAAAATCAGAAAATGATACTGGACAGACAACTTTTTTGTCAGAGGATGACTAAAGGGAAGCAAGGTTAATTTAAACAGAGGAAAATAGGCCCACATTTTGGAATACTTCCTGTTACAAATGGTACTTCACCCCATGAAGATGTTGATTTGTTTAAGGATAAGAACAGTGTTAAAGCAATAAATGATAAATAGTATTTTGTATTTCACTATGTAGTTATTCTCATAATCACTAAGGACCTTCCAGACATGATCTCATTAACCATCATTTTGTATTAGAGTGGTGAACATTCTTCCTCCTTAACAGACAGTAACCCTGAGGCAGAGAAGAGGAAGTCACTTGTGGGAAGGCAGGCAATGGCTTCTGCTTGGTCTTAAGAAATATTCACCTCAGCAATGAAAGATCCAAGTTAAACACATTTTTTTTTTTAAGCAATATTTCAAGAACTAGGTTAGTGTGATAGGACTTCCCTCTGACAAAACTGTTAAAGTCTGTCTTGGGGCTTCTGCTACCCCTTTCTGAGAGGCTTAATTCTCTCATGCTTTTTTTCATCTCTCACCACCCTAGCAAATCTTATCCTCAGAAAATGACGTGAAAGCTGTACACATGGAAGAAAAGCATATACTGATGGGTAGGGAGAGAAGCCACCTCAGAAATCCCTCCTTCCTACTGCTTAGCCATAAAAGTTCTTCATAGGAAGTATCTCTCTTGGGACAAATCTCCTAATCAAGCAATTAATCAACATGTACTATGTGCCAGGAATATATACATATGTAAGGATACAAAAGTATATTTTATGCACTTATTCATGATCATGTGGGAAGGAGATTATTCAGTGTGAATGAATTTTCTACATAACTGACATGTGGATAATGAACTGGGTAAAGAAAGCGATCTGGACAGCATTTGAGAAAGTGTCTGTCACTTTCAATGATATGGAGCTCTTCTTTGACACAAAGAGATTGTTGTTTTTCTTAACAACAATATTTTCCCAGTCATACTGTATGGCTGCTAATCATGGGACACTTTGATCTTCAAAAATTTTTTAAAAATCCAGGGCTCTCTAAGGGAATGGAGATGAATGATAGCACACTTGTAGCTTCTTACTACGTACAGTACTGATGACTTGGATAAAAGAAGTGGTCTAAGAGATCTTCCAGGAAATGTACAACGGGCAAAGTTAGGTCAGTCATATATTAAAGAAGCCAAAGGATACTTGATGTCCATGAAGTTTTTAACGTTCCAGAGGAAGGCCCTGGCATACTGCCCAAATCTTTTAATGGAAGACTCATGAGAAGAACTACAAGAATCCATCAATAAAATGGAAAGGTATGGATGAATTGAGATCTTCGTACTGGAAGGGGTACCCAAGGCTATAATTGAACAGATTCAATGAAGTATTAGCATATTCCTTTTTAAGTGCCAAAACCTAAAAATTCATCCACTTTGGATACATTTTTTCTAGAAGGTATTACATGTTTTCCTCTCAAGAAGATAGGAAGAAAAAAAATACAAACAATTCTCAACTTAAAAGCCTGCTAAAGCGTAAAACTGTATTGACTCTTGGGATATTTTGTATAGTAGGGGAGCTGTTAGTTCACTAACTCAATAAAATAATGTTATAAAGAATGGTTTTAGGTGTAGTAGAAATGTATTTAACCTTAGGGTTGAGTTGTCTTTTGCGGACTAGCATGAGAAACTAGCTACCATTTATAACACTTTACATGGGAAATTAAAGTCTGAGGCTCTAAATAAAGGACTTTATTTAATTTTTCCTTAAAAACTCAGGGTCTGTTAGTGTACTGAACTGTAATGTGTTTAGGGACTCAAGAGGTCAGTCGGGCCATTTGCTATTATACTATATGGCCCCATGGCTATATGCTTTAAAAAAAAAATTTCATTTTTCTCAATTTTTTTTAAGTTAACGAGCATTTATTTTCATGCCCTTCCCACCCTCAATGAAAACCGAAAACCTTAAAATAAATACTATATTGTGCTTTTTAAAAATAATTTTTATATCTCTTTCTGAAGTGAGCTATAACCTTTGATTAAGTTAGAGATATGAGATAATCAAAACTTCATATAAAATAAAAATATTAAGGTTTCAATTTCAGACCTTGTAGCCCCTCCTGCCTGATTTCATGGCCTCATTAATTATATAATCCTTCCTAATATTGGTTGTTTATCCCAAAGTCAATGTTGGGAATGCTGTTGTACATAGTAGGCAAAGGACTCAGTCACTTTAAGCACCAAGTTCTGGAAGACTGCCTACAATTTCATTTTGTCAGCAACTGTAAGGCAGGCAGTTTGGATACTATGCACTGAAAGTGTGGAAAGAACCAATGACTTATTTTTATTCCTTATTTGGGATCAAACCTCAATACAAAATGAAGGCATTTTGGTCAAGAACTGGGCTCATGCCTATAAAATGCAATGGAGAATCTAAAGTGGTTGGCATCTTGTAAAAGGGGAGATAAAAAAATAATGGTTATAAATTATAGTCACAAAAGCCTTTTGCCTTATTAGTAGTCATTCAACCTAAACTGCTAGGGACCTTCTCCATGTTAAGGACTAGAAAACTGGAAACCAGCCAAGTCTACTGCTGCTAATGGCTGGCCTTCTGGGCAACCTCTTGCCTTGCTGGAACTCTAAATTCTAAGTACTCTGGCTATTGGCAAACAAGATCCATCCAGGCTCACTTAACGAATAACTGTGGGTTGGAAGTAGAGGAGGAAACAGAGCAGTCTTCATATGTCATCTTGGTCAATCCAACTTGGTTTTTAAATAAGAAATTTGATGGATCTGGCTGAGAAATCCATCAAATTTCTTATTTAAAAACCAAGTTGGATTTATCTATTCTTTAGCCTTATTGCCACTAATCAGATCCTTAATAATTAACTTTTGGGCTGTTGTAATATCCTTCAAGTCAGTCTCTCTAGTGCTAATCTCTTCCTCCCAAATGTAATGATAACATAAATTTGCCTAAAACATTATTTTCACAATTGGTCAACAAGCATTTCTTGAACCCAACACTAGATTCAATATCATGAAGGGTACAAAGGCAGTGTTAGTCTCTGCCAGCTTTTAAATCACTACAATAGGGCTTACACATTTTGGAAACAAAAATAATATAGAATACTTGATAAAAGACTGCATATGATTTAAGGATTATAAATGCTTTAGGAGGTCAGAGAAGGAGTTGATAAGGAAGGACCAGAACTGTTAGAAAATTAAGATGGCTGGGAGACTTGGGCTGAACCCTTAAGTATTGCTAAGATTTAGAGGCCAACAGAAAGAGGGGAGAAGTATCCCTAATGGAGGAAATAGCAAGATCATTCGGCTGATGAGAAAACCACCACTGTGACTAGACAGGAGGTAGGTTGTGAAGAGTTTTAGCAAATAAGGTTCAATATGTACAATGAGGACAGATAGAAGAAGGCCCCATGTAGTAAAGAGAAGTTACTGGAGATTTCTGAGTAAAGGAATGAATATTATGAACTAATTCATAGTTAAGATTATCAAGTTACTTAAGAACTTAAAATTGATGCCACAAAAACAAAAACCACTCCCATAAAACAAAACTCACCAAACCAACTAGTGAGCTTCTTGAGGCGGAGAGGTACCCTTCCTTTGTAACCTGCCATCAGGCAAAACAGTGCTAAGCATATAAAAGGAACACAATTGAAATGAGTCACAGGTGTTAAAAGGAGGGTCTTTTTCCCTTGGACAGCAGAAACACAATCCATTCTGTGGGAATAATATTTGCCATAAACTTTCCTGATTATGGGTGGTTGAGCAGCTATATTAGATGAAAGAGACAGGCCACTGAAACACTGTCTTTTGGAAGGCACATCTATTTACATAAAGAGGTTATTTTATTGTTGTGTTCCACCTCGATGGAGATGACTTCCAAATCACCTAGCCCTACTTTCCTCTTGACTTTGACTGCCTCTATAACCAACTCCCTATTGCATATCTTCACCAGGATGTTCCACAGGCACCTCAAACTCAACCTGCCGCTTCCTCCTCCTTCCTCCCTTCAATATTTAATTAGTTGCCAAGTCTTGTTGATTATACCTTCCCAACATATGTCTCATCTAACCCCTGCTAATCACTCACATAGCTAACTAGGACCCTAATTCAGATCCTCATCACCTCTCACATGGACTATTGCATTTCCCTCCTGATTTCCTAGGCTACAGCTTCTTTCTTTTCCAATCTATTTTCTACCAAGTCAAAGGATATCCATTCCTAAAGCATAGGCATACCTAGAACTATGGTGTGTAACACTTCCCCCCCATCTTTGCTCCAACTCAAGAAGCTTTAGTGGCTCCCAAATACCTCTATAGTAAAATATAAACTCTGTTTTGCAGCATTCAAGTCCTTCATACTCTGGCTCTAACATTCTCCCCAGAGGGATTTCACATCACTCTCCTTTGTTCCATCGAAACTGGCCTTCTAGCTGCTCCCTGTACATGACATTCTATCTCCTGTCTTTGTGTGGGCTCTTCATCTGGAATGTCCTTTTCCTTCTATCATCTGCCTCTTGGAACGAATTCCTAGCTACCTACTGACAGGACTGACTGACTCTGAAAGAATAAAATTTTCTACACAAGTTGTTTCCTAGTCCCCTTTGTTGATAATTTTTTGTCACCCCTCCCTGAAATGTCTTTGTATTTACATTATGATATATTAAGCATAAGGTATATCTGAGTATTAGATTATTTATTTCCATTTTCTAGAATGAAAACTCCTTGGAGACGGGTACAGGTCTTTTGGACTTTGTTATCTTCAGTACATTTTGCTACATAGTAGGTATTTAATAAATGCTTATTCAATTAAACTGAACTGAAGAGAAAAAGGCACTGAAAATAGCACTGTGGATCACAGAGGTTATTTAGCGAGTGAACCTATATAATGATTAGTACGGTTCCAGTTGCTGCTCAACACAGACTTATTTAATGCAATTGAAGTAGTTAGAAAAAAGAAAAATTTGGTGTAGAATAAGGGTTGTTATTGTATTAATCAATTATTCAATAAATATTTATTGAGCACTCCCACCTCACATTCTCCCAAATGTCAGCTCCTCAGCGGACGGGAATACTTCATTTTTGTATCCTAACTGCTTTGCACATAGCAGGTACTTAAAATATCTGGTAAATTTAGCTTGTTGAAGTATACCTTCTAAGTGACAGAGGCAACAAGAAATATACTTTCTCTCTCCACCCCTACCCCACCACTATCACTACTATGCAATAAAGGATAATTTAAATAAGTGGTACAGACCAGAAGAATGCCACACCTCACCAGATCACTGAATGTGAGGGATAATAGTTTAAAGGACTGCTGGACTTCTTTCTTTAAGTAGTTCCTAATGCCTCCATGACTCTTCAGTGTCCTATTTGTAAAGTGGGAGGAGGGGAGAGAGTGTTGAAGGAGATGCCGGCATTCTGTAATTCCTGTCTGCATTTCCAAATGGTACCAGGCAGAAAAATTATGATACGAAGACAGTGGAGTAGTAGTGCATTAGAAATGATGAATACCAGGAATTCAAAAAAACATGACAAGTTTTATATGAACAGAAGCAGAATGAGATAAGCAGTCATAAGAAGAACATATAGAAGGATTACAACAACGGAAACGGAAAGAACACTTAAAAAAAGATAAACACGAAATAAATGAAAAAACAACACCAGTCACAAAGAACAGAAAATGAAACATTCCGACTCCTCCATGGCATAGGGTGCAAGATAATTACTTAGTCAAGAATACTGTGTATCTTGTCAGATAGAATCAATGTGTCAGATGTTTTTACTTCATTTTTTTGTCACAAAGGAGGGGGCAAAGTTCTAAATGACTGTGATGTAAAGAAAAAGAATATGCAACAAGACATTTAAAAAAGAAAAAAGGAAATCAATTTCTTTGAATTTAACCAGCTAAATTGATTGCTTCCACTCTGTGGCCCAAGTGACTTGTCAGCCCTTGACGTTTCCCATCTTCTCTTCTCCTGAAGCCCATGCTTCGGCCAAATCGGACTACTCTTCCCTAAAACAAGCCCATGTGACACCTTACTGAGCAGGTAAACCCAAGAGCTCTGGGAATAGCAGGATACCCCAGACCCACCAGCTGCTACAATCTGCCTTCTTCCCCTAAAGCCATCATCTTAAGGGAGCAATCTTTGTGGAGAAACAAATTAGTTATTTGCCTCTGCAGGTACTTCCATTTCAGCAACTAAAGACCCTGAAAAGAAAAATTCTCACCACTAATCTCTGAGGCATTATTATCAAATGATTCAGCATCAGAAATATATATGGTTTAATCCACTGGAGATACCTGATAAGCTTAATTACATCACCTTTGCCAATGAACCCTAAGGATCACTGGCCATTTTCCCTCTGACATGTAACTCAAATCTCTAGCATGCCATAGACATGAGCCTTGGAAGCAGGGCCTGCCTTGCTTTTTCTACTTGTTTCCTCAGTGCTTTGCACAGTCAATACTTAAGCAAATGTGCTCATTCATTTATGCTAGTATGATACAAGAGAAAGCAGGAATAACCATTCTGACCCCTCCTCAGGGTCAGTAATGGAAGCCAGAAAAGATGAGCTCTAAGGTACTTTGCTGCTTGAAAATTGGTATTTTTCCACTTGAATGTTATCCTCTCTCATTTCTATCTACTGAAATCCTAGCTATCCCTAGCTCAAGTCTATGAAACTATACCCCACAAAGAAATCTCAATACCCAAGTGATTTCTGTTTCATCTTTGGGGGCATCTTCCTTGTATCACTTTTCTTTACAATGTATTGTAGTTAGTTGGAGTGTGAAGTTTCCCTTATTAGACCGTAAGCTCCTTGAGGGCCTAGGCTTTGTCTTATTCTTCTTTATAGTAACCAGAGTAACTATCAGCACAGGCCCTGCAAATAGCAGGTACTCAAAAAATGTTTATGGATGAATAAATGATAAATGAATGGAATTAATTTATGAGTGACCCAACAACTCACTGAATCTTTACTAACTTAAGAGCCCTTCTTGAGTTTTTAATAACTAGAAAGCCCTGAGAACTAAGTGTAGATTCTGAAATATTACCAAGAAATTTTAATTAGAAAACATTAAATCCAAGTAGTCCTTTAAATCCTCACTACCAATGTTAATCACTATTAATCAACAGATCAAAGGAAAAAGGGCTGGGGATGGTATAGCATAAGGAAAGGAGTATGACTATTAGTTACTGCTGATCATATCCTCCTAGTAATCAACTATATTAGGCAGCAGGAACCTAATGGAAACCTTTTCTCTATCTGAAGCCCCAAGAGCACTGCTCATCTGAGAGCTGGTTCCTATCTGCCCATTCTTTATAACCCAGAAGCTGGTTGGCTTCTGTAGTATAGTAATAGAAATAATAGAAAAACCTGGGCTCTCGTGTAAATTCCAGGTTCTAAGGATTTCTTCTTGCTGTTTCGTTGTTTTTTTTTTTAAATATGTGTTAGAATTTGAGGTGGTTGGGGTAAAGATAAGAACAAGAAGGAAGGACTTGGGAAATGAACAGTCAGATTCCACATCTTCCCTGACAAAGGACTATCTGCAGAAATCACTGCATGAGTATCTCAAAGATGCTCAGCATAATGCCAGCATATAGATGAAGCCCCTTGCTTGAGCAGTCCCTCTTCCAGCTATGTCTTCTTTGCAGTAAAGAGGAGTTGAGTAGGAGTTCACACTTCTTCTCTGACCCTTCTCAGTAGCCACTAACAAATCAACCCTAATTTGGTCAACAACCAAACTGATGATTAGTTGCTGTTATATCTACTGAGTTGATCTGTACTCATGATTTCCTTCCTAGAAGCATTTTCTAATGAATCTGCATACCAACAGAAATAGCATAACCCCAGAAAGAATGGTTTTCTCCTTTCTTTGAAAAACTATAGCATTCTACTTTATGTAGTATTTATATCAGGCCCATAGGCCTCAGGTTGTACAGGTCTGGTTTATATGGAATTTAACCTTGTACGACAGTTACTTGTGTCTTAGCTGACTACAGAGCAGATAGTGTCTTATAGAATCTTCTTCAAGAAGTCATCTCGGAAGCATCAGCCTTTATAAAGTCACCAAAGGCAAACCAAAAGCCCTTCATAAATCATGGAAGCAGAGCTACCTGCTTTTTAGCCTTCAAGTGAAAAAAAATAAAAAATTGTCAATAATCTACCTTTCTTGATCCAGTTAAAAGTCAACTCTAGGAAAAATTTCAACAGTCAGAGTTTGCCTTCAATATCCATCTCTCTCTGTGCACACTTTTGCTCGCGTAGATGGTGATTCCCTTATTCTCTCTTAAATGGCTTTGGCTTAACGGCTTGGAGCCCCCCTCAAAAAAGAGGATCTAGGAGCCATCCAAACATACATGTTGACTGAATAGGCTTCCTGAAACTCCAGACATTAACTTAGGCACTTAGTGCATATAGGACATATTTAAAAAGAGTAAAGATCCTTTTTTCTCCTTAAAGGAATTGGGAACATATTTTAGGAAGCAGAGCCTTTGGAAGCACTGACATACTCTACTCTATGTGGTGCCTGACGTAGACCTTTCTGGAAAACTTGCAGGTCAGGTAGCTAAAAAAAGACTGGCCCATGGTTTCCATGGTAGAGTGAGGGTGACACAAGGCCCTCTCTGCTTCTCTGGGAGTTGGACTAAAACAGTCCCCTTTTTCTAGGACCTGAAGCGTGTCCTTGTTTTCAGCATCGTTCCCCTTCACCTTTTCCTATCCCTGACAATGTACACATCTTAAGAACCCTGACACCCAACTCCCAGCATCTTTCCTGTCCCAAGATCCATCTGTATCACTGTTGCATCATTCCAGTCACTTCCGATTCCTTTGTAATTCATTTGGGATTTTCTTTGCAAAAATACTGGAGTGGTTTGCCATTTGCTTCTCCAGTTCATTTTACAGATGAGGAAGTGAGGCAAATAGGGTTGACTTGACCAGGGTCACATAGCTAGTGTCTGAAGCCAGATTTGAACTTAAAAAGACAAGTCTGACTTCAGGTCCAGCATTCTATCTACTGTGCCACCTATCTGCTTGCCATTCCTTTTGTGTACACTCTTAAAAAAAAAATCTTAGTATTTAACAATTTTTTAGATAGCTACACTCTCCTATTCAATATCTGGCATCCCATCATGAACCTCCTGTATTATTTCTACCAATAGTTATGAAGTACCTGATAAGAAAATCACTGGAATATATATTCATTTGTAGAAATATTATTGCAAATCTTTATTTGTATCTTTCCCTAGTACCTAACAAAGTAGACATACAATGTTTGGTGAATTAACTTGCTGGATAAATAAACCAAATATTAATGTAAGTAATCAACATGAAAAGGGCACTAGATTTTGACTCTGCCTGGAAGACTGGTAAGAGTTACCATTATGGTAAGACTTGAGGATATCAGGCTCTGCCGTTTCCTGATTCTGATTTCCCTTCACCCCAGAGCCTGTCACCAAACCCCTACATCCATCAACAAGGTCTCCAGCTCAGCTCAAATTTATCCCCACGATGTTTTCTGCTGATAGTGCCAAACTTCCAGAAGCACAGAGATGTTTACAGCTGTAAAGTTGTTATTGTAAAAGCAAGTCTGTGACAGTACAGGATTAGCAGGCTTTATTTTGTTTCAGAAAAATCATACTTTGCTGGATTTGTACCTTGCTTTCCTGAGGTTCCTTTTAACAAATAGCACCAGGTCAATTTTTCAGCAAGTCTTTCAAAACCTTTATAACATTTCAACCCAGAGTGAAGTTTGGAGTCAGTTCAAATTTTTGGCTTTTAATCACTTGTTGCTAGCCAATATTTGCTGCAAATTTCAAGACAGGCTTTCTCTGTGGATGAGAAAAGGAGAAGATAGTATTTTGAACATTCCTCTCTCCTTCTCATCCTCCTTCAACATCATGAGGGCATTTTATCCTGTCCACCACCTGATAGTAAAAAGAAAGTACCTGATACTTTCTTTTTAAAAACTTATTTTCAAGTTTTAATTCTGAATTTAGTACAAAAAGGGGGAAATTTCTATAAAGTGGAACAAAGAATACTATAATCACAAATCTTTGCCATACCACTTAATTTTTAAAAAGTAAATAATAAACTGCTTTCCAAACTGCTGGGCTTGATTGTGCTTTCTCTCTTCTATATACTTTAAAAAAAATGTTTTAATGGTCTCCCTTCCCTCACCATAAATACTCCTACCACCCCAATTAAAAAACAGAGAGGGAAAAAAGCACAACACCCTTGTAACAAATAAGCATAATAAAGAAAAACACACCATTTGATAGTTTGACTCCCTCATGCACTTAATCATATTATAATCTATAAAATAACTCATATTTGTATGTATATGCTTTAAGATTTCCAAACTGTATTTCTTTAAATAACTCTGTGAAGTAGATATTATTCTTATTTTACAGGTTAACGAGATTTGTTCATGGTCACACAATTATTAAATATCTGAACTAGAATTTAGACCCAGGGCTTCTGACTCTAACTTCAGCTCTTTTTACTCCACCTAATCTTATAAAACCTAAGTTTCTTGTAGTGCCAGGCAGAGGGAGGTCTTTCTGCATGTAGAAAATCCTTGATAATCCAAGTATGATTTTTCTAACACAAATATTAGATTTGGTAACTCAACTAACACTTTAACTCTACTGTGCTCTTACTGGAAACAATGAGGGATACCCATATGGGGTCTGTTACCTTGTTCCAACCATGCCATCCTTTCCCTGCCCTGCACCCTTCCCAATCAGATGCCAGGTTCCCATTCCGGGTTGCGCCAGGGGTTGAAAGGTACATTGAGCCATCCCACTGGTCTGAACTACTTTGCTATGCAGGTCCTTACCATTCCCTCCCTTCCACATTTTGCTCTGAGAAAAGTAACTCATACCTCTGGAAATAGAACTTCAGTTGGTCCAAGGCTCCATTCCCTATACTCTACCCCTTGCCTGATTACTACACCCTTAGAAGAGCTGTCTTCTTCCCTGTTAAAATGTAACCTCCTGGAGTGCACAGATGGTTTCTCTTTTGAATTTATGTCTAGTGCTTAGTACAGTGCAGGCATATAGTAAGTGCTTAATAAATGCCCATTCATCCATCCATCCATCCACCCTTATCCTCAGACCTTAAATGCAAAGAACAGCTCTGCCTTCTCTACTTGTGAGCACAGGGCTGAAGTATCCACCATGCCTATCACTGATGAGACCAGGGGGTTCAGTTATGGTTTGTTTTTTTTTTTTTTTTACAATTTCCTTTGTTAAATATTTCTCATTTACAGTTTAACCTGGCTCCAAGGAGTGTTGTGGGAACAACAGACTGGGACTCAAGAAGACCTGGAATTTTAGCTCAGACTTACAAGCTGTGTGGTCTTCAGCAGTGTCTTAACCTCTCTGGTTTCTCAGTCCCCTCATCTATAAAATGAGAAGGTTGGCCTTGTTTCCTTCTAAAGTCCTTTCTAGCTTGAAACACAGAATGCCATGAAATGCTTGAAGTTTCTGCTGAGTTATCTTTCCCAATTCTGAGAAAGCTCATTGACTTCAGGGAGGAATGAACACGCGTGCGCGTGCACACACACACACACACACACACACACACACTTTCTCTCTGGGATGATGGGAGCTGACATTTCTAGGTGCTAAATACTCAAACACCTCTAGTTAGCATCTCATTGGTTCTAAGAATGAAACTAAAGTCACACAGCGTATCCAGGTTTTTATTTTTGGGGAGGGGTGGCTAGGAAGAAAGCTACTGATTTTATGTTTGGCCTGGCTCTACCAGAGTTCAAGAAAAAGAAGCAGAAATACAATTATCCAGTGGGGGCAAAGGGACAGGTGATCAGAGCAGAGAGGAATAGGAGTGCAAAGCTAGTTCTAGGACAAAAGGCAACAAAGGTGTGAAAAGATGAAAAGAAGGGTCAAAAAGCTGCAGGATGATTATTAAGCACACCGTGAATTCTCCTTGTATACGAGGCATTTTAGGGAGATCATCCAAGACAAAGACATAAGACATGGGGCTTAGTTCCTCAATGACAAAAGGTCCTGGGGGGCCACCAAAGGACAGCTGGAAGTAGCTGTGTTTCATAAAAAAGTATATGAGTAGAGAGAAGCCTCAGAGGGAAACATGCTTTATGTGTAGATCAGGTTTCTTTCTATTCTAAAAGTAAGTTCAAGGCAAGTGTACCATAGTAGTCAAAGGTTACAACAAGCTATTTCACCAAACAATTTGCTATTATAAACTTAACTGACAAAAACAAAGAAGAGAAACCAATATAACCAAATTCTCCCTCCAAAAAAACAAACCCAAACTAATAAACCAAAAAACAAACAAAAACCAAACCAAACAGTAATGGCTGGGGATGGTCTATTATAATCCTAACCATCCTCACCCATCAGTTTGTGGATGAACATATGGCTCAAATGAGATTCTGCACTAACTCGCAGGTAAGCCCAAACTCTAAGACAGATGCTCTTGGAGACAAGTGCTTATTATGCTTTTCATGATGACAGAAAATGACTATATCACTTAGTACTGTACTAAGGCCAAACAGGAAAAAAGTCCTGTTTTTAGCTTGGTTAGAAGTACTAAGTGTTAACAAGCTTCTCTCCGAGGGACAGAGGGGATCTACTGGAAGCAGTCATTAATGAGCACTGTATTTACAATCACAAGACCTGGATTTGAATTCTGGCTCCCTGCTTATGAGCTCAATGAAATCACTTAACCTCTAGTTTCTATTTCATCGATAAAACAATGATAAAACCATTTGTTCTACCTACTTCCTTAGAGTGTAAGGATGAAAACAAACCTCGTACATCATGTGGTAACATCTCTTGTAACCCATAAAGCATTACAAGACTGTCAGCTCTTGGTGGCATACTGTTCTGGCCCAGGTACCTCTGCTGAGGAAGCCGAATGTGCCCTTTCCTCTGGGCTCCTGTTATGTCAATACTACCCTCATCAAAGGAGAAGCATGCTGGGCATGTGTGGAACTAAGAGCTTGGAATTCACAAGAGCACTGCACTAAACAGCGCACAATTCTCAGCCAATACAGAACATTTGTTTCAGGTTTTCCCTTCCCCCTTAAGAGTTCCTAAGTAAAGTTATCATACCTTACTGATTTATAAAATAAAGGACTGGTAGCAACCCTGGCTGTGTTCATGACTGCCTAGAGGCATTATCTTTAATGATTTATGAAAGCAAATATGAAGCTTCTATATGCCTAAACCCTGGGAAATCTCTGTGTCCTTCCCTACAGACTGTAGGCTGGTATACTAAGAAGGGTAGAGTGCTACTTTACTTTCAAACCAAATTTCCGAGTTAAAAAACAAAACCCAACATAGAAGTCTAGGAAGATAGTGAAGGTTATACTTATTTGTCTTGGAATTCTGCATTGCTACCTAAGAGCCAGAATGAGAATACAGAGCAGAGGCTATACTTCTTCAGATATACTATTATCTAACCCTAAAATTTGTTATCTAATTGTATGGTATCATTCTGAAAACATTTTCTCTAGGACAAGTGTTCAAATCAAATACGTAGACAAAGGATGAGTATACAAGAGCATAGCTCAGTGATGTACAGTTCTCCAGAATCCAAGGAGATAAGAGCAACAACACTGGGTACACTGGGAGTTCATGGTAACAAAAGGGCACCCCTCCTACGAACAGTTCTCAGTTACAAAGGACCACTGTGAAGTACAGTGCTCTATCTAAAAATCTGTCTTCTGTAGGTCTTAGCTGAACATAGCATGGGGCCAATTTAACCCTGAGGTGGCATAAGGAACTTTTGGCTTCAGTCAACTAGCTCAACTACCCTTGAAGATTGCTTTAATGTGCTTCACTAATAATAATAGCTAGCATTTATATAGTATCTACCATGTGCTAAACCACTTTATAAATATCTCATTTGGTTTTCACAACAAAAAGTTGAGGTACATGAGGAAAAATTCAGATCATAACACCATTCATCTTAGTAGAGAATATTTTGTAATTTAAAGCTTAAATTCCTACAATGCCTTATTTAATGAGTATCTAAAATCAGGATAGAACTCCATTTCCAGGTCCTTAGCAATTTAACTTACCCCATCAGCTCTAGTAATACATCACAGATATGTTATCAGTCAGACCATAAGAAAGCATTCAACTTTGAAAGGGTCTGTCCTAGGAAGATGCAGGTAGAAACACTATTATTTCTCAGAGAGGCTATTTCTAAAGGTAGCTCATAATGGGGAGAAGGGGAGGGAGGAAGAGGGAGTTCATTAATGTCCTCCACAAAAAATAAATGATGGGACCTGCAATGGTACTTAGGGGGAGATGCTTTTTACTTATGTCTTCTAAAGCCCTGGGAAAACTTATACTTTAAAAATCCCCAATTTTCATGTTTGAGACAGATGGAAAATGGAAAACCTTCAGCTGTCCTAATTTCTGGGCTCTCAGGACATGAAAGTCAAGAGAGCACACAAGCCAACACCCATCATGCCTGAGTCACACTCATATGACCACAATATTTTCCAACTGCAGGGCTTTCACCAAGAAACTGATCAGTAGCTAGTGGAAACCCTAGATTGTGCTCTCAGGTATGGTGTCAGGATGGGGTGGTGGTGAGGCAGATATGTTGTTACTATAATCATGGGCAAGAAAGTAAACTAGAATTGGGCTGGAGAAAACAGAACTTTCATAGAATACGCTCAATATAAGGAAGCCTAAGCCACTCCAACACTAACTCTAGCCCAGGATGTTAGTAAGGAATTCTGAGGATCTCAGAGCAGCCTTCATATCCCTGAATCACAAACATTTTACATTTTATTCATCACACCCCACCAAATCATACATCTTCCCTGTCTTCCTCCAAAGGTACCCACAAACTCTACGTGTTTTTAAGGAGAGAGGTAACCTCAGTGGAGGTCACTATGCTCAGGTTGGCAGCTCAGTGGCAGCTCTAGTTACTTGGAAAGGATTCTCTGGACAGTCCAACTTCCCTCCAGTTCAAGTTCCCTCCCTGCTGTTGAATGGAGCCATGCTTGTCCACAGCTATTGTATTTTATGATCTAACAGGGCACGGAGACCTTGGCTGGGGGCATTTCTCTACAAGGCTCAGCAGATGTGTTTTTCCTTTACAGCCCTGATCATAAGGGCTGTAGGGAGCTCCTAGCAAGGAAGTTCTCTCAAAGCAGAACAGTGTTTTCTCTGTGACCTGGAGCCTAGAGCACAGAAAGGTGGGGCTTTGCCTAGAATCCCACAGACAATATTTATCTGAGGCAAACCCTGAATCCAGGTCTTCCTGATGCTGCCAGTTCTCTAGCACATATATCATGTGGCCTCCAGCACTGTGCTTAACTGAGCTTCAGGAATTGAACTGAAAAGAGAATCAGAGAGAGAAAAAGCATTCACTGTTGGGCTCAGCTCTGGGGGTTATCAGTCTGTTTCTGCATTCCCTGAGTATTCAGCCCCTTACTTAAAGGAGCGACATACCAATCTAGAATTGACTACCAAAAAAAAAAAAAAAAAAAAAAAAAAAAAGGGAAGTTCAGAGTTCCATTTTCATTGTTTCATCCTTACAGATATCTGATTCTCTTCCACCAAATGCCACTCGCTCCCAAAGGTATGCTTTGCATTTAAGATTAAAAGAAGAAGAATTATTCTAAGAAATCAGCTGAAGGATGAAGGGCAGGGAAAAAGTTGGCATATGGGAAAGAGGCATCCTATTTTAAGTCTAAGGAGAAGTAGAGGAAAGCACTATTAATTTACAAGAGGAAAAATAAAGTTCAATGGGAAGGTTGCTGATTGGTGTAATTAAAAGGTTCACATAGACTAGACAGAATATTATTTGAAAGCATTTTATCTGGATTTTGTAGATACCCTAAAAGGATCATAGAATAAATATCTTTTAGAGGAGAGAAAGCTGTGGATGCCAAGGCTCAAAATTACTGCTTCTTGATCATATATCAGCCTGTAACCATGGGATGACAGTAAAGGCATAAACTAAAGGAAATATACAATCTGGCAAGAATGGGATGGTAGATAAAATTGAAATCCCTTGAATCATCGGTAAGTAGCATGTCCTAAACTATCAAGTTTGTCTCTTGTTCATCCCTAACCACATTGAAAGCATAGTGTGCTATTACATCACATTCAAGTCCTGAGAGACAAGAATGAAAATAATGAAGCTGTAATCTACACAGCCTTAAAAACAGGAGACTACTTAACAGGACTTTTAAAAAGAGAATACTTTAAAACTGTACAGTTGATGTTCACAGACTTCTTTGGTCAACTAGAATATGGGGATTGAGAGACATTGTAAGAAGTTTAGAGAACAAGATCCCAACATTTAGAGTAGGGACTCCTAATTTTGAGTGGGGGATTATAGATCCCATCTGAGAATGTTTTAAAATTAATAAAGATATAGGAATAAAAAAGAAGTGAATTATACTGGATGGAAATATAGTTATCAAAAAATAGAGTAAAAAACCAAGTTAATGGACTCCAGGTTAAGAAATCCTGTACAGTCTAACTCAAATTGAAGAACGGTTTTATTTCATCTTTCAGTAGTAGAAGCAGCAACTTGAAGTTTTGCTTGAAATGGGCTAAACTCACTTCTATGAGTCAAGGCTAGTTACAAAGGTAATCAAGACTTCCGCCTATCGCGCTTACGCGTTTCACCACACAGGCTGAGTCAGGATCCATTTTTCTAGCAGTATTTAGGTCACCAAGTCTAGAAGGTCCAATAAAGCTGTCCACTTGTTCTTTTAAACAACAAATGACTAGTAAACCTAATTCTCTCATGCTCCTTCTGAGTAAATATAAGCACCTCTAGGCTGGAAGAATTTTAGAACCCCAACTTTTAAGATAACAAATTGTATCAGACTATAAAGGAAACCAATACGGAAAGACTTGCGAACCCTAATGATCAATATAACAATAATGACTTGAGAACCAATGATGAGAACAAGCCACTCCCTTTCTAACAGAGGTGACACATGAAAGGTGCAGACTATGATAGATTTTTTCAGAGATGACCAGTGTGACAATTTGCTCCTCTGCTTGTCTCTACCTCTTTCCCCGCTTCTCTCCTAAGAGAAGACTTAGAAGGTAAGGGAAACACTAAATACTTAAAAAGGCGCCAAAGAGAAGAGAGGTCCTAAGTAAGAACAAACAAACAAACAAGCCTTCAAAGTTACACAATGAGTTCATCATACACTCAAAGGAAAAGTAAACTCTAAATGGTAATTTTTCCAAGTTTCATATCCTTCTCATTGTTACTGTGAGTCAATAAACATTTATTAAGCTACTATGTGCCCAGGCACCGTGCTAAGAACTAGGGATACTGAGAAAGGCAAAAAAAATCCTTGCTCTTAAGAACAGGGGGAGACAATATGCAAACAATTATGTACAAATAAACTAGATAGAGGATACATTTAAATAATTAATAGACAGGAAGTAGTAGAAGAGAGATCATTAAAGGCTTCCCGTAAAAGGTGGGATTTTAGCAGGGATCTGAAGGAGGCTGGGAAATAAATATAAAAAGGGAAAGTTCCAAGATGGCCTTCTCAGAAGTTTAGCCACAGAAGGGATTAGAGTTATAGGACAATATCCAGCAGGAATGGATGCATCAAGTCAGGATTTATTGAGAATGGGAGAAATACAATAATGTTTATAGCAAGCAGCCAGGATACAAGTAGAGACCGAAGATGAGAGAACAGTGATAACAGAAGGAGCAATCTGCTGAAAAATGAGAGGAAAGGAAGTAGAAGCACCTTTTCCATTTTAACCACACCAGGGATATGGAATGTTAGTTAATGGGGGTGTTTTACTTTGCATCAGGAAATGCTCATTTTATTTTACTTTGGTTAGCTTCAGAATTTTAAAAAGAGGAATAAAATAAATAGCAAGTCAAAGAAACTCCTAAAAGAATGCAGATTCATCTCTGCCCAGCAAGAGAATGAAGATTTTATTATGTTTTCCTAATTTAGAGGAAGGAATTTGGGGGAGAAGAGACTACCAACAGGGTTCTTTAAAAGAAGAAGAAATTTAAAAAGTAAGCTGTATATAACATAGATTTGTGGTTTCAAGTACAATCCTCTTTCTGTTCTAATCAGCTTATGGAAATGTTCATTTTATTTTGTGTTCAAGTTTAGGATAAAAATAAAACTTTTTTTTTAAAGACAAAGTTTAAAACGAAAAGGAGATAATCATTCCTTAGATTTTTTGCTTCAGTTTTTAAAATACTTGAAATGTATGACACTGGTTATTATGTCTGTTCATGTTGTTTTTAAATCAGGAAAACTCCTTAATTCAAATGGGAACAGAGAAGAGTTACCACTCCACATCAACCTTTAGTTGCAAGAAAGAGACATGAGGTTAGAGAACTGGATAAAAGCACAAGGGATGAAAAGGGAAGTATGTGTTGATTTCACTAATTTTTGTTTTGAGCCACTGCTGTTGCCATATGGTGGTCTCTGTTGCTATGAAGGTTTGCTGTGCCAAACAATGGTTGTTGGGCTCAATATGGTTGTGTTACTGGCTGAGATCTTTCTATAGGGAGTCAGACTAGGATGCAAATGTCCAAACTAAAGAGCTTGGTCACAGTGCCCGGGATACTTCCAGGTGAGTGCAGCCTAACAGCAAATGACTCATGGTAAAGAGCAGTTAATTAAGCTGAACAAGAAAAGAAATCAGTAACACAGAAAAGCAAGTATTATGTTACTTTTCTTGTACAATTCCTTTAATTAGATATTTAATGGTTCCAAGGTACTTTTCCATGTCAGAATCACATGGAACAAAACAAGGGTAACAGCACAGTAATTTCTGTGAAAAGAGTTTAACAGGCTGCCTTTCTCTCAATTGAGAGAGATAATGACATGGGAGCAAGGAGGACTTGGTGAAAGGGTACTGAAGCAGATGAAGATGATGAACCAACCACTTGGGCAGACCTTTCTCTGGGTAGCAAACTACAGGAAAACTAACTTCCTCCTAAGCAAAACCACTGTCTATTAGTCTGGTAATGAGAAAACGGCAATCCGCAGACCAGAGCACATGGCTCAACCACAGAGTTTGAAATGTAGCCAAGTGTTCTCCCTGGAAACTGGGGCAGGAGCACACAGAAGCCACAATGGCCTGTCTGAAAAGAGAGCTGTCCTTCACAGGTTTCCATCCATTCTCTTCATCCCTCAAACTGATTTCATTTCTTTCTACTCTAAAGAGCCTAAAATGCTTAGAGCTGGAAGCAACCTATTTTAAAATAATGAGGAAACTGAAGCTTAAAAAGTAAAATAGCTTCCTTGGGAAAGAAAAAAAAGTGCAGTGGAAAGTGGCTCAGGAATCAAGAGAAGTGGAGTTCAAATCTCACCTCTGACATTACTGCTTTGCTCATGTCACTGAACGTTCCTGGGCTTCAGGTTTCTCACTTCTAAAATGGGAGGACTGAACAAGATTGCTTCCGAGATCCCTTCCACTTTAAATTTATGATCCTCTGCTCAAGGCCACAATAACTAGGCAGGATTATAGCCAGGAAACAAGAACCTTGGTCTTTTCTGACTTCTAGCATTTTTCTACTATATCCATTACCAATAAAGTAGCAGAGATTATCTCCTCTGGTCTTATGGGATCAAGAGCCCTGAAATATAATGGTCACAGGATCACGAACTTTAGATCTAAAAGAGATCTTAGAGGTGATCTAGACCCCATCCCTTAACCATTTGAGAGATGAGGAATTTTAAGCCAAGAGACATTAAAGGGACTAGCTTACGGTCATATGATACTAAGGTAGCAGAGCCTGGACTTGAATCCAGCTTCGACTACAAATCCTGAACTTTCCCCACTAATATCAGGGATTTCTACAGAGAGTAAAGCGGGGAGTGGGGTGCAGAGGGGAAGGGGAGGGTTGTTGGAGTAGATGTACCTCTAAAGTCCTTTCTGTTATATGATTTTTTGAGATGAAGTGAGAGGAACAGGAGTGGTGCACTGTAATAAAAATCTCAACAACAGCAAAGCCCAGGAGAAAATAAAACCTTTTACTAGTGTAAAAAATAAACACATAAACACACACACACACACACACACAATTTAGCTCTTTAATTACATGCCAAAAACCACATCAAGATGCTACTGGGATTATAAGGACCATTTAAAAAGTTCATTTCACAAAGTGAAATTTCATTCATGAGGTGTCATCTTCCAGAGCATAGTACCTGGAATTATGAAATCTAAGTTCAAATCTGGGCTCACATGCCAGTTGCCTGTGTAACTCTGAGGCATAGCCCTTAAGCTCTCTCTGAGCCTTGTTTTCATATCAGTTAAATGAATAGGTGGAACTGATTATTTCTGAGGCCTTTCCAGTTCTAAATCGATGATCCTATGATCCCTTAATAAAACATGGTTACATGAATTGTGTGCAACATAAAACCACATTCATCTCCATTAATCTTCCAGGACTAAGTAAGCTATATGCTGTGGCTTAAGTTATACAGTCAAAGAATTTTAGAGTTCAAAGACACCTCCTTAACTTACGAAGGGAATAAACACAGGCCTATATACTTTAAGTGACTTGTCCAAATTCCAATACCTAGTTAGCTGAGAGTTTGGATAACAACCAAGCCTTTCTATTAGCTTACTTCACTTAGCAACAGTAGTGAGACATGACACATTTTGTGTGTGTGTGTGTGTGTGTGTGTGTGTGTGTGTGTGTGTGTGTGAGATCACCTACACCAGACATGTTAGGGTTTCTGCCCTAAAAGTGGCAAAAATGTAGATGCCTGAGTCTGTCTAAAATTCTTTAAAACATGTTAACATTCACATATAGAGTGCTCAGCTCTGGTTTTTACTGACATCAAGGTCCTGGGTGAGGTTACTGACTTAAGAATGTGGATTATAACAAGATCAAGAAAGAGGTATGTAATATAATCCTGTAATCAGATCTGGAACCCATTTTTCTGAGTGTAAGTGAAGTAGAGAAGGGGATGAGTCAAAGTAGATGTGAAGGCCCTGGATACATGGTGAGGCAGTGACACAAAGAAAGCAAAGGAAGAGGGTAGGATTTATAAAAGAGTGAGGGAGCAATTCCAAGAAAATGAAGAGAAGGTCACTTCCAGCCTTATAATGCTGGGCACTTCCCAGGGTCTTCCTAACCGCAGAAGTCCCAGAGTGGAGCCACCTCAGGGAGGATTTGACAAATGCAGGCTAATAGCCTAAAAATAGTTAAGAACTAAAGGAATCTCAAAATGCCTCCAAAGCAAGATTCTAATTGATGGCTGTAAAGGGAGAGGGACATTAACAGGAGAGTCATGCAGAATGGAGGAAAGAATTAAGGTTATACCCTCTACACCAGTTCACAGAAAGATGACTCAATTATACAGGGTCCTTTTGTGAATTCCTTATCCCTTAAGAGAGGTCAAGTAGTCTGCAACTTCTGGCTAACTATGTAAGTTCTGCGTTACATGAACAAGAGAGAGTCTGAAGTGCAGAGAGAAGGAAACTGGAAGGCAAAAGTTGCTAAATGAAAAGCCTAGAATCTTGGCTGTACCCAAGGGAAAATCCAAGAGGGTTTGTTTCTTCCCCGTACATACTAGGGGAAGAGTACAGCAAGACAGGTAAATGAACAAAGTGTGGTATATGATTGGGATGGAATACTACTGTGCTATAAGAAGTGCTCTAAAAAACGATGAGCTTTACTATTTTCTCTCTTTTTTCTTTCTCATGATCTTCCCTTTTGTTTTGAATCTTTTTTCACAACATGACTAATATGGAAACATGTTTAATGACTGTACATGTATAGCTTATATCAGATTGCATACTGTCTTGGGGGGGACGACTTAGAATTTAAAATCTTATAAAAGTGAATGCTGACAATCATAGTGTGAGGAATTTTTCTGATAGATTTACCTCTTCATAGCAATTCAAGGACCTAAAAAAATTTCCAATGAACACCTGAGGTAAAATGCCTTCCATATCCAGAGAAAGAACTATGGAATTGGACTCAGAGAATGAAGCAGACTATTTTCTTGTGTTATATTCTGTTTTGTTTCTGTGGTTTCTCCCATTTATTTTAATTCTTCTATGCAACATGACTAAGGTGAAAATGTATTTAATAAGAATGTATGTGTAGAACCTATATAAGATTGTCTCAAGGAAGGAGGAGGAAAAAATCTAAACTATATGGAAGTGACTGTAGAAAACTGAAAACAAATTAATTAATAAAAGAAAAAAATAAAAGTGAATGCTGAAAATTCAAAATTAATTAAACTGGGGAAAGAAAAAAAGAGAAATGATGAGCTTGATAATCTTAGAAAAACAGACTTGCATGAAATAATGAAGTGCGAAATGAGCAGATCCAAAAGAACACTGTGTGTATATATATATATATATATATATATATATATATAGTAACAACAATACTATTCTAAGAATAACTTTGAGGGAATAAGTCATTTTGCCTATTATAGATACCCAAATTAACTACAAAGGTCATATGAAAGAAGATGCTATCTGCATCCAGAGAAAGAACTGATAAAGAGAAATATGAATAGAATGCTTTTACATACACATACATTCCTAATTGCAGCCATGAAAAGTGGGTTTGGAGAAAGAGAAAAAAAATTACATGATAACTTTATTTCACATTTAAAAGGATCAGCAAGTTGTACATTAGAGATTTATATTTTTTTCTATTTTAATCTTTATGGAAATGCTTATTTTCAGAACAAAAATTAAAATAAAAATAATTGTTTTAAAACAAAAATTAAAATAAAAGTAATTTTTTTAAGTTAAAAAATAAAAAATTTTGTAATAAAGGAAAGGGGAGATGTGTATATACTTGTCTTCAATTCAGATCTTTCAACCATCTAGAAGACCAGAACAAGGGTAAATCAGGACAGGTGTAAAAAAAGAAAAATGATGTCAGAGAGAAAACTTTTCAATATAAGGAAAGGCATTTACAGTAAACTTCTTTTAAAAGGCCACATTCATACTTAAGTTTTGTAAAACGTACTTCAGTCTAAAAGAAAGAACTTTTAATATTTCTAAAGTTCTGACAATATTAATTTATGTGGCCCTCTTCTTTAGACAAAGTGGCAGTAGTCCAGGAATGGAAAAGGCATGAAGGGACTTCAGTGATGGATGGCCAGTTACCCTCATAAAGAAAGTCAGAAATGCAGAACAGAACAATAAACCTATCCTGTTTTACTTGACTTCAAGGAGGAAAAAAAGTTTCACTCTTTTCACTCACTTTTTCACTCTCCTTTCTAAAAGTTTTCATTAGGTTCACATACATTAAAAACATCTCTACTTCTGAGAAGGTTGCCTATTTCCCTCCTCCTCAAATACTGAGGATGAGCAGAGCAAACAGGCAAGAAATTGATCTCTTCTGTCAATCAACTCAATGCACTGAGGCAGGATGCCCTGGAGCCTGCTGAACAGCATTATGCTGTGGTCTTGACATGCTTCTCATTCCAGCAGACTCTCTAACTGTTTGGAAGTTGGTTACAGGTAAATGACATTTTTAAAAATCAGAGATAGCCACTTTGTGATTTCTAGACAACATGTGATGTATATAGCAACAGGCACAAATTTCTGTGTTTCTTTTAACTATAAAATATACTGCATATGTATATACCTCTGGCATAGCATGAAACTTCAACATTTTACTGAAACAAGAAAACTAACTTCACTATTATATTAATACCCAACAAAAGAGTCAAGACTAGCAGTGAGGTAACACATTAATACCTACTGCAGAGTGTACATCATTCAATGGAAAAGAATTTACCAGAATGACTAGAGGAGTGCCTATACCTTTAAACACAAATCTTTATGACACAGCATGTGATAAGCAGAGATATGTAGTTATCTTACTATGGGCCTCAGAAGTCACGGGAGTAGAAATGTTATTCTCAATCTGATTACTGATGCTGAAAAGTCCACCCTCCGCAACCACTCCTCTGGGGGTAGGGGGTACCATGGGTTCCGAGGGTTGTAAAAATCTAATATGTAGTGGGACACGCATGCACACACACGCACACACACACACCCTACCCACACCCACACCCCCCGGGAGTAGGGGTTGAGGAGAGGGACCCCAGGCTGGCAGTTGACTACTAGGTAGTTTTTGGAGGAGATATTGGTGCTAAAAAAAAAAATAGCAAGTCATATATTATACTCAATTAAGTCAACAACATAGCCTGTTCTCCCAGCTCTCAAGATGCTGTTGCTTTTCCATAACCTTTCTTTAAGGTTGGGCTTGATTTTTAACGAAGATGTTCATGGGAAGACTTATACAAGCTGATACAAAGTACAGTATGCAACATACTCAACAATGACTACAATAACATAAATGAAAACAACAACAGAAGAACTAAAAAGTGAATGCTGTGAAATTCGGCCCCAAAGAAGAGAATACCTCCCATTTCTCCTTTGCTGAGGTCAGAGACTGAGTACAAAATATTTTACATAATGTCAAACGTTTTCAATATGTTGCCTGTTTTGCTGAACATTTTTCTTCTTTTTTACTTGAAGAAAAGATAGGAGGAAGAGAGTGAAAGGGATATATTGTAAAATGTAGGTAATATAAAACAAGATATTATGAATATAAACGCATAATGTATTAAAAAGAAAAAAATCTTGAATTAAAAAAAGGAAGAAAAATGTGTAAGGGGAGGGAAAGAAAATAGATGTCACTTTCCTGGGCCTACTACTGCACTTAGGCCAATAATGTAACATATATTGTAGATGCCAAAGGGTAAATAACCACTCAAGGAAAGTGAATCTCAAATCAAGATTTACTACTAATAAATTGTTTTAATCCACTGTAACATTATCGTTAGGAGATCATAAATCTTGAGCCTCTTAACCTATACTTGAGATACACTGCATAGTAAATCTAAATTAAGACTATCCTGAAGAAGAGAAACTGAAAAGGCATTTAAGGCATGCCACATACACACACACACACAACACTTACCATCTTCTGTTTCTTGCCACACAATGCCCTCTAGATTGACACTGGTCCCAGGTTCACAGGGGCCTAGGCACTCAGGTTCTGTAGCCAATGCCACATCACAAGTGTTCACTCCTACAGAGCGGGTTCGAACCATGATCTGCTCACAGGGGGAGGAGATATCATTACTGACCACTGGAACTAGAAGATGAAGTGGTAGCACAGCTGGTGTGGAGACAGGGGATTCCATCTGTGGGGGTAAAGAAAGCAGCAGAGGAGTTCAAATTAGAACACTTATGGGAAAAAGACCTTTTTAATCCACCTATTTCCCAGATCCCTCACCAGCCAACCATGCTTGGAGGTCTCTAAATTCGGCAGTTTTGAACCTCCAGTCTGTAGTCCTGGTGTGCAGCAACCACCAGTGAATTCTACACAAAATGAGAATACTGCAGTAGAAATACTCCTTTCTTTAGAAATATTCTTTCCACAGCCTATCATTCCCTATTCCCACCCCCAATTGCTCAGAAACAATGTTTCATACTAAGTATGTAAAGGGACTGCTCAATTTTTTTCCCATTAGGCAACTCTAGAAAAAAAGTGTCTACAGATGTTCTCAGAGGATCACAAGATTTACACCAGGGAAGGTGTTTAGAGAATGTATAGTCCAAAACCTCCCCTCAAACCCATTTTACAAATGGAAAAATGAGTAGGAAAATACTAAGTTAGAGGTATAATTTTTGAAAGGCAAATGTCTTTTTATTTCCTTTCCTTGTTAATCCCAGCTATCAAATAGGACAGTAATCTACAGGGGGAAAAGTGGGTGGAGAGAGACAAGAACAGTCCTTCAGTCAACTCAAAATGATCAAGAGTTCCAAAAATGTCTTATGAGACAGTGCTATCTGGCAGAAATGTACCTAAAAATTAGAGAGAATGAGATCAGTGTGTCTCACTCCAAAAATTCACCAGAAGTTAATGAGAATGGTGGCAAGGAATATGGATCTAGCCATTATCCTTATCTACAAGAAATAGGAGTCCTACTCTACATACCAACAAATCCCTAGGGCCTATAGAAACAATTAATAAAACATCTTTGCATGGAAACAGCCAAAATTTAAAACAATCATTCTACCTATGACCTTAGTCATCTAAAACAACATGATTACTTAGGGTTCCCAGGTGAGTGCAGAACATCTTAAGTGGCAGGAGAAAGGTAATATTAAATAACGAGGGTAGTTCTTTTGGCTCTCAGAATCCTAGGATTTATCCAGTTGGCAGAACCTATGTGCATCTGCAGTACCTAGTCTGAGCCATTTAGCAGAAAGCACATGGACTCAACAAACATTGGTCAACTGATTTCTCATAATGACTTAATATCATTGATCAGAAGACCCAGAAAGAAGAAAAATAGGAATGTAGAAATTGTATTGCTAAAAACTCATGTAATGCTTAGATATTTACTCCCAGGGTTACGTAATAAAAATGTAGAGCAGCCGTTGAACCTGAAGTCAGCAGTTAAGGAAAACATGAATGCCACACAGTCCTAGCCACTGGGCCAGCTATGCAGTAGAATTCTGATTCTAGAACTGTCTGTCCTTATACTGTGGCTCAGGCCTAGCTACACTCCTTGTTCTCCACTCCCTGACCTTGAAGACTAAGAAAACCTGAGGCTGGTCTGCTGTTACAATCACTGAGTGGAGCCAACTCAAGCTTTCTGGCTTAGAAAGTCAATGCAATTTGCAGATCATCACTGACAATCCACAGAAAGCTCAAACTGATTCAGGCTAATTCTGGTTCCTGAACATCTGCCAAAACATCATTTTCTGTTTGTTGCTGCAAAGTGTATGACTATACTTCCCTATATCTTTCCCCACCCCGCCAATTCCTCTAACCCGGCCTTTTCATGAAACAATTAGCTAGAGTGGGAGTTTGTACATTGCATCCTCCACTTTATAAAATGCATTTGGCAAAACAGCTGCTGTCTACTTTTGTTTCCTCTGAAGTGGGAAGTTTATAATTTTACTAGCAACAAAGTCCCCAAAAGTCCCTTCATATTCTCCATTAATTTTGATTTGAAAGCCAAGTATAAACTTACGTGGGATATGGGGATAGGACCAGGGAAAAGAAAAACAAAATGAAGCCTCCATTCCTGTGTGGTCCTGAAACATTTCTTCTATCAAGTTGCTCAGGGATGACATAAAGAAGGGGCAAACCTCTCAAAAGGCAATTTCTGGAAGATTTTGCAGTATCACTGAATATTACACTGAGTGAAGATAACAAAGTTCTGAGTAGCAGAATGCCTGCCAGCGTGCTGTTCTTCTACTCCAATCAAGACCCTAAAGTCATGACGTGCAGAAGCAGATCCTCTGAGGTCCAAGCACATCAGACTCATTTGTTAACCTAGAAAGGTTTTTCACACCGCAAATACCTAAAAAGCCTTCCAGGCCATTACTATGTCTCCTAGACACTGGGTCATATTTATGGGCTGCCAACTCCTTCTGTCATAGAAGAGGGAGAAAGTAAGTTCTCACACAATCACTATACTAGCTCAGATGACTAGGGAGAGAAGTTTTTAACTAAATAAGGAATAGAAGGGATCACAAAAGAAAAAACAATTTTGATTATGTGACGTTGAAAAGCTTTCGTATGAGCAGATTTAGGGCATAAGAGGGGAAACAGTTGATTTAGGAAAGAAATCTTTGCCTCAAATATTTATGATAAAGGTCTGATATCTAAGACATATGGGAAATTAACTCAAATATGAAAGATTCCAATGGTTACAAGACAGGAAAAAACATCTCCAAAGGAGAACCATTATAACTCATAGGAACTTTAATAACCCTAAGAAAGATCATGTCAATTCACTACTAATAAGAGAAATGCAAAAGAAAACAACTCTTGAGGTTTCCCCTCATACTCCGTAAACTGACAAAAATGATAAAAGATGGAATTAGTGCTGGAGGGGCTGAGAGAAGACAGGCACACTAACACACTGTGGGTGGAATAGTGACTTTGTCCAACGATTTTGAAAAGCCATTTGGAATTACGTTTAAAATGTGGCTGAAATATTCATTGTTCTTGTTTGCCTTTTGATGTTTTGGAGGACCAATGACATCACACTCACGCGTGAACTGGATTTAAGAGCTGCACATTCTCTTAAAAAGCCATCAGAATGCTGTGGCAAGACAAAAGTGAGGACAACTGGCCTCTAATTTAAGCTGTTCTAAAGCCCTGCTAGGAAACACTTAAGTCACAGCAAGTAAACTGCAGGAAGACTGGAAGAGGCTGGTTGCCAGTTGCCTATGAAACAAACCTCTTCCTCCAATGTCAGAAAGGAGCCAACCTGCTTGATTATGTAAAAGAGAGTATGGAGGGATAGGAGAAGGGATGAGAGGAAGGATGCCTGTGGGTTTGAAACTGCTCAGTTTCCTTCCACTTTGCAACAGAAACTTGAGGAGAAACCACAGTACAGAACAACAGCACTTAATTACAGCCCCAAATCTGCTGATTACCGTTTGGTCACATCTGTAATCTTCACTACGCCACAGTGCATAATGAGCGGCTCTATGATATCCGTCTAATAACCAAGGCAACTTTATGCAATTTTCTATTTCACTGTATACTAGAATAAATGTAACTTACTTATCACTGCAGGAGAGAGTGGAAATCAGAAAAGAATACATTCTGCAGCTCTGACATTCACCTGAGGTCCTACGCTGGAGAAGGTCACACTAAACTGATGACCAAAAAGTATTCGCCACTGCGTTAAAGCTAGTGCTGTTAATTTCTATGAAGAGCTGGATCCGTTCTTTCACTATGAAATAAGGCAATACTACAACCTGGGGCCTTTTGGCTGTATGGAGGTGAATTGGGGGGAGAAGCTAAAGGAGTTAGGAGTGAAATTGGTGTGATGGATTCCTGAATTTTTTCCAATAATGCATGTGCTTTGATATTTTAATGAAGCTTTTTTCTTTTTTCATTTCACCATTAGTTTAATACTATCATATGAGTAAGCTCTAGGTGTGGATAGGCAGGTGACAAAGAAATGAGGACTAGATGAGAGGAATGAAAAGAGCTGAGTCATTAATCTCACCACATGAAATAATTCTATGCTGCCCTCCACTGCCTCCCACACGACAGCACGTGTGGCAAGAAAGCTCTTCAAGACTGCACGCAACTATTTCAGAGGTAGAAAATCCATTAAGGACCATTCAGGACTTGCCTTTTGCAAACTGCTCATTACAAGTAGAGCTTTGGGGACCAGCATCTTCAGAATCAAAAGGCTGCAGAGAGTTGATTCCACATGTCAGCAGTTTGAAGAGTAATTACAATATAGTTCCAGTTAGCCAGGATGAATGAGAATTAGGCAGAGCCAGCAAGCTCTCAGCCCAACTCCCAGACTCCATCACCTAAAATTGCAGCAATAAACTCCAGTGGCTTCTTGTACCTTTTAGATCAAACTTAAAACTCCTTGCTGGCATTTAAAGCTTTTTCTTAACTGGCATTTTCCTGTCCTTCTAGTCATCTTACTATAAAATATCTTTTTGGCTTCTCCCCTCAACCAGCACACTAACTACTAAGTGGGGGTCCCCCAGTGATGCAGACTACAGAGGTAGTTTGAGGGGTCTGTATTCCTAAAGTCACCACTCAAGTCTCTAACAATGATTTCCCTTGAAATCAGCTCAAAGCTGTGACATTTACTTAAATGCCATTGCAGGAAAAAAAAAAAAAAAAAGAAAGAAAAAAGAAAATTTCTCCCCATAAATCCGAAGTCCACTCTTACACAACGTCCATAGGAAGAAAAGGCACACCAGATGGAGCATGTGCCGATAGCCAAGGACCCTGCTGTCTTCTTCCTCTCCTCGTGGAGTCCTTACCCTGGCACCCCTACTGGGTGCAGAATCTCTGCTGAGCCAGCTGAACTCCTGGATCTGCTCCTCTCCAGCTTGAATCAAGGCTTGGTTCTCTTCTCTGCTGCCAGGGGTCATGTTTCTTAAAGCTTCCCTCAAGTGCTCAATTTTATCTGGAGAACATTTGGCTCAGTTAACTACGAGCTCCCTCGAGAGCCTGTCTAGCAACTGGATGGTACTTCCTGAATGTTACTACCTGGATGACCTTGGACAAATCACTTAACTTCTACGAACTTTAATTTCTTCCTCTGTAAAACAAGGGGCTTGGACTAGGTGGCCTCTGAAGTACCGTGCATGCTTACGATTTACCATCCTATGATACTAGCAGGTGGGTAGCTCAGCTGCTAGAAGACAATGAGGATTGGCAGGGAGAAACTACCCACTTCCCTATTGCTTAGAAATCAAATCCCATAGTGGCTTGAGCCCAGACTGCCTCACTACCACTTCAAGCAGAAAAACCTGTGAAGAGGGGTATTAGTGCATTATTGACACATTAACCCCTCAACTGTTGTGACTATCTCACTTAAACTTGGGAGTGGGGTGAAAAGGGCATCAAATCCCTCCTCTATATACTCTACACAGTCTAGCCATACTGGCTTACTAGCTTTTTATCGTTCGTAATAACCCTTGGGTCTCCAAAGTCTGGCATGTTCTTCTACCATATTTCTGACTCCTGGAATTCTGGTTTTATTAAGAATCAGCTTGAGTACCACCTTTTGCCAGAGTCCTTTTTTGGTCTTGTCTTTCTTACCCTGGAGGTTGATGCCTTCTCTTCTTTTTTGTCCATACACCTCTATATAAACATATCTTTTCAACAAAAATATAAGATACTTCAGTGTAAGAACTACTTCAAGTTTGGTGATGGTGGTGGGGTCCTCAGGTGTTTAGCACAATACTAGGTGCATAACAGTACTAAAAAAAAATGTTAACTGAATGAAGAAGGAAATGCCATTTGAAATAATCATGAGTTTGATGTCAACTAAACATAAAGAGCCCAAGCATATGCCAGGCAAATAGCTTACTTTCTACTGAAGAAGACAACATGTACAACTACAGGTAAGTATCAGGTAATGGAGGGGTGAGGGGGAGGTATTACAGGCACTTTCAGTGACCTCAGGTTTGAAGGAAGCCTGGGATTCTGAGAGAAGTGAAAAGGGCAGTATATACAGGGAAACAATGAGGAACTGTGTGTGTGTGTGTGTGTGTGTGAGAGAGAGAGAGAGAGAGAGAGAGACAGAGACAGAGAGAGGCAGAGAGCATGAGCAGGACAATTTGGCTGGATCACCTGGCTGAAGGGGAGTAATGTGTTACAATTTTCTAGGAAGGTATAAAATATATTTAGCAGCGAAACTATACTGAACACACTCTAAAAACTGAGAAAGCATTTTCTTTCAGAAACTGAATCATCACAGGATCATAGATTTCAAACTGGAAGGCACCAGAGAAATCATTTAGTCTATTTCCCAGAGATGTTAAGCAATTTGCTCAAGGTCACACAGCTAGGACTCAAATCCATGTCACTGGGTACTTTCTAATGCTCTTTCTACCAGTGTGAATATGAGTTACCCATAGGACATATAAAAGGGGCCAGGGAAAATGTGCACAGATTCAATGAAATCAGTTAAAAACAAATCATTATTAAAAAAAAAGTCTCAACAACAATTAGAGACATTTGACACAAGAAACAAGCCAAATTAAAATGTGGAGAGAAAAATTCTAATTATCTGGACTTTTCTGTTGTTTGGATTCCTGAGGAATCTGAGTTTATTCTTTAATGATTCAGTTTTGCTTATTATGAGAAGTTTTGCTTTTCCTTTGGAGAAGGGTCCCACTATCCTTACCACCAGTAACACCAACTGCCGACCAACTGCCACCAATGGGCATGTAAGCCCAGGAGTCCCTGGAACAGAAGTGCCCTCCCACACTACTGACCCTCCTTTCATCCCTGTCCCTTAAGCCATCATTCAGGGAGACAACCCCTTGTAAAGAAGGGGCCAGCCGTTCCCACCAACTGCAAACTAACTGCCATCTATAGGACAGGTAAGCCAGTCTAGTAGAAGAAAGGCATCCTGAGGGAGAGACAACATATGCCAGGAGAGTCAAACCACAGCCAGCACCTTAAAACATCACCTCCAACTACTGACCAACTGCCACCAACCAGCAGGTATCCAGACACCCTGGCCTTTTTGGCGTCCATATCTATTGAAGACTCCAAGACCAAATAAGTTCTGCCCACCAAAGTCCTCGGTGCCATCAAATGGTTCAACATGAGAAACAGAAGTAGTTTATCCATGGAAATGACATGAAAGAAGATGTGTTACCATCTGCTTTGCTGCTGCACCCTAAGAACCATAGTCCAGTTCCATCTGACTTGGAGCTGAAACCTCTTATATAGTGTTGTCTTCCCTATTAGAATGGGGAAGCTCTTTGAGCAGGGACTGTCTTTGGTTTTCTATTAGTATACCCCAGCACTTAGCAGTGCTTTTGCACATGGAAAGCACTTCATATGCGCGCACGTGTGTGTATACGCATATATGTATATATAAAACCCATTTGCTTGTTAATTCAATTTGATTCATTCATTCTTCTGAAAGATCATAAATACCTAACCCAAACAAGGTGACAAATAAGGGTTATGAAATAATTGGAAATGCGCTCCCCTTAAAAAGAAAAAATCTTGCTAGCCTGGCTTAGGAATGGATAGTCTGATGCAGATTCAGGAAGAAGGCTCTTGATTAGAATTCCCGATACTAGTTAGACTCTTACAAGTTACTCATCACTACTGTAAAATAATACTTGTCCTACCTATCTCCCAGGGTTCAGTGAGTACTTTGGGGGAAAAGTTCTTAGCTAATGCTAAAGCACTACTTAAGTGTGTTATTACTAGGAGCAGAATGATGTCAGGAAACCTGCAAATTTTAACTTGAGAGGCCCTTTTCCAAATACCCCGATAACCACCTTCGCCTTTCCACTTTCTCTCTGCTCCTCATTAAAGCAGAGATCTAAGACTACTTTGAAACAGGACCAACTATAACTTGGTGCTTTGGTTAATTTTTTTTAAATAAAAATTTGATGATTTTTTCCCCTTTCCATCACTCCTATTAAGCCTTATTTTATAGCACAAAGGAAGCAAAATCAGGGGATAAAGGAATCAGGTCTGACAACATCATTCTGTCCCCATAATCCGCCATGTCTCCAAGGAAAAAAGGAGGATACATAGGAGGGGAGGAGGTGAGAAGGGGAGAGACAAGATTGATCATTATACTGAAATAGTATTTGGTTTCATTTTTGTGCACTTTTTTTAACATCATCGTAATTGTTGTTTCTACAGCACTGTATGGTTCTGTTGCTTCATTTTATATCACTTTATGTACGTTTTCGGGTTTTCCTCTGGATTCTTCATATTCCTTATATTTTTTTACAAGTATATATCACAATTTATTCAACTTTATTCCCCAACTGACGAGCACTCTGCTTAATTCCACTCACCATCACCACCCAAAAGCTTCATATAAAAGGGGAGAGTCAAGAGGAGGAAAAAATATAGAAAGGATAGCTGAAAACACTACAAAAATCGCTTGCCACTCACCATGTTTCCAGTAGCACACAATCAAGGTTATCAATGACTGCTTACCCAGAGCAGACTGTAATACTCAAGCATTGCTATAATGGAATCTGATACCTACTGAAAAGCCAGAGAGCCTTTCCTACAGTGTGTTCCTTATTTGTTATCACCTGGAATTCTAAAGGATTCCTTTTGGAAGAAGACAGCATATCAAGTACACTTAAGACAGCATAAAATCTCCAGCGTATGGGAATTAGCGAGCCATACTGGAAATTTAACAGACAAAAGAAAAAACTGCATAAGGGAATCAATGCCCCAAACAATTCATACTCCACTGTCCACTAATGTGGCAAAAGTTTTGCTGAATGAAGCATGTCCACTTTTCTTGTAACTGTCTTCTTGCTCTACAGTTGCCTGACTGCTTGAAATTCACAGCACTTCTTCAGCAAAGCTATTAACTTTGTGGCTGATGAGTGATGATAGCGTCCAGTCTGTCTGCAAGCTACCCCTGAAGGAGGCTGTATTTTTTTCCACACAAGGCTAAAGATGCTTCACATCCCTTGCACTGTTTTTAAAGAATCATTAGAATTAACCTAAGAAATGTGAGGAGCTTGGGAAAAATTCTTTGGTTGCAAATTCTGGCAACTCCATTCACATCACTCAATTTCAAAAGCCATGACTAGAGTTTGTCAGATTTACTGAAGGCCAGCACTACTTTTAGTCACCTCATTCCCAAATCTTTAGAAGAGGCAAAATGCCAAGTAAGGTGAACCAAACTACTGTCCTTTCCTCTGCATTGTTCAGAATCATAGCTGAAAGGAGACCAGGGTCTAAAGCAGTGATTTCCTATATAATATTCTTAGGACAGTCTAAAAGTACCACCCATAATGAACTTAATAAGTACTCACAGTACAACAGACTCTAACTGCCATTTAGAACAGTGCTTTCAATGTAGAATGAGCTCAGAGTTCCAACCTGAAATACTAAGACGAAAGTATCCTTGAATTACCGCGGCTGGGGAAACACTAAACCTCCATTAAGTCAAGGAGGGGATTTGTGAAACCTGAGGAAGAAAGAGTTATGAAAGTTGTGGAGAGGGCAGCTGCAGGAGTCCAGGCAGGTGTCCAGGCAGTGGCCCGGTCCAGAAGGAGGGAAAAAATGAGGAAGTTAATGGAGACATGAGGAGGATGGGATAGGATCCCTGTAGGCAGCAAGCTTCAAGTGGTTGAAAAGATCAGCTGAAAGAAGGGGAAAAGAGACAAAGGAAGAGAGGCTGCAAGTGAAGGAAGAGTCTGAGCCTGGTAGACAGGGACCTCATGTATACTCAAAGTCAGAAAAACTTAAGTGCTTGTCAGTCGGGGAATTACCATGCAAAACAGAAATTCTTAAAGATGAGAAATTATTAACCACTGACCAATGGTTTCCAAAACTGTAAAGGACAGTTAGGTGGTGCAGTGGATAGAGTGCCCAGTCTGAAGTCAGAAGACTCATCTTCTTCCTGAGTTCAAATATGACCTCAGACACTTACTACCTGTGTGACCCCAGGCAAGTCAGTTAACTAAGTGCCTCATCTATAAAATGAACTGGAGAAGTAAATGGGAAGCCACTCTAGTATCCTCAGCAAGAAAATCCCAAAACTGAGTCACAAAACTTGGACACAACTGAAACGACTAAACAACATCAACAACAACAAACTAAAGGAAAAGGAGTTTGTCTTAACTAAATAACTACAGACTTTGTACTCAAAAGGACATGCGGGTCTTTTCTGAATTTTTCACTTAACATAAACATTTCATGTAACATAAGTCCACTCAGAAATTAAGGGCAGTATTAAAATATCATGTTTCTATTCCTAACGAGGGTTTTTTTTTTTAAACTAAGAATTGCCAAGGACACTTCTACAGAAGCTGACAGATCCTTGACAACTAGGCAAACCTGCAGGAAGAGACCACCTACCTAGAGGTCTCTCCTGAGAATGCTTTCTGTCCTAGAAAGATTTATGTATTACCTTTCATTCAAAATTCATAGATATTTTAAGAAATTATTTTCTAATGAGGATCTTTCTACTTGATGAAATCCTGGAATTAAGAATAGGTTCCTAGAGGAAAATGATTGCAATATATAATTACACTGCTATTAATGCAATGGAGAGGTTTCTGATAGACTGTATGTAAATGACATTATATTTGAAAAGTACTTGATGTTTAAAACTAAATGTTTGAAAATTTTAGTGAAGCCAAAAAATCCTTTTCGAACAGGGAATAATTCTTAGCATATAAATCTATACATTTCTTTATTAGGTGTGAGCATATCTTGATTTTCTTATCTTGAGTCATATCTTAACAGTGAATCTAGTTTTATACAAATTTCCTTAGGAATGGGTCAACTAAAAGGAAGAACTACCATACTGCAAAGCAGCCAAGCTGAGCTGAACTACTTTCTATGCACAGAAGCTGCTCCCCCAATCACCTTTTCTGAAATAACCCGGCTGTGTTCAACCAGAAGAACAAATGCCTAATGATGGTATCATATCCAACACAGAACTACAATGCATTCACATCTAATATCCCTATACAACATCTCAAAAAAGCTGAGGGATGAGAATCATTTTGGTTTTATAGCAGTAAAGAGTAAAGTAGCTTGACCAAAACAGTCTAGAAAGGCAGTGGAGCAGTTCACTACTGGAACAAAATCATGTCCTTCGAATCTCAGTAGATTCGAAGTAGAAAAAAGGGTATTAGGAAAACCAACAAGATGGGCAACAGATTCAATGTGAACTCTCTGAAAAGGTAAAATGACTACTTTGATGTATCTGAGCATTTTATTCTGGGGAAGAGATTTTCACTTAACCTAGAATAAATAATCAGATACAACAGAACAGTCATTACTAAACAATACCTAATATTCTTGCCCAGCCAAGATATCCAGTAAGTATGGAAGAGTGCCAGGGAATCATCTAGAAGGGACAGCTTAAATTCAATGCATATGAGGTGAACTTACAGGATATCCTGCATTGCCTTGGTCAATCAATAGCTTTCATCCTTTTAACCCCAGAAGGCTGGAGGTAGATGGCCATACATTCTAATTCAGGACAAAGTAGAAAACAGGAGATAAGGGTGTAAATCATAAATAGGAAAGATGATCTATTAAAGGTTGGTAGCAGCTGATTAAATTCCAAATCCCTAAACAGAAATATTTAAAAGGGTTCAGCCAGATTTTTCCCTTAGGTACCTTCGTAAACAGTACACTACATTTTAATCTCAGCATATGGAGTCAGAGATTTTGTTCTTCCCTTTCCAAACCTAGTTTGCCAAGTAGTTTCTATTTCCTCCTTTTCTCATTAGTTGTCTGGGAATACGACTGCTTAAAATTAGAGGCTCAAAAGGTTGAATGTTTTTCTATGGTTCGAGAGTAGAAAAATCAATGTGGAATCTACACTTGGTATGTACTGGGCAGTTTTTATGTGTTCATAACTTCGTAAATAACCTGAAGGTGATTAACTCAAGAGGAGTGTCTCTACTGGTGTAGACTGACCCCTCAGAATGATCATTTTCACAAAGCTTACAAGGATAATTAATTTTATTCCAATTGTCTACAGTGAGTGGAACAAATGTCACCTTCCAGGAATGCTGGATATGGAAAACCTCTGCTTTGGGGGTAGGGGGGAGGAGATAGGGACAACTATAAGAATCCAACACCCCTTAAAGTAATCCCAAAGAAAAATAAAAGATAACATCATCTCTTTTCTAACTAGAACTCTCCTTGGAGCAGGGCCAGGAGATGCCTGGTTGCTAGTGTCCCACAGAAGGCTGCTGGTGGTGCTTATCAAATTAAAATGCAAAGCAGTTGTCTCTAATGTCACTGAGAACTGTCAGAAAGAGATTATGGTTCCCACCCTGAGGATGCAGGTCAGCTAAACAATACCCATCTTCCTATGCTGATCAAAGAAGGAGGAGGGTGAAGGAGGAGGAAGATTAGGCCTGTTTCCAAACAGTAACCCTGCCTGCTTGTTACCTTGGTAACCTCCTTTCTTAGAGCTGTTCTCATTTGTCTATCTCTGTCTGACCTTCATGTTGCTCTGACAGTCACCATGGAGGAAAAGGTGCCTGCCTGCTGACTTAGCACTCAAAACTGAGGCATCAAGCAAGGGAGGGAGGCACACACATTTTATTTTAGCCTCTAAACTGTGCCCTGAAGGCCATAACTTGCCTGCAAAGCTTTCTGGTGGTCCAAGTCATCACATCACTCCTTCCCTAGGTCTGTGGGTCATCCCACTTTCCTCTTATACATTTCTAGCGTAGGCTATCTGGGTCAAGTAGAATAGGTAGGTGAAAACAAAAAGCAAGAAACGACCTGAAGACAATGAACTCAAAAACTGCCTAAGAAGATATTGTTTTAGTGCAGTAAAAACACCAACCATTTCTGCTCTTTTGACATCTGCTCATGGGTAGTTGGTGGTAGGTGGGAAGATCAAAATCAATGCAAAGAGCATGATCAGGGAGAAGGGAAAAATTGGGTGGTAGTTTTTGTTCAAGTAGGTACGTAATTTATCTTTAGTCTTCCATTTCAAGGATTACTAATAGGAGAAAACTATGCACTTGTGAATATCAACCTTTTACTATTCCTAAATGTAACCTTTCCGAATATCTATTAACCTCTTGAGATAAGTCAAGGTTCACAATTCTACTTCTGAGGATTTCCAGTTGGTAGGTTACCTTTAATGAGGCTGCTACAGTTTCAGGGTAGCCCTTGTCATACAAGAATATATGACACACTGGAATAGAAAAATGTATATTAAGCCCAGTACTCAGTATTTCATAAAGGCCATTGGGACATTTTGTGAAAAACATCTAAGTACCTTTCCTGACTTCTATGATATTTTCTTTAAAAGGGATGTACTCCAAATATTCCCAGCTTCTCAACCTATCAGACAACGGATAAAATGAGAGGTTTATAAAATAAACTTTCTTTTAGCTCTAAATCAAATGATCCTATAATTTATTACTGAACTTGTCTAAAACCTTGTTGAACCAATTTATGCTGGAATATAAAGTCAACTAATTTGACATAACTATTGTTTAAAATAACACTTATTTAGGTCTGAAGGCAACTATTTCCAAATCTAATTCTAGTATTCTGGCACATGGTAAACAAAGCCATCCATATTCATTTACTCCTATCTTTATATCATCTTTGACCAAATCACCCCAGACCGTCTTTCTAGTATGAGTTCTATTTATCCATGATATCTGTCTTCATACAAGTTATTTTACTGAGTTCTCTTTTGAACTGTCTTCAGCAGTTAATCTTTTTTTTTTTTTGAAGGGTATGAAGTATTTAATATAAGCAATTGTAAAAGTTGTGTCAATCTGGTTTCCCTCCTAGAAGAGAAGTAAGAATGTCTTTACATAATACCTCTATTTTCCATGTTATCACAGAAAAAATGGAAAAGGGGCTTCAGGACCAAAAAGAAAAGAAATAAGAAGGACCTACAGGGAAAAGAAGGCATCCTGACCTGAGCCAGGAAGATGAAGGGTTGAAAGATGTGACTAAGAAAAGGAAGAAGGACAGCTAAACACTTAGGGCCAACTGATAAATGACTTCCTTTTTATAGGGGAGAACAAGATGCTCTGAAAAGGAAGCATTGGCTTATGTTTCAAGGAATGAGAACATGAATCCAGAGGTACCACTAAGACAAGGGTCATCAGCAAAGGTCACAGAAAGAATTCCTGGTGGTGGATGATGACTTGCTACTAAGCATGCTGTAACAGCTACATGTCAAACCGATATTAACAGAAAGATTTGCTATCTGCCCAGGGTGTACTGAGAACACCATAGAGAGCTTGACAAGACTTGTCACAGCTGATGATTGCTTCCCATTTCTGGTGATTCACAAAGGGACAAATGACACTGTAAAAAAGGAATTCAGGAAGCACTGGTAGGATTGTGAAGTCCTAGGCAAGAAAACTCAGACCTTAGGGGCAAGGATAGAATTTTCATCCCTGCTTCTGATTTGAAAAGGTTTCCAAAAGATACGAATAGTGAAGATGTGTATAAAAAGGCATCTGAGAATATCCAGGTCCTGGAGGACACTATTTATTAACCCCAAGGATGTTCTTCTTCCTTCACCAATCAATTTTGTGCCTGCCTCATTGGTCTTTTGTCTTACCTTCAGTTCCTGCTGTCATACATATTAGGATACTTTAACACACATTTCTTACTCTCTCAAATACCCAAAGTTTCTAGTTTCTCAATCTACTTAATTCCTGTGTCTGATAGGTCAAACCCTAAATCTCACCATCACTCACAAGGCTCCATTTCCACACTGATAAATTCTAAAATTCCTTTAACTGATCGATCTTTTTATCACTCTATCCTTCCCTATCCCTTAAGATTCCTAGTCCTATTCATCAACTAAATATGACCTCCAATCCCATTACCACTTAGATGTTTCTCAGGTCATTTATTCAGTCAATAAGCATTAATATTAAAGCCCTTACTATGCACTAGTCACTACGCTAAGAACTAGGTATGCTCAGAAAGGCGAAAAATAAAGAAGAAAAACTTTATCCTCAAGAAGCTCACATTCTAGTATGTAATGGGGCTGCTACATAGCATAACCAGATAGAGTGCTATTCCTGGAGCAGGAAGACCCAAGGTCAAATCTCGTCTTAGACACTAACTGAATGACCTGGAGCAAGTCCCTTAACCTCTGTTTGCCTGGGTTTATGGCAACTTCTTAAAGGGTTGTTAAAATGTGTTAACTGTAAAACACTCAGCACAGTGCCTGAAACACTGTAAGTGTGATACAATGTAAGTTAGCTATCGTGATGACCACTGTCGTTATTATTGTTAATAAATGAAACAATATTGCGAATAACCATGGACATACCAAATACATACAGGGCATGTGGAAAGTAATCTCAAGAGAAAAGAGGGAAGCAGGCCTCTGAAGGGCCTCCTGGAGAAGGAGATTTGGGCTAAATCGAGGGAAATCAATAACTAGGAGAGGAAAGAAAACACTTTGGGCAGTGGTGACAGTGAAGGCAGTGAGTCATATACTATATGAGGAACAATAAACAGGCCAGTCTAGATGGGAGAGACAGTAAAGAGTAAGAAGACTGGAAAGGTAGAAAGGTGCCAGACTATGAAGGGATTTAAATGCCAAATAGAGGATTTTATTTGATCCTGTATGAGCCTCCGGTGTTTACTAAGAAGGGGATGAGATGGTCAGATCAACACTTTAGCATGTAAGAGAAAGACAGACTGGAGTGGGGAAGGGACTTGAAGGAGGGAAATCCATGAAAAATTCAAGCTGAAGATGATGAGGGCCTATACTAGGGACAGAGGCTATGTGAAGGGGAAAATAACAAGACTTGAGAATGGACTGGATATATGGGGATTGGTGCTGAAGATGACAACAAGCCTGGGTGATGGGGATGATGGCTGTGCTCTCAATAACAATAGCAAAATTGGGAAAAGCAAAGGGTGTGGGAGAAACACTGAATTTGAGTTGCCTACTGGGTATCCAGTTTGAAATGTCCAACAGGCAACTGGAGATGAAGGACTGAAACTCAGGGAGAGGTTAGACTGGATATCTGCATCTGGAATCATTTCAAGAGAGATAATATTTGAACTCATGGGAGATGAAATCACCAAATGAAATTATAAAAGGAGAAGAGATAGGAACCAAGGACAAAGTGCTAGAGAATGCTGCCCATGGTGAGTGGGTGTAACCTAGATGAAGAAATAACAAAGTTCTTGACTAAACTATTTAGACTAGGTACCTCCAATTCTTTTCCTCTCAATAGTTTCTAAACCCTATAAAATGTGGCTTCTGATCTCAGGATTCAACTGAAACCTGCTCTCTCCAAATGACAGACTAAATGGTCTTGTAATTCTCATCCTTCCTGACTTCTCCAAAACCACAGACACTGTTGGTCACAGCTTCCCCTGTGTAGTCTCTCAAGTTTTCATGACATCAATGTCTATTGATTTTCCTCATACCTGACACCATACCTTTGCTAGTTCTTGATCAGGGTCATGTTTACTAAACTTGCATGTCCCCCACAGGGTCTTCTACTGAGCCCACACCAGCTGCCCATTTTTTGTATCAAGGACCCCTGTGGCTGTCTTATAAAGCTCATATATTCAGAGTAGTTTTTGTTGTCTACATAATTGAAATTAATACTAAATTTCAATTAGAAATTATTGAAAAGAAAAAGGAATATGTAATTTCCCCGCACATTCATAGGTTTTTTGAAATTTATGCCCAGACCCCTGGGGTGTATGTATATTCTCTCTCTCCCTCTCTCAGGTTAAGAATCTGTTCTAATATGCCCAAAAGGCTATAAAAATGTGTATACCCTTTGAGCCAGCAGTACCACTTCTAGGGCTATATCCCAAGGAGATCATAGAAATGGGAAAAGGACCCACAAGTACAAAAATATTTATAGCAGCTGTTTTTGTAGTTGTCAAGAACTGGAAATTGAGAAGATGCCCATCAGTTAGGGAATGGCTGAAATTTGAAAATATGTTTAATATGAATATTTATGTAGAGCCTATATCAGACTGCATGCTGTTTTGGGGAGGGAACGGGATGGAGGTGGAGAAAATTTAAAACTCAAAAGAGTATGGAACTGAATATTGAAAACTAAAAATAAAATTTTAAAGTATTTTTTAAATCTCTATTTGGCAGTTTTCAGAAGAAGAAATTAAAGCTATCTACAGTCATATGAAAAAATGCTCTAAATCACTATTGATTGGAGATGCAAATCAAAAAACTCTGAGGTACCACATCACACCTGTCAGATTGGCTAACATGACAAAAGAGGAAGATGATAAATGTTGGAGAAGATGTGGGAGAATACTAATTCATTGTTGGTGAGCTGATCCAACCATTCTGGAGAGTAATCTGTAACTCTGCCCAAAGGGTTACAAAAATGTGCATACCCTTTGACCCAGTAATAGCACTTCTAGAACTGTATCCCCCAAAATGGGAAAGGGTCCCACATATACAAAAAAAATTTATATAAGTTCTTTTTGTGGTGGCCAAAAACTGGAAATCAAGGGGATGACCATCAACTGGGGAATGGCTGAATAAATTGTGGTATATGAATGTAATGGAATACTTGTGTGTTATAAGAAATGATGAACAGGAACACTTCAGAGAGGCCTGGAAAGACTTATATGAACTGATGCTGAGTGAAAGGAGCAGAACAAGGAGATCTTTGTAAACAGCAACAACCAGAGTGTGTGAGGAATTTTTCTGGTAGATTTAGTACTTCATTACAATGCAAGGACTTAAAAAAATTCCCAATGGTCTCTTAAGGCAAAATACCTTCCACATCCAGAGAAAGAATTATGGAATTCAATCACAGAATGAAGCAGATCATTTTCTTTTGTATTATGTTCTGTTTTGTTTTATGATTTCTCCTATTCATTTTAATTCTATGCAACATGGTGAAGGCAAAAATGTATTTAATATGAACCTATCGTTCCTGTGTAGAACCTATGTAAAATTCTATGCCATCTCAAGGAGGGAGTAGGGAAGTAGAGGGGAAGAAGGGGGAGGGAGGAGAAAAAAAAATCTAAGACATATGGAAGTGATTGTAGAACACTGAAACCAAATAAAATAATAAAAAAAAATGTGTTCCTTGTAAACAGCAAAAAAAAAAAATTTCTGTCCTACTGTCTCACCTAGTGATCTCATCAACTTTCATGGGTTCAATGATTATCTCTATGTAGATAGATCTCAGATTTATATATGTGGTCTCTCTCCTGAGCTCCAGTCTCACATCAGCAATTAGTTTTTAGATATCTTTCATAAGCAACACAAGCTCAACAAATTCAAAATCTTTCCTCTCAAATTCTCTTCTCTTCCCATACTTCCTAATCTTGTTGAGGGTACTACACACTTCTGATCAATTAGGTTCACAATTAGGTGTTATCTATGACTCTGTATTCATTCCATATGTCCAACCATTATCACATTTTATCATTTCTACCATCATATCCCTCAAATATGTCCCTTTCTTCTCTCCATTCATACAGTAAAAACCCTAGCAAAGGTCTTCATTGCCTCTCACCCAAACTCTTGCAGTAGCCTTTTTATTCTTCTTCCGGTCTTGTCTCTCTCCACCCCAATCCTCATCTTCCACTCATCTGCCAAAATGATTTTCCTAATGCAGAAGTTGGAATCATAACACTTCTTACTTAATAAACTTTTTAGTGTCTCCACTGTTGCCTCTAGGATCAAAATACAATCTTCCCTGAATGCTCTCCAACTGATCTTTACCTCCTTAGCTTCCCTGATTTCCTTTAAGATGGAGCTCAAATGCTCCTTCTGGCAGGAAGCCTTTCTTAGTCTTCCTCTAAACCTTCCACTTCTGAGAATACCTGCTATTTACACAGTCGATATCCTGAATATACATAGCTATTTGCAGGTTATCCCCCTTTACATAGGAACTTCTTGGGAAATAAGGGCTGTCTTAGCTGTTTCTACTTGTATCCTCAAGCATTGTTGACTAAGTGAATGGATAAAAAACAAAGTAAACAGAAGATAAAAATATATGTGATCACAATAATGTATAAGGAAACAGTGTATCAGAACTCATATTAATGCAATGGCCTATTTTGACTTAATAGGACCACAGGATCACAGGTTTAGAACTTGAAAAGAACTTAAAGGTCAGTCAATCCAACTCATCCATTTTTTAGAGTCAGGGAGGTAAAGTGATTTGCTCTCGGCATAGAGATAATCAGTGGCAGTCAGCACTTGGATCCAGGTCTTCTGACTTCAATTTTCACTATACCATGTGCAATAATTAAACATGTCTCATTCTTCTCAGTATGGAGTTGAGAGACTATAAGCATTAACAAATAAAACTTTTTAATAAAAAAAGTATTTGAGTAGAATACTGAAAATTGTGAAAAAAAGAAGGAAAAATATATGCAACGTAGAATCCCTTCAAGAACAGCAAATAAAGAATGGCGCTGAATGATTTCCACAGAAACAAAAAATGAGTCAGTAACAAAATTCATGGACTCAGGTGCTTGTCTTTTGACAAAAAAACACAAAAATCAACCCCCCCTCCCTTTCTGATATAGGTAACAAAGTGATCTACAATCCTTAAAAACAAGAAAACAAATTTGACTTGAGTCAATGTAATGAGATGAGACCCACAACCAGAATACGGCTCTAGAAAAATCATCTTTAAAACTGGGAAAAGGAGGTGGGGTGGGTAGAAAAGAAACATGCTGAGGAGCATTTAGGTAAAGATTAACCAAGGGATAATAAGAAAGGATGTTGTCAAGAGAATATTCTACAGATGATTTGATTATGTATTTGACTTTTTATTTCTAAATGCTACGTCCAAATAATCTGAGATTTCCTCCACCCCCAGCCATTTCAATATCCAACTCTTAAACTTGCTGACACAAAAACCACATAGTTCAGTGTACTCAGGACAAATATTTGCATATTTAATTCATGGATTTCATTTTTATCATCACATTATCCCTTACTATGTTGCGTAAAACATACAGTATGTCCTAACATGAACACAGTGGAGTCCATGTAATCTATTTAAGAACTGTAACCATCAAGTAGAAAAGAATCATGTCTATGTAAGAATTATGTCCAATATTTAACTTATATCATCATCATTTTATAAATTTCTATAAAGTACAGGACACAAAGTCATTGTTGGAGCAAAAGAGTACCACAGGTCCTTCCTCTTCCTACCCTCATTGAGAACTCACAGTCTAGCTGAGGAGAGAGATAGAACATATAAGGATCAAGAACTCCCCTGCACTTTCTGAGGAGCAAATGAGTGGCCTTAAGAGTAAGTGCTAATGGAAGAAAACAACATAAAAGGGTTCAGTGAAGTATGGATTTAGATAAGCAAAAAGGACAGGACATTCCAAGGAAAGGAAGTAAAAACTTCTACAACACTGTAAATATCTTTACTTATAGTAACTAGGGGCCAAATACAAGACTTAGCTAATCAAAAGGAAGACAGATAGCCCAGACATCCTGCTTGAGAGCAGCATTCATGGTAAGACCAAGTTTAGATTGCTTGGTCATATGTACATATGAGCACATATTCCATGCTCCTGGGAATAAAGGTAAGATAGAAAGGCACACAGAAAAAGAAGGCTGAGTTTGTAGACTCCCAAATATATTCACCGGCCAGAAATTGACTTTCCGACTATGTGCTATCCCAAGTATGGTGCTGTTAAACCCCAAATAGGCAATGAATACTGACAGAATACATCGTCCTCTGCTTTAACAACTGACATTGGCTTCCTTTAAGTCCCAACTAAAATCCCATCTTCTGATGGAAACCTTCCCCAACTCTTAATTTCACACCTTTTCTTCTTTTAAAAAATGTTTCCTAATTGATTCCAACTCCACCAACATCTAGCTTACACTGCCCCGGCCTCGCTATCCCCGCCTCCCCCTCAAGCTACGTTTTATGTTTTGTCTTTATAGGTAAGACAGTAAACTTCTGGAGGACAAAAACTGTGGTTTTTTTCTTATTTATATCCCCCAGTGCTTAGAACAGTGCCTGATTTGTAGCAGACAATTAAGTATTTATTGACTATTGACAGTGAGCAGCTTACTTTTAGCAGAGAAAGAAAGGATTAAAACATGTATAAAAATAAGATTAATAAAAATAGGAGGGAGGGAGGGAGGGAGGGAGAGAGAGAGAGAGAGAGAGAGGACTAAGAAGTGAGAAGGGGGTGGGGGTGGGATAGTCCTTACATCTTGAAAAGAAACTGCAACCCAGAAAAGAGATACTGAACTCTGAAAAGGTAAGGAGATTAGGAGGATTGTGTGTAGGATTCAGGTAACAGCCAAAAGTACAGTTGAAATGTAATGTCGAGTTTGTGGACATTTTTTCGTATGGATGTTAAGGGTTTCAATTTCTTCCTCTGAGAAGTTCATATTCCTTGAGCACTCATCTAACAGAGGTGAGCTGTGGCTTTCATTCTTATATACTTGAATCAATGCCTTAAATATCTTGGACATCAGACCTTTATCACAGAAATCTGCTGCAAAGATTTTCTCCTCAGTGTTAACTATTTCTCTTATTTTAAGTGCACTGTTTTTCTTTGTGCAAAACTACTTAATTTTATGTAATCAAAATTGTCTTTTCCCTTCTGTAGTCCATCACTTGTCTGGTCATAAAGTCTTTCCATCCATCGCTGTGAAAGGTTATGTTCTTTCCTACACCTCTATTATGTATTTGACTTTTTATTTCGAAATGCTATGTCCATTTAGAATTATCATGATATATGATGTAAAATGTTTGTCTGAATCAAATTGCTGCCAGATAAAGTTTATCTAGTACCTTTTGTAAAACTGAGCCTTTACCCCAATAAAATGGGGTCTTTAGATTTATCATATGTTACTATGTTCATTTCCTTCTCTAGGTTATGTATCTAATCTGCACCACTGATGAACTTTTGTTAATACCAGTACCAAACAGTTCTGTTGGGTATTGCTTTGTTGTACAGTTTGGCAGATGGTATTATTAGGTACCTTCCTTCAGTATCTTCCTAGAGATTTTTGACCTTCTGTTCCTCGAGACGGATGTTTTCCCCCTAGCTTAATAAAGCAGTGCTTAGGTAGTTTAATTGATATAGTATTAGACACTGAATAAGTAAGTTGAAGTATTGTCATTTTTATTATATTGATTCTGCCTAACCAAGTGTGATCTATACTTCTCTAATTATTAAGGTCTGTCTTTAATTTTGTAAACAGTGTTTTGTAGTTTTATTCACTTAGTTCCTGAGTGTCTCTTGGTAGATATATGCCCACTTATTTGATTCATTCTGTAAGATATTCTGAATAAAATTTCTCCATCTCTTTCTGTTGGATTTTGTTGGCAGTATTTAGAAAAACTGATGATTTATGTGTTACTTTTGTAGACAGTACAAAATTGTTTCATTTGTTAATTGCTTCAATACATTTTTAGTTGATTTTTTAGGGTTCCAAAAATAGATCACTACATTGATTCCCAAAATTCATCATTTCTTCATTACATATACTGTTGCCCCCATTTTTTTTGTATAGTTAATATTTACCCATTTATTGAATAGGTCTGTTAAAGAAGTAGCCAGGGCATGGCCCCTTTAAAAGGCTCTGCCCTACCATAGCTGTTGTGGAGTTAAATTGTTTTCCTCTAGACATGTGTTTTGGACAACCCTTGATCCATAACACTTCTTTATCATTGATAACTTTTTTTCTGTTTACTTATATTTTAAGCTGTATTTACTAAACTGAGACTTTTTGTTAGGGCCAAACTCATACTACCTCTTCACACTTGAATTCCATTTGATTCCTATGCCTTCTCTAATTCTTTTGCTGGCCCTTGGATTTACTGGTGCCTGCTGCTGTACACTGGGGCAATGGATAAAATGCCAGGCCTGGAGTCGGAAAGATCTGACTTTAGATCAGGCCTCAGACCCTGGGCAAATCACTTAACCATATTTGCCTTAGTTTCCTCATCTGTAAAATGAGTGGAGAAGGAAATGGCAAACCACTCTAGTATCTTTGCCAAGAAAACTTGAAACGGGGTCATGAAGAGTTGGACACAACTGAAAAACGATTGAGGAAATTATATACCATCAGTGTTGGCAGATTCCAGGCTGGCATCTGTCCTCCAAGTACAAAGCTCTGAACTTTTTTCAAGGTTGTTAGGACTGACTCCGAGGTCAGTGGCTACATACTTTCAGAAACTGTAGGGCATATGGACAGAACATCATACATTTTGCTGAAGCTTTCTTTTTTTTTGACCTGCTTCTGATGGTTAAATAATTTCAAAGAGTTAAATATCATAACTTTTTTTATTTTTCTTTGTTCAATATTTTATTTTTCCCCAGTTACATGTAAAAACAATTAACATTCGTTTGTAAAACTTTGTGTTCTAAATCCTCTCCCTTCTTCCCTCTCCACTTCCCCTCATTGAAAAGGCAAGCAATTCTATGTAGATTATATGTGTAGTCATGGAAAACATATCCATAATCGTCATGTTGTGAAAGAAATCATAGACAAGGATAAAAAACTCAAGAAAAATAAAGTTTAAAAAAAATAGTATGCTTCAGTCTGTACTCAAGACACCATCATTTCTTTCTCTGGGAATGGATATCTTAGGTCTCCTAATTAGAGTACTCTGAGTCTTCCTGTCACAACCCCAGGGTATAGCTGACTATGCTGGGGCTTCTAGCTGAGGCAATCCTAAGCTGTGGGAGCTGGTTCCTCTCTTTAGGCCTCCCTCCTTCAGTCCCCTTTTGCTGCCCTAGACTGGATGAACATATTATTCACTGTGGTTTCTGTATTTCTTAATCACTATTCAAGCTGGCACTCTTTTATCTTTTCTGGGGTTCACGTGTGGGAATTTGGCTGCTCTGCTACTGTTCACTTTGCTATCTTGATGCTAAATCCTTTCCTCTTGTTCTTAAGGAAATATCAAGCTTATTTGCCTCATATTACTTCCCTCTCTTCTCTACTTGCCAAACTGGTATTCAATGTGAGTCTGAATATGTCATATACTTTTTATCTCTGTGCCTTACCTCCTAGCTATTCCCCATGTCAAACATTTACTGCCTTCCCCTTCTTTATCGAATTTCCAATTCTCTAAAGCTGAAACCAAAATACCATTTTCTCTATGAAGCCTTTCTGTTGATGATGGTGGCCTTTCCCCACAAATTTCATGTAGCTTTTTATTTTGCCAATCTCCAAGCCATTTGTTGAAATGTATTATTATGCCTTCTTCCCTATTTCTTATTTAGACTTGTATTACAAAAAAATACTAGGACCATAATTTATTTTTCTTAAGTTCTAGCTTTGCCCCTAGACCTGTGTGACCTTAGTCTCATCTACAAAAATGGGTGTGTTTGATGTTTGACCTGACTCAGAGCTGTGGTACAGGAAGAACTATAGAAACTGTGTAACACTGTGGAAATGTAAGCACCAACATTATTGTTATCCATAAAACCACATAAAAAAGTGAAAATACAAAAAGTTACTGAATGGTAGACAATTCTTCCTAAAATGTTGTGCCCAGAAAAAACCAAACTAAATGGCCTTTCTTTTACTGCTAAGGAAAATGTTTATTTTTATGTGCAAAACATGAAAAAGGATTGTGCAATTTTAAGTTGTAGTATGATAGATATAAATGCGGCTTGAAGAGATAAGCAGATGAGAATAGTTTCAGACATGTTGTAATAGGCAGAATGGACAAAACCTGGAAACTGAGCAGATGTGAGGGGATGAGGTGAGAAAGAAGGAAGAATCAAAAAAAATGTTGAGGTTACTAGGAGTGCCCTTAGTAGGAACTGGAAATTTGGAATACTGGCAGATTTAGAGAAGATATGTTCTGTTTTGAACATGATGAGTTTGAGAGACCTATGAGATAAGGTAAGACTGCAGGCGGATAACTGGAGTTATAAAAATTAAAACTAGAAATTTTATATAGATATATATGCATGCATATGTACACACAAACATATACATACAAAAACATGTATATTTACATTGAGATGATTAAACCCATGGGAAGATAGCTAAGATAATGCATATAAAGAAAGATACAAAGAGGGTACCAGGACAAGGCTCTGAGAACCATGGGTGCTCACAGGCAGAAGCTGGATGATGATCTACTTCAGCAAAAGATACTAAAAAAGAAGGAGCACAAGTAAAATGAATAAAGGGAAGGGAAGGGAATTGAGTGTTGTCAAATATAAAAGCATCAAATTTTCTAAAAGCTTCAGAAATGTCAAGGAGGATAAGGACTGAAAAAAGGCCAGAGGATTTTTGAGTTAAGAGACCAACCACTGTTTAGGATAGTGAGTCAGGAGGCAGGAGTCAGTAAGACAAGGAAGCTAGGTTCAGAGAAAGGTTTTTGAAGGATATAGAAGACTGAGGCAGGTTTGTATGCAATCAGAGTAACAGTCAGTAGACAAGGAGATATTAAAGTAGAGATGCTGGCATGACAAATGAGGCAAGGTCCAGGAAAGCACAGGAGAGGTTAGGACTGAGGGCAGAAGGGTTGGTTTTGGTGAGAATGGCCTCTTCTTCCTCAGATGCAGGAAGGTGGAGAAGATGGATTAAGACATGGAGGGTGATGGACTCAGGGTCCAGACTGAGACAATGTTTTTTGGACATGGCGTATGCAAATATTTGGTTTGACTATGCATATTTGTTATAAAGATCTTATTTTTCTTTCTTTTTTAATGAAGGGGAAAGAGGGGTAGGAGGAGAAAAAGTGAATTTGATTAAAATTTAAAAATTAAAATAAAAAATTTTAAATGACATGGAAGATTGGGAAGTATTAGAGTAGGAGAAGAAATGGTGGATGGCTTCTTTTTTCTTAGTAAGGTAGGAAAGAAAGGTATCTGCCAACAGATGAGGGCAGAAGTTCTAGAGGCTTAAAGAGAGAAAATGTTGCAGTGTGGTACAGAGGGTAGTGAACCTTTGAGTCAGAAAAACCTAGGTTGAAATATCACCTCACATACTTAGCTGTATGAGTCTGGGCAAGTCACTTAACATTTCTCTGCCTCATTTTCTTTATCTGTAAAACGAGAAGGTTGGACTTGAGGGCTTCAAAAAGTTCCTTTCTACTCCCAATCACTGATGATGTATACAACCACTGAGCAAAGCTGGTTAGCACCAATATTAAAGATATAAAGGCATACAGAGTAGGTATCTTCACCAGAGTATTATGATTTTGTCCAGCACAATTCAGTAGCTCAAGGAGCAGGACTGAAGAAAGTGCAGGAAGATCTAGCACTGAGGACATAAAATGAGAGTAGGTCAAAGGATTCAAGGGTAGATTAGTGTATAGGTGAATCAATCAATTGCAGAATTAAGACTGTGAAATGAAGAAAGTAGAGCAGAAGGGGGGGCATACAGGAAGAATAAACATGGAAGAAAGGATTAAAAGTAGGAAGGGGAGAATAGTTTTAAGAGTTAAGTTCCCTTCCTGATATTCTTATATAATTCTACCACAGAAGGTCATGATTAGGGGTGGGGGTGGGAGAGGAGATACAGCTGAGGAAAAAAAAAATCAAGAGGGTGATATAGTCACAAGTTGCATCAAGGATACAACCATCTCGGTTAGTGACTGACATCGATGTTGAGGGAGCAACAATAACTGCTTCTGCTTTTTCTTATATCTTATGATTCTGGTGCTTCGTTGTTGGGTTTTTTAATTTCATGTCATTCTCTACTCTCCAGTAAAGGTGACCCCAAGATGGAGAACCTGGACCAAAAACCGTCATATTTCCTTTTTCAAGCAAAAAAGAGAAATCAACTCATAAAAGAACTAGCAAAACACAAAGGAATTCATTATCTTAAAGACAAAAGAAGAGCTACAAGTTGAACATTTAAAATGAACTGAATGAAAACCTAGAAGGGTTTAAAATGAGAGCAGTAAATTAGACTAAGTAGTAAGTGATAAATGGCATTAAATAGTAAACAAAGGAATTTCTGAAATGATGGTTTTCATCCTCTTAACTCCAAATATTACGTTTTTAGAATGCTTCCTATTTCTTCTATAACACTTCTCACTAGGCCCAATATTTCTCTACAGTGAAGCATAGAAATAGATGGTTCAGATACCAATTACATTATCAGTTCCTCTCTCCTATTCACACTTTCCACTAAGAAAAATAGAACCAAGATACAAAGAATGTGAGAAAAAGTATATACACTGAGAAGTTACCAGAACACTTCAGAAATAAATTTCCTTTTTGTTATCTTTAGGTCAGTGTTTCTAAAACTTTTTGGTCTCAAGACCTGTTTAAACACTTAGAAACTAATGAGAAATCGTTCCTCAAGATTTTTATGTGGTCAATATTAACTGTCTTAAAATTAAATCATCTTAGTATTATTATGAAAATAGTTTTGACATTGTAGATCTCCAGTGCTCTGATAGAAAAGAACTGGAAACAAAGCAGATACTCCTCAATTGGGGAATGCTTAAACAAAATGTGATAACATGAATATAATAGAGCATTTTTGTGCTATAGAAAATGATGAATGTGATAAAAACAGAAAAGTACAACAAGATCAATATGAAGTAACGAAGAGTGAAGAAAAACCAAGAAAACAATATACACAATGATTACAAAAATGTAAATCGAAAGAAACCCACACAAATCAAAAATAAAGGCTGTAATATTATAAAAAACAAGCATGGATTGGAAGAGGAGGTATCTCTATAAATGTACACTGCATATATTTAAGACTTTTTCAATGTAATAATAAGTTATGCTGATTTTTCCCCTCTTGTTTTATTTTTGACTTTTTTATTTTTAAAAAGGACTACTGGGGGAGAGGAGGGACACTAGGGAAAACTATAAGGATAAAAATACATAAATTTAAAATAAGAATGAATGAATGGATGAGTGAGAGAATGTGAGAAAGTGCTAAATTACTGTAGCGCAGCTAGGCCTGCTGGGTTACTGTTAGACAAAAATCTTGTTTAGGGACAAAAGGACAATGAGAAGCCTTGGGCTTCTTGATGGGGTGAAGTCAAGTGAGAGTAGCTGCTTAAAAAAAAAAAAATCTACTTGCCCTTAATCCCTAGGGTTACATTTTGCTAAACAAACCCTAAAAGCTACTTAATTGGACAGAGCACATTCAATCTCTGTGCCCTCCACATACATGCATACATAAATAATTTAATAGGTATGATACAAGATTTTGTTAAAATAAGGAAATCTTAAATTAAATAGGCAGCATCTTGGTGTAGTGAAAACAGCACTTGATTATAAGGGCCAAGACCTGAATTTCACTCCTAGATTTACCACTGAATAAATGATCTAATTTCTTTGGGTTTCTAGTCTGTAGAATGGGAAAGTAATACCATACAGCTGTTTTGAATCTGCGCTCCTGTGGTTATCTGCCTGCAGGGAGCAATTGGTCAGCAAATGGACAGTCTCTTCACAGTGATTTCTCCCTTCAAAAGCTAGGTTGGAAGAAGTTCTATTGGTTTGAGGGATACTGCTATCCCCAAGATATTTGTATACTAGGTCATGGGCTGTCTCCATCAGAATTTTAAGGAAGATGGTGATCAATGTAGAACTAGTTTGTGATTTAAAAGCAACAAATCTTCATTTCTCCTTATAATATTGTCTGCTCTTTTACTGATATCCAAGTTGGTAAAAGTCTCCAATCTGCTCTTATCTTGAGATTAGATTTCCCTTCATAGTTGGAAAAATATTAATTGGTCATGGGTAAGCCTAGCCAACATAATAAAAATTATAATTTCCCAGTTAATTTACTTGTTCAGTGTCACACTACTCAAACTATCAAAGAATTGATAGAAGAGCTAGGAAAATAAGTAAGAAAAGATAGTAGAGCTAAAAAAAAAATAATCAAATTCACCTGACAACAAAAAAAATCAAGAAAATCAATGAAAAAAGTTAAGGAAGTGGGCTTAGCAGTACCAGATCTCAAATTATATCAAAGTGTTAATAAGTAAAACAATCTTATAGTGACTAAGAAACAGAATGGTAAATAAGTTTTTGGGGCTAAGAACTCATCATTTAACAAAAATTGCTAGCAAAAGTAGGAGAGACAGTTTAGAAGAAACTAAGCTGAGATCAATATCTCACACCAAATACTAAGATAAAGGCAAAGTGGATAAATGTTTTAGACATGAAGGGTGATATAATTAGTGAAGCATGGAAAAATGCACCTGTCTGATTTATGAATAAGGGAAGAGTTAATGACCAAACAAGACACAGAGAGGATCACACAGTAAGTAAAAGAGACAATTCTGGTTACATGAAATGAATTTTTTTTTTTGCACAAACAAAACTATTGCAGCCAAAATTAAAAGGAAAGTTCAGTTTCAGTCCAGCTCAGACTCTAGCAGAGATTTTATCTGGCCCTCTTGTAAATACAAGGGTTACAAATACTTAGGCTCCTTCAAAGTCAACCCAAGGTGGCCAATCTTTAATAAACTTTGTTTTCTTTGGTCTTTTAAGGCTTGAGTAGAATTCACTCGATTGACCCATCATGTCAGTATTTTGGGGTACTCAGCACTTCTTACCCTCAGTATTTATGGTTCCCTGACCAGGAAGAACTGCTAAACTCAAGTTCTTCTGCCAAGACTGGAAGGTATGTACCCTAGACCACTATGGAAACCACCCAAGACAATGAGATGTAGAGTCATGGAAAAAGCAGCACCCTCCAGCTCACCAGCTGCTTCCTGCCCAGATCCATCCAGGAAATCAACACTTGTGAAGATGCAGCCTGGTACCTGCTTCTTATTCAGTTTCAGGAAGCCCATGGACTTTTCGTTATCACTGTGCCCAGGTCACTGTTGCACTCCCCACCCTTTGATCCTATGACCAGCCACTCCCCATCAGGATCCTCTCTGGTGACATCTGCTTCTGGTCCAGGCCCTCCATTGTCTGATATCTCCTGATTGCCTCCAGCTGTTTGTAACCCTTGACCAGTCACCCTAGTCCCACTGAGGTCCTCCTCCAACTTCTCAAGACCTCCCTAAAACCCTCCTCTCCCATCCTAATAGACTATGAGACCACCCTCAGATCCCTCCTGCAGTCTTTTTCTGTATTTAAGGTCCATCGTGCCTCCATGAAGGCACTCAGATTCAACCCAACGCAGACTCTGTCTAGCTGAGAGTCTATCTGGGCCACTTGTGAATACAAGCATTACAAATGCTTAGGCTCCTTAAGAGTCAACCCAATGCGGTGAATCTTTAATAAACTTTGTTTTCTTTGGCTTTAAAAAAAAAATTAAAAGGAAAACAGGAAATTGTGGGGGGAAAATTCTGAAGCAAATTTCTCTGAAAAAGGTCTTATTTCTCAAATATATAGGGAATTGAAACAAATTTATAAAAATACAAGTCTTTCCCCAATTGAAAATGGATAAAAAGATATAGAAAGGAGTTTTCAAAATTAGAAATCAAAGCTATCAATAGAAGCATAAAAATGCTCTAAATCATTAATCATTAGAGAAATACAAATTAAAACAATTCTGAGATACCACCTCATACCTATCACACTGGCAGGGGATGTAGAAAAATTGGGACACTAATGCACTGCTGATAGAGTTGTAAACTAGGCCAAGCGGTCTGGAAAACAATTTGGAACTATGCCCAAAAGGCTATAAAACTCAGCATCCCCTTTGACCCAGCAATACCATTATGAGGTCTGTATCCTAAAGAGATCAAATGAAAGGGGAAAGGAACTATTTCTACAAAAATATTTATAGCAGCTCTTTTTGTGGAAATTGAGGGAATGCCCATCAAGTGGGGAAATGGCTAAACAAAATTGTGAAATATGATTGTAAAGGCATACTGTTGTGCTATAAGAAATGATAAGCTGGATAGTTTCAGAAAAACTGGGGAAGACTTACATGAACTTATGAAAAGGGAAGTGAGTAGAACCAGAAAAACACTGTACATATTAAACAACAATACTGTAAAGATGATCAACTATGAAAGATAGCTACTCTGATCAAGACAATATCTCAAAACAATTCCAAAGGACTCATGATGGAAAATGGTATTCATCTCCAGAGAAAGAACCAATCCTCTAAATGCAGACTGAAGAATTATTTTTTCTTTTGCAACATAACTAATATGGAAATGTGTTTTGCATGACTTTGCATGCATAATTGCTATAAAATCATTTGCCTTTGCAAAGAGATGGGAGGCAAAGAATTTGGAAATCAAAATTTTAAAAAATCTATGTTAAAGAATTTTCACATGTAATGGGGAAAGCTTTCATTACATATATACATATATAAATACACATATATACATACAGTCTCACACACACATACACACATACACACACAAAGAGCCCTGTCTTGTGTGGTCTTTTACACATCAATGGTAGCAAAAATGGGGGATGGGGGGGGAGAGGGAGAATATATTCACAGAATGGTAAGAAACATGCATTTCTTATAGACTTTACAAATGTTACTTTAACTGCTGTTGCACCTAATTTGCAGATATTTATCAAAGATCAACTTAATCTCCATATTTACATACTTATCATAAATAACACCAGTAGACATATAAATGGAAGGCTTCATTCATTCAATAAAACATTTATTGCTCATATGTTCTCCTCAGGGAGATGAATAAAGGCATTAGCATAACTGATTTCAATGGATGCCCACAGCAGGTTTCTCTATTCTCAAAGAAACATCATCTCATAGGACACCTAGTCACCTTACCTTGCAGTGGTTCATGATAAATATAAAGAAAGAAAACACACTGAAAATAATTACAGTTTATAATTTATAGGAGAGGATACAATTCAATGAAAACTTATAAGACTCATCAAACATAATCTATGATTTCAATAGTAGGCAAAGGGAAGAATTAAAATATCATGTTGCAAAATTAGGTTCAAGAAATGAAAAGAGTCAAAGCTTGTAGTCTTTAAGAAGGCTTTATATTTCCACTGTTTATCATGAACAATTTTTCCAAGAAGGGAGGTAAAAGGCTCTATATGATGGTATGCACCAAACTATACCTTAAAAATGAAATGGATGGCATCTTCACACAAAGGAAAAGGCTAGTTATCAGTCAAAAAGAAGATACTGCATGAAATTATAGCAGCTCCAACAAGTTCTACTTAAAGAAACTGCTTTTTATTAGGTTAAAAAATTATTGTACACAAAAAAACGTTCATTCTGGAAAAACAGGAAACAAAAGAAGTTGACTTGCATCATTCCTGAGGGAAGTTTAATCAGTGAAAACCAATCACCACAATGAAACTGAAGATGCCCAGAAACTACATTAGCCAGCAAATATTTACTCTTCTTGCCTAGCAGTGTCATGGTAGCAAAGGGCAATATTGGCTTGAGTACAACAAGCTCATTTACAAAATGTTACTAAGAAGAATGGTGCAAGATTATAAGCAGTAGCACTGCCTCACAAAAAAGTGAAAGGAAACAGCATGGAAAATAAATCTAAAGGAACTCCAGCCAAATAAATCAGTCAACATTTATAGATGACAAATAAACAAGAACTGGCACAGGAATGGAAGCACTTCTATGCTGATCTGGTCTAAATGGATTGGGTTAGTGAAACTACCATAGCAGGATTCTATAGCCTCAAGTGTCCCATAAAGTATATGAGGAAGTAACAATGGTCCTTCCAGTGAAACAATGGTGGACCTGCTTGACACCTAGGTCTCTAGAAGAGACCATGCTGGAGGCAACGTAATACCCAGAGAATAGTAAAGATAACAGATGATACTTTTACACAAAAAGCAACTGAGATGATATAAAAAGTTGACAAATGGCTTTCTCATTTCTCTAAAATATTTATGGGAATGGTCTATTAATATCTGGAGACTATCTATGAGTAGAGAACAACAGGAAGGCTACTGAAAGTGATTTTCTAAAGCAGATCACATTTTCACCTTCCCACAACCAACTACAGGGAGCAGAACATGCAAGACCAGACTGAAAGAATTTATTGATACCCAAAATAATTTTGACCTAAAAAAGAAAAGGAGACTTAAAAGGTTTCCCTGAAGTCTTTCATGAATATGTTAAATCATCAGAGTTCTGCAGAAATAAAGAACTTTATTAAATAATCAGCAGAGAATATCAATACATGGTATAAGGAGACATCCTCACTTAAAGTGTTCATCAGTGTCATGAAGGTCATGCACCACAGAATTCAAATAGAAGAAAACGCTACTGTAGGGAAGGTTATACAAATATGCAGATGGTACTCTATTATTTTTATTGAGGCCCAGAATACTATAAAGTATCCTCAATAAAACCAGTAATTGGAAAGAGTTCATCAGCCTTACTGTCCTCACTAAAAACAAAGTGGTAAAAAAAAAAAAAGTACACTACCCAGATTTCATAGAATTGGGCAGCTTACTGAGTTAATCTATCCATATCTTGTGTCCTACTGTATGCAAGCAAGCCCTGAACCACCACAACATGCTTACTATTTGAAGAAGCACTACAGATGAATCATGAGCTATACCTAGAACCGGATAGTAGGAAAAGATCAACTAGGATTACACTTCAGTAACTCTGCAGTACTTAAATTATTCCAAGTTGTTCAATACTAAGAATGTCCATCTATTTAATATCAATTGGGATACCAATTTTAAAGGTGGCCTTAAGGGAATGGAAAAATGCAGAAGTTGCTAGTATACAACAATTTATTAATATCAATGTTACACAAAAGCATATGAAAGCTCCAAATCACTACTAACAAGAGAAATGAAAACTAAAAAAACCCTATGGTCCCACCTCATACTCTGTGAATTGGCAAAGATGACAAAAAAAAAAATGACCATAATCAATACTGAAGGGGCTGTGCAATGACTGGCACACTAACACATTGTTGGGGGAGCTGTGAAATGATACAACCATTTTGGAAAGTCATTTGGAATGATGCAAATGAAGTGGATGTTTATACTTTTTGAACCAGACAATAGATACTATGGTCATTTAGAAATTGGGGCCTATAATCAGTAAATTTTAATTCAAGAAACTCAGGAGTTGTAAGAGATCTGAAAGTCAAACTAGTTCCAAGGTTCTTATTTTTGTGCGTGTGTTCTGGACCTTCCCACCTACCTCTAACCCCTATCCTAAGAGGAAATCTGGAAAAGTCTGTGAATTCCTTCTCTGAATTTTTAAAAACATAAAATACACTGTATTGTAACTGAAATAGTTACCCCCAAATTAAAAAAAAATAGAACATTTATAAGCTATATCCAATTGCTTGCCTTCTCAATGAGTGGGGCAGGGGAGGGAGGGAGAGAATCTGGAATTCAAAAAAATTTTTAAATGAATGTTAAAAATGGTTTTTACATGTACCTTAGGAAAAAGCAAAAGATTATAAACCTTCTGAAATCACACATTTGAAGGAAAACAGTACCGTAGGAAGAAAACTGATTCTGGAGAAAGATGTGATTTCAGTTCTTTTATTTATTACCCATGTCTTATTACTTCATGTCTTAGGAGGCCTCAGATTCAGTTTTATCATAGATACAATGAGAAGGCAGGACTGACAACCAAAGACCAACGAAGCTCTAAATCTCCTGACCACTAAGTACAAGGTATTCTCCTACAAGACATTATCACAGACTTTGTGGTCCTATGGATACTGAAAATTTTTAAAGGTATTTCCAGAGGCTTGGAAAGGAGGCAGGTGGAGGTAAGTAGGTTAAGTAAGTAAGCAAGTAATCAACCCTCTTCTGCCAGAAATTAAGTAGGAGCACAATGTGGGAAACCTGCTAGGCTTTTCATAGGATTTTACAAGCCAGGAGAAGTGAGCACAGGTAGCCAGAAAATGCAGTTCAGGGAGTGACAAGTAACAGGTGTGCTAAAGTATTCTTGCATTTATTATTGCTATACCTCAGTTTCTCCACCTATAAAATGAGGATAGTGAGGATGCCAACAGCCTCCATGAGATAAGGTGGTTATAAGTATTTAAACTACAAAGCTCTACAGAAATAGGAGCTATAATTATTCTACTCAGTGAGCCCAATATGGACCATTTAGTACCTGTTGGTAGGGTTCTATAACTCGGGGTCAATCCTACAGGGATCGTTTTAACAATGTATCTTCTTCCTTACTTTATACTTAACATAAAGAGTTCCTACATCACCAAAATGTGTTTTGTTTTATTTTTTAAATTCCAGGAGGGCAGAGCCAAGATGGCGGAGGAGAAAGACTCACCTATGCTAGGTCCGAACCCACAGCCCACAGGTTTCCTGTAAAAAGAACGCCTGACAAATTCTGGAACAGTGGAAGCCGCGCAGCAACACAGTGAAGGAGATTTCTGCTGCAGAGAGCCCTGAAAAACCGACCGCAAAGGTACCCCAGACGGGAGGTGAGTCCTGCCCAGGCCGAGCGCTCCCCTCCCCCGCCCCAGCCACTCGGCACTGAGAGGAGCGAGCAGAGCCCTGCAGGAGTCAGGGACCTGAATCTCCGGGCGGCCGAGAAGGTCCCTCCACCCACAGACGCACAGGTCAGTGAGAGAGACGGGCTGAGAGGGGAGCAGGGAATCTCTGGGACTCGGACCCCCTGGGAAGCGGCCGCTGCGGCAGAGGCTG